>JACEEZ010004877.1:117159-132159 GCA_016584305.1 Chionoecetes opilio | reverse complement strand
CGAATTCATATCTAGTGCCCCGTATCGATTAGTTGTAGTGGTAGTGGTAGTTGTAGTTAGTATTTTTCATATCCTATCATTCTGCACTATGAAACTTCCATGTTCCTATCTTCTTTAGGGACATGGTATCATTTTCCAACTGTTTTCTTACAATTAGTTGATAGTTAGTAGTATGTAGTGCAGCAGATACCATCGTTATGGACCAATAGGTCTCTTGGTGTCTGTTATTCCTATGTAATCCTATGTAATCCTAACACGCTTGCCCACGTAGCACTCTGGGTATAGGAAGAGGTAAAATACTGTTCATTTATACAAGTTTGTAGAATTACGGACGCCAATTTCTTCGTTGCAGTTCGACACAATTCCTCGGTCAATCCAAACTCCCTTGTTATACTTCGACCTCAATAAGCATACCTGACGCTTTCCTTAATGCTGCTTCCAAGGTAAACACTAAACACGTCCTCTCGTCTTCATATTTCTTCTCGCTATGACGTGTTCAGTATCTTATTTTCCTATTCTCTCTCTCTCTCTCTCTCTCTCTCTCTCTCTCTCTCTCTCTCTCTCTCTCTCTCTCTCTCTCTCTCTCTCTCTCTCTCTCTCTCTCTCTCTCAATGTAGGTGAAGGTAAGGTATGAAATATTTCACTCAAAACGAAGCTATGCGAGTATGTATCAGTTACACAACTCATTTCTTTGTCGTTCGCCTCACTTCTTTTTGTCATTGATCAGAGGAATATTCTGTGGCTCCCCTTTGTCTTTTTCTCTACCTCACCTTTCCTTCCTTCCTTCCTCCCTCCCTTTGTCCTTCTCTCTTACCTAACCTTTGCTTTCCTTCCTTCCTTCCTCCCTTCCTTTGTCACTCTCTCTTACCTAACCTTTGCATCCTCTATTCCTTCCTTCCTTACTTCATCTTATTCCCACGCGACTAGTGAGAGAGAGAGAGAGAGAGAGAGAGAGAGAGAGAGAGAGAGAGAGAGAGAGAGAGAGAGAGAGAGAGAGAGGAGAGAGAGAGAGAGAGAGAGGAGAGAGAAGAGAAAGAGAAAGAGAAAGAGAGAGAGAGAGAGAGAGAGGAGAGAGAGAGAGAGAGAGAGAGAGAGAGAGAGAGAGAGAGAGAGAGAGAGAGAGAGAGAGAGAGAGAGAATGTGCAGTGCTAAAGTGTCCATAACAGCACTTGATAGGCACCTACATGCAACTCTGCCATTTTGCACAATAGGAAAAAATGTATATATAAAAGAATGCAGCTTTTTTTCTCTTTTCAACAGAAGTACCTTTCCAGTTGTTTGTTTCGTGTTTACTACAGGTGTGTGTGTGTGTGTGTGTGTGTGTGTGTGCGTGTCTGCGTGTCTGCGTGTGCGTGTGTGTGCGTGTGTGTGTGTGTGTGTGTGTGTGCGTGTCTGCGTGTCTGCGTGTGTGTGTGTGTGTGTGTGTGTGTGTGTGATGAGTGTCCAACCGAGGATAAAAAAAAAAAGGTTTCAGTTAAGATTTGTTTTTCCCATTTTTAGGACTTAGATTCGGTCTGTTTTGGGTCGGGTCGGGTTGGGTCTGTCTGTAAAAGTTGCTGTGCCTGTTTTAGTGCCATATTTTGTTTTTTCCAATCTTTAAATTTTTCTCGCTCTTTGTTGTCTTTTCTCTGTCTTTCTTTCTGTGTCGCGTATATATGTCGGGTCTGGTTTTTTTTTTTTTCTCTCCCCTCTCTCTCCCCCCAAAGTAGATGTTTGGAGTATCGGGCATAGCGTAAATGACATGACTATCCTGTAAAGGCCCCCATTAATTGCACATAATTAACCCTTAATGAGCAGGTTAAAGGGGGAAAATTAAAGTGGGGTCGATTGTAGGCAAAAAACCGGACACCCAAAAAACTTTCCCGGGCAAAAAATTTAACCCATTAATAATCACGCCCAAAATTTTTTAAAACACACTCACAGATGTATTTAAAAAAGGTGGATGATACCATTTTACTTTTCTCTCCCCTCTCTCTCTCTTCTCTCTCTCTTCTCTCTCTCTTTTTCTCTCCCCTTTTCTCTCCTCTCTCTCTCTCTCTTCAGGCAGTGGAATGAATAAAGGTGCCTTACATTAATTAGGACATTACTCACTGTGCTTTTTCCCCGCCCCTAACAAGCTCTTTTCCCCCACTTTAAGCATTTGGGGAATGGTTTTGATAAGATGGTGGTGGTGGGTTTTTGGGGGTTTTGGGGGTGGCGGGATAGTGGTGTAGGGGTTTTGGTGGGTGGAATGGTGATGGTGGGGGAGAGGGAAAAAAAGTGGAGAGGTTAAAAAAAAAAAAAGGGGGAAAAGCAGAATACTAGGAGAGAAAAGGGGAACGAAAAAAAAAGTTAAAAAAGTGTCAAAAATTTAAAACTAATGAGGAGAAGGAGGAAGAAGATTAAAGGAAAAAATCGAAGAGAAAGGTGGAAGAAGGGGAAAAAGAGAAATAAAGGGGAGTGGAAAGGGCGGGATAAAAAAAAAAAAGTAATAAAAAAAAACAGGCCACTTTCCCAAAAAAACCCTTTACCCATTAACCCCTCTTTCTCTTTAAAACCTTTTTTTCTTTATCTTTTTCTAACCCCCTTGTCACTTTTCATCCTTACTCCTTACCCGGAACCCTTCCCCCTCCCCCTTCCCCTTACTACCCTTTCCCCCCTTACTATCCCTTTCCCCCTTCCCATTTTCCTCTCTTTCCCATTAGGCAAGACCCTTAATTTTCATTATTTTCCCCTGGACTCCCCTTTCCGGGCCCCCCCCAATTCTTCATCGACAATTTGGTGACAAAAAATTTGGTGCCCCCAAAAAACCCCTTAGAACAGCCCCTTCATAGGCCTGTTTTCCGGAAAGGCCTTAAGGGGTTGATTTTTCCCTGGACATTTTTTCCCCCGGTTTAAAAATTTGCTAGTAAAAAAAATGGTCCGGGATAAGGGGTTATTCGTATTATCTTTACGGCGGGTTTGGGGTTGGGTTTCTTTCTCTCTCTCTCTCTCTCTCTCTCTTTTCTTCTCTCTCTCTCTCCTTTTCTCCCTCCTCTCTCTCTCTATCTCTTTTCCCTCTCTTTTCTCTACTTCTTTTTAAAGGGCCCCTATCCCCAATTTAAAAACACCTTACCTTCCCCTTAGACAAAAAAAAAAAACCTCCATTCCTACAAAACACCAGTGAGCAAGAGCCCCGGAAAAACCCTTAGACAAAAAAACAACCAAGGGCGGGGCACGAGACCCCCAAACCCCCTCACCCAATCAGGGGGCCGCGAGGGACTTTCCCAAACATTTCCCTTTCCACAAGGTTCAAGAGTTTGCCAACTCATAAAGGGCAACTTAAAACCCAAAACGTAAATGACAAAAAAAACGCTGAAAAGGGCCCACAGTTTCCCATGCGATAAGAAATAATGAAAAAACGATGATTTCCCTTTGGGGTAAACATTTTAATTGGGATAAAACGAAAGAACAGATTATATTGGTACTTACTTTAGGGAAAGGGGGGAAGTTTTTAAAAAAAGCTAACGATGTGTTTTTTCTTTTCCAAATATTGTTTTTCTATGCCACTTAACACAACCTCTTCGTCAGCCACTCCTTCAGGATCCCGAGTGTTAGCGGGAAAAAGGGGAAAGGGGTCAACCCCACAGGATAGCCACGTTGGGTTTTCCAGTTTGTACGAGTTCGAGGACAGCGGGAGAGGAGGGGAGGGGAGGTTTCCCCCCCCACTCCCCCTAGCCGGTAGGGGCAGACTTACGCCCTCCGGGGTTCAGTGTGTCGAAGTTGTGAGGTTCGAAAACAGCGTGGACTCCTGCTTCCCCCCCCCTGATCTGCCTGTGAAGCAAGACAGAAAAGGAAATTGAAAATAACTTATGAACGAAAAGTTATGATAGTGCTAAAATATTTTATTTTTTTTTGTGTTTTTGATAGATGATATTTTGGGTGCGTGGGTTTGTTCGTATGTGTGTGTGTGTGTTGTGTGTGGGGTTGTGTGGTGTGTGTGGTTTTTGTGTGTGTGTGTTGGGGTGCAGTGAAAACGAAACCTCCACGTACATTTTGATAATGCATATGTGTGCATATTTTGGGGGTTTTGGGGGTTTTTGTGTAGTGTGTGGTGGGTGTGTGTGGTGTGGGGGTTTTGTGTGTGTGGGGGGCCGTCATGTAGGCAAACCCCATAACAAAAGCAAATTTAACTAGGTTTTTTCTCGTTTATTTAAATATGTGTGGTGTGTGGGGTGTTTGGTGGTGTGTGTGGGGTGTGTGTTGTGTGTGTGTTTTGTGGGTTTTTGTGGTGTGTGTGTTGTGCCGTGTGTTAAAGTGATACATTTTTTTGACAAAAGGGGGCCCTAAATGGAAGGAAATTTTTACAGAAAAAACAAATAAGCATTTCCCGGTAGAATAAATAGATAAGAGAAAAAAGCCAGATGTGATAACAATAAAAAATGCCCCAAATGGGCAAAATAAATAGATAGGGAAAAAAAATTTCAGATGGGTCCAAACAACTAAAGATAAATAAGAGAGATAGAGGGAAAGGGCAAACATACAACACAAAAATTAAAAAAGTTAAAATAGGATTTCTTTAAGGGTTTTCACAACCCGATTTCAAATATTTTTAATGAAATCGATTGATAAAATTTTGCGGGTAAAAGGGTCATGATTGGCGATTTTTGGTGTGGTTTTTTGTGTTGTGGGGTGTTTGTGTGTGTGTTGTTTTGTGTGTGGGTGTGTGGTGTGTGTGTGTGTTGGGGTTTTTTGTGTGTGGGTTTTCGTGGAAGGGACCCCGGATACATCACCAAAAGCTGACTTCCTCCTCCTCCTCCTCCTCCTCCTCCTCACTTTCCGCTAATCAACACCCTAACACTTTTTTTCCAGTTTTTTTTTTTGACCACTGAATAAACAGTTTATTTTTTTTTTCTTCAGATTTTTTTTTTTATCTGTTTAGTATTTACCCCCTCGATCTCAATTAACAAAGGTGATGTGGGGGATAAACTCGACCACCAAACCCCCCACCCGCCCCCAAAACCGCCCTTCACCACCAACCCCCTCCACCCCCCCCATCACCACCAACCCCCCAAGGGCCCCCCCCCCAAACCCCCACCAACCCAAACCACCCCCCCCACCCCCACCACCAAGCCCCCCAAGCCACCACCACCACCACCAAGCCACCCCCACCACCACCACCCCCACCAAACCACCACCACCCCCCACCAAGCCACCACCAAACCACCACCACCACCCCCACCAAGCCACCAAACCAAGCCACCCCCACCACCCACCACCACCCCAAGCCAAAGCCCCCCCACACCACCATCACCACCCCCACCCAAACCACCACCACCCCCAACCCACCACCACCACACCCCCAAGCCACCACCACCAGCAAGCCACCAAAAACCACAACCAAACCCCCACCAAACCACCAAAACCCCCACCACCCGCCACCCCCAAAACCCCCAAAGCCACCCCCCACCCCCCCCCCCCAAAAAAACCACCCACCACCACCAAAATAACCCCCACCCAAACCACCACCACCCCCCCCCCCACCAACAAAATCCCTCACCACCACCACCACCACCAAAAACCCCCAAAACCACAACCCCCCACCCCCACCACCACCAACCCAACCCTACCACCACCAAACAAACCCCCACCCCCCCACCACCACCAACCCCCACCAAAATCACCCCCCCCCCCCACCCCACCACCCCCACCAAATCCCCCCACCACCCCCCCCAAGCCACCACAACCCCCAAGGGCCCCCCCACCACCACCACCACCCCAAATTTACCAAAACCCCCCCCAAAACCCCCACCACCAACCCCCCAAGTCACCACCACCATACCACCACCACTACCAAACCCCCCCCCCCCACCAAACACAAACACACACCACACACAAACACACACACCACCACACACACACACAAACACCACACCCCAACAAAACACACACAAACCCCCCAAATGCCTGTTAACACAATAACAAAACACACAAAACACACACACAAAATAAACACACAAAACACAAACAAACAAACATGCCCCGTTTAAAAAAAATAACACAAACAAGTATACTTCAACTCCTACAAAAACCAAAAAATATCAAAATAAAACAAAAGTAGAACTGAAAGAGACTGAAAAGAGGGCAAAAAGGCGGGACCGGTAAGGTTTCCCGGGGAATTTTTTGATAAAATTTCCTCAAAGTTACCTTAGCTGCGGGGATACACATCAGGGTTTTTCCCGGGTCTTTAAAAGGGGAAAAAACTTTAACATACATACATTAGGCACCCGAGCCCCGCACCCTGGGCACCCACTTTAAACCAGGGTTAGGTTACGGGCCCGGGGAAAATTCCACACGATACCTCCCTTTTTGTCTGACTCATTTTTTTCCCTTTCCTTTTTGTTATCACCCTTTTTTAAATTCCTCATTTTACCTTCTAAACTTAATTTTAAAAATTTTCATTTAGACTTTCGTTGGGCCATTGCAAATTTTTGTAGTATCTAATAAAGAGTAACCAATCTAATAAAAACGTAATAAAATACAATATCGAATATAAACAAAATCTAATCTAATACAAAAACTGCCCATTCATACCAACATACTTTTTCCTATCTATCTATTTCCTCCTATTGTTTAATATATCAATGTATTTCCCCCTTCTCATAATAATTGCATAAGCCTCAGTTCAGACTCCTTCACTCCCTTCAGACACGAGTACAAAAGGTTGAGTGTGGTGCAATCCCCAAAGATTAGAGAGCGAGAGCCAATCAGCCTTAAGACGGAGACTGTGGCGAGGGAACTTTTGACTTACTCGTCGCTGATTGGATGGAAGGAAACCGCAGAGATCCTGAGACAGACAGAGAGAGAGAGAAAGAGAGAGAGTAATACGCAAAAGAGATGATTAGAATGGAAAAAGAAAAAAAAAAGAACGAAATACCAGTAAGTAAAAATCTGAAAGAGAAAAAAAACCAGGTAAAGCTACGAAGAAAACAGAGAATACAAAAATATATCTAAAAAAAGAAAGAATACATTGCAGAAAATTACAATGTGGGGGAAAAAAAAGACAGGAAAGAATTTGGCGGGAAAAGGAAAGGAAAGAAACCAGGGTCGAGAGAAAGATTGAGAAGAAGATCGAATGTGACCGTGGCCTTTGAACACCTCGGGATCTTGTCAATGAAGGAACTTTTCCCTGCACGCGGCCGATAAGGAGGGAGAGAACCATCGCCGGGAACTAAAACACGGGTCCATCTTGATCTCAAGGACAAAGGTAGTGCAGAAGTGACCTGACGAAGCTGAACTTTTTGGGAGGATGATTTCACAGTTTGTCACCCACCCACCTCTCTCTCTCTCTCTCTCTCTCTCTCTCTCTCTCTCTCTCTCTCTCTCTCTCTCTCTCTCTCTCTCTGTTACTGCTGCTCTTTCTCATTTTCTTTTTTAATTCAATCCACTTTTTCTACTCGATTTCATGTCCCATTATTCTTCATGGATTATAATTATCTTTCTCTCTTTTACTACCTTTGCCTCCCACCTCCTTCTTTCTGTTCTCTTCTTCAGCCTTACTTTTAGGCTGCTTCCTCCTCCTCCTCCTCCTCCTCCTCCTCCTCCTCCTCCTCCTCCTCCTCCTCCTCCTCCCCGAGGCAGGGGCTAGACTCGGGGCTAGACAGCCCCGAGTAACACAGCGCTTCCATACGGGAATTCAGAAAATGTACTCTATGGCAGCCTACTGACTTCCGAGAGAGATATCTTACATATGGCAGCTTGTTTAAGGCACGGGCAGTCCATCAAGGCCGTTGAGGAATGTTCAGATGCCACTTGTCAATTATAGACGAAGCATTTAAAAAAGTATCGCCTTCCTTCCCGCGAGTAATTTGAACAGACGCGCATTGGTATAAATATCATTATTTGCATAATGAGTGGCAAGAAAGACCTAACAAAGGAACAAATTAAAGTTATTGTATCTCTACACAAGGCAGAGAGGCCAGTGGAAGAAATATCAAGGATTGTGGATGTTACGAGGAGATGTGTGCATAAGTGGGTTGAATGTTTCACGGTGGGTTGGCGGTGTCGCGGCAGCCGCGACACCAGAACATTATAAGTGGCCAGAGCGAGGATTTAAAACCTCAGCAAGCACCCTAAATGTCATGAAACGTCAAGTGGATGCCCATCCTCAATTAAGAGCAAGACAAATATTGCGATATGACTTTTACATCCTCGCCCTGGCCACTTATAATGTTCTGGTGTCGCGGCTGCCGCGACACCGCCAACCCACTGTGAAACATTCCACCCACTTATGCACACATCTCCTCGTAACATCCACAATCCTTGATATTTCTTCCACTGGCCTCTCTGCCTTGTGTAGAGATACAATAACTTTAATTTGTTCCTTTGTTAGGTCTTTCTTGCCACTCATTATGCAAATAATGATATTTATACCAATGCGCGTCTGTTCAAATTACTCGCGGGAAGGAAGGCGATACTTTTTTAAATGCTTCGTCTATAATTGACAAGTGGCATCTGAACATTCCTCAACGGTCTTGATGGACTGCCCGTGCCTTAAACAAGCTGCCATTTGTAAGATATCTCTCTCAGAAGTCAGTAGGCTGCCATATTGTACATTTTCTGAATTCCCGTATGGAAGCGCTGTGTTATGATGTCGCGAACAATGCTTTGGCGCGCTGTGTATGTGTGAGTGTGTGTGTGTGTGTGTGTGTGTGGGGGTGTGTGTGTGTGTGTTTTGTGTGTGGGGATTTTGTTTTGGGGTGTGTGCGGGGTGCGTTTTGGTGTGTGTGTGTGTGTGTTTTGTGGGGTTTTTGGTTTTTGGGGGGTGTGTGGTGGTGCGGGGGTGGTGTGTGTTTGTGTGTGTGTGTGTGGGGTGGTGTGTTTTTTAAATATAAAAAGAAATTTGGTTAAAAAAATATAACTTTGCAAAAGAAAAATGACAAAAACCAAACAAAAATTACTTTAAGTAAAAACCCAAAAATAACAATGAAAAATAGAAATTTAATACTAAAAAAATGACACTAACACTAAAAAAAATTAATCAACAGCAAAAAAAATTACACCATGATAAAAACCAAAAACCTAAGGGGGGGGGGGGGCACTCGGGTAAAGCGCATACCCCGCCCAAAACTTTCACCCAATTGGGTTGCCATGGAAAAATTTTTGTGATTATTTTAAAATAAAATAGTACTCAGTATGAGCCCAACCTCCGGCAAAAATTTTTTCATAAATTGGTTGCCAGGGGCAACATTTTGTCAATAAATTTTCACCCAAAAACTAAATCATTTTCTTTCCCTTCCCCCAAAATAAACTTTGTATCCCGGGTTTTTGCCCAAAATCTATTGGAAATTTTTCGAGAAATCCTTACCCCTAACGACAGACAGACAGACAGACAGACAGACGGGGTGAAACCAAAACCCCCCTCCAACTTCGTTGGCGGGGTAATAACACAAACAACACACCCCTAGTAGTATAATTAGCACAAAAATTTTCCCTTATAAATTGAAAGTTGTCCACGCCATTGCTGAAACGCAGAAATGTTTTTAATATCACTATGGTTTTTTAAATGAAGAAGAGAGAAAAGAGAGAGAAGAGAAGAAGAGAGAGGAGAGAGAGAGAGAGAAAAAGGAGAAAAACGAAGAAAGAGAGAAAAGAGAGAGGGAGGGGAAAAGAGAGAGAAAAGCCCGAGAAAAGAAGAGAGGAGAGAGAAGAGAGGAGAAGAGAGAAAAGAAAAAAAGGGGAAAGAAAAAAGAGAGAAAAGAGACGAGAGAGAGAGAAAAGGAGAGAAAAAGAGAGAGAGAAGAGTGGGGAGAAGAGAGAGAGAAAAGGGGAGAGAGAGAGAGAGAGAGAGAGAGAGGGGGGGAGAAAAAAAGGTGGAGGGACAGTCGAAATGGGGAAAAAAGCAGAATAAAAAAAGTGGGCAGGGGAAAAAAGAAAAAGAAGAGGAAGAAAAGGCAGGGGTAGGTCTAATGAATTTCTTTTTTTGGGATGATATTGAAAAATGAATATTTACCTAAGAAAACTTTTTTTTGGGGGGGGAAAGGAGCTGAGAAAATGGGGAAAACGGGCACGCAAGGGGGAGCAGAAAATAAAAATTTTCAGATGGGAATGAAAAAAAGAGGTAAACCAACGGAGGGGAAAAACTGGAGAAAAAAACATAAGATAAGGAAAAAAACAAAAAAAATAAATGGGAAACCCTTAAAAAAGGGAAATTTCCCTGAAACCAAAATTTAAAAAAAATAATTTAAAAAGACGAATAAAAAATTTCCCATTTGAAATAATGGGAAAATCAAAAAATTAGTGTGAAAAAATTTAAATTTTATAGGTAAAAAAAGCAAGGTTATACATAAAAATACACAAAGAAAAATACAAATACATGGATGTTTTAATTTGGGGAAGGAAAAATAAAAAAAAAAAATGTTTAAATTTGGGCAAAAACAATAAATGAACATCGGTAGAAAATATTTCTTGTAAAAAAAATGAATCTTGGGGCAACAATAAAAGCCCAATGTTTTTAGAAAAAGTATTGGGGAGGGGGGGAGCAGAGGGGTTTGCGTCTCCGACTGGCGTTCTCGGTGCCCCCGGAAGTTTCGGTCCCCGAAGAAACCCAAACCAAATTCTTCCCCGTCGGGGGCCCAAAAACCCCCCCCATGCCCTCCCATAAAACTCAAACTTTCGACTGCGAGTGCATCGGGGGCACAGGGGGCTTTATGGCCTCTAAAAAAACCCAAGCGTCACTATAAAAACCTCCCCTTGCCCACCACGGGCGGGAAAAAAACCATCCCAGCCCTCAATAAACCCTTTCCGACCCCTTTGGGCCCACCACTGCCTACAGGCGCTGTAGGCAAAAAAAAAAAAAAAAAAAAAATGGGTGTATAATGCCAAACTGTATAACTGATGTGTGTGTAATTGAAAAGAAAAAAAAATATAACTGGATGACCTTAGGAAAAAACGTCACAAAAATATATAAAAATATGAGAGAGAGAGAAAGAGCAAGAGAGAGAGAGAGAGTGTGTAATGGCAAAAAACGTTGTACTTGTCATGGACCACCAAAATAAAACTAAAGAAAAAACAAACAAAAAAATCAGAAAAACATATCCTCTTTTTTTCATTCCCAGACAACGTAATACGGAGAAAGATAGAAAAAAACGATATTAAGAAATGTAAACGTTTGAAGACTAAAAAGGAAACGTTTGAAAGACAAAAAAAACGTTCAGTAGTCCCCTGGAAAAGTTTGATAGTCCTCAGTAAACGTTTCAGATTCCCCCCCCCACGAAAAGGTTTTTAAATTCCCCCAAAAAAAGTTTAAAATCTCATAAACGGCTTCACAAACAAAAAAACGAAGAAGGGAAATTTTTAAAAGGGAAAATTGCACAACCCATTCCCTTATAACCAAAAAGCTTTTTTTTTTTCTCTCTCTCTCTCTCTCCTTCCCTCCTCTCCTCCCTCTCCCCATTTTTCTCTCCTTTGTCTCCTCTATTTTCCTCTCCCCTTTTTTTCCCCTCTCCCCCTTTTCTTTTCTCTTTATCTCTTCTCTCCCTCTTCTTTTCCTCTTTTCTTCTCTCTTCCCCTCTCCCCTCTCCCCTTTTCTCTCTTTGACACGAAAAAAAAAAAAAAAAAAAACTAGGGCGCACTGTCCCCCCGAAAAAATTGTTTTTTAGCTGCGTCACTGGAAGGGAAGGGAAGAATTTCAGAAAGAGGAAAGAAAAAAGCTTTTTAGAAAGGGGGGGAAGAAGGAAGGAAAAAAAAGGGGAAAAAAAAAAAAAAGGAAGTGAAGGGTAAAGGGAACGGTAAGGCAAAGGGGAAAAAAACCCTGGAAAGGGAAAGGGAAAAAGGAAAAAGGCCGGGGGAGGAGGAAAAAGGGAAGGGGGGGGGGGGCCCGAGTAAAGAAATAATAACAGGCGGGAAGGGGGGGGTGCGAAGGAAGGAAAACCGTGCGGGAAAGGAGGGAGGAAAGAAAGGGAAAGAAGATGTGGGAAAAAGAAAATAGAAGGGGGAAGGGTTTTTAAGTCCAAACCAAAATGAAAAGAAGGGGGGGGAAAAAAAATCTTATCAAATCAATTTTTTTTGTTTAAATTTTAAAGGAAATTTTGGGCAGGGGCCCAATTTTCCCTGTTGAGAAGGGGCCCTTTCCCTAAAAAGCACACCTGAATTAACCTGTCATTACAGAAATTAAAATTTAAAGGGTTAAAAAAGAAAAATTAAAAAAGGAAACTAAAATTTAAACATCATTACTTTACTCGTTCCCCTTTCAACGTTTTACAAAATTATGTGGAAAAATGAAAAAATCGAATGCTATGTAAAAAATAGTTCATTGGGAAACTTTTTTTTTTTAAAATACTTTTTTGGGAAATGTACTTTGGCAAAATGTTTCCCCCTTTAAAAACCGTGGGTGGTGTGTTTGTGTGGTGTGGGGTGTGGGTGTTGGGGTGTGTGTGTTGTGTGTGTGTTTGTGTGTGGTTTGTTAATGCGGGCCTTTAATTTCAAACTGTTGGGACTCCCCGCCACAAACTGTTTTCCATTCCATCTTTATTAGCAATACAACCTCTCCCTTTCCCCCTCCTCCTCCTAAGCCCCTCAAGGGCCCTCTGGTTTTTGTCTTCTTGATCGCAAAAATTTTTCCCCTTTCCCCCGTGTCCCCAAGGTTACTGTTTCCCCCTCCCCAGGTTTTCTGATTGAATATTTGTTTTTGGGGCCCCCCCCTTCCCCCCAATTTTCGGGTTCCCTCTTAGGGTTTGGTCAAAGGGGTGTGGGATATGGGTTTAGGTCCGAATACTTTCTTAAGGGTTTATTACTTTTTCTGCCCTTTTTTTTGTTTGTCAGTCTTTTTTTTTTTATGGGTATGTGGGGTCTCTTTGTTTGTTTTTTAGTTTTTTTTTTTTTTTTGTTTGTGTTTTTTTTTGTTTGTGACAGGGGGAGTATGTGTGTATGTTTTTTTTATTTATGTTTGTCTCTCATTTTTTTTTTACCCCAAACACACCACAATACAAAAAGGGCAAAAGCCGTTTTTTTGGGGAAACAAAAAAATTAAAAAAAAAAAACAGACAAAAAATCTAAAAAAGATATGAAACACCCTCCCCCCGGGGGTTTTTTCCAAATTAAATATTTTATCGAAAATTTTCTATGGGGGGAAAAAAATGAAAAAAAAACCCGAAAATTTAGTACCCCTCTCTCTCTCGTAATATATTTCCAATTTTAAATTTTATATTCAATTTTACAATTTTTTTTCTATTATTTTTTCCAAAACCAGTATTATTAGTTTTTTCCATTTGGCTATTATTTTTGTATATAATTTACAAATTTTGTAAAGAATTATTAATGTATGTATGTGTGTTTTAAAGTAGAATTTTTCCTTTTTTTTATATCCCCCCTTTTTTTGTATTTTATTTTTATTTTTTCTTTTATCTTATCCATCCACCCATCTATCTTTTCTATTTTTTTATTTACTGTTTTTAATTTTTCTATTTTCTGTTTTTCTTTTTTTCTTTTATGGGGGGGGGGTTTATCTAAACCTTTTTCTTTTTCTATTTTTCCCTCTTTTTATTTTATTTTTTTATATATCTACCTATCTATTTTATTTATTTCCCCCAACCCTATCTTTATATTTCTACTAGTTTTTCCCTCCAAAATCCAAGGAAAAACCGCCAGACCAAAAATCATTCAATATTTTTTCCAACAAAATATAATTTTCCCAATTTTATTTTTTTTTTTTTTTTTTCCCTTGACCGTGTTGTCTGCAACCCTCGGCCTTCCCGCCCTTTTCCCTCCCCCACGCCCCCGCCCCTCACCAACAAAAGGACAACCCCCCCCCTTCAAAAACTACCCATAAAAATTTTCCCGGGTAATAATTATAAAATGTGTCCAAATTTTTTTCCAAGGTTATATATTTTTTCCCTTTAGGCGAAACCCCCTTTTGCTGAAGTGTAAAAATTTTGAAAAATTGGAAAAAAAAAAGAAAGTGTGTGAGAAAAAGACGAAGGGGAAGAGAGAGAGAGGGGAGAAAGGGGAGAGAGAGAAAAGAAAAAGAGAGAGAGAAAAAAGAGGGGAGGAAAAAAGGAAACGAGAGAGAGAGAAGAGGAGAGGGAGGAGAAGGGGAGAAAAAGAGAGAAAAGAAAGAGAGAGAGAAAAAAAAAATAAAAATTGCGTACCCCGGGTGGGGAAAAGCAAAACGGGAACTTTTACTTAACTACGGGGGTTTACTACTGGGGCCCGAAAAAAAAGGGAAAGGGAAAAAAAAATAAAAATGGTAGAAAAAAAATTTCTCTTTTCTTTTCCCATTTTAAAAAAGTAGTATTTGTTTTTAATAAATATAGTAAATAGTAGTATTTGTGTAAATGGTTGTAGAGTAGTAGTAAATATTTGTATGTAGTAGTAGTAATTTGTATTGTTTGTAAAGGGGTTATAGTATTTTAAGTAGTAAATAGTATTAAATAGTAATAAATTTAGTAGTTTGTATTTTAAATTTTGAGTAGTGTAGTAGTTAGTTTTGTGTAGTAAGTGTAGTAATTTTGTAGTATTTGTAAATTTTATAAGTAGTAAATAGTAGTAGTATTAGTATAGTAGTAGTGCAGTAAAAAATAGTAGTAGTAGTAGTAGTAGTATAAAAAAGTAGTATGATAGTAGTATAGTATAAATAAATATTTGTAGTAAAATTTGGTTTTGGGAGAAAAAAGTAAAAATTTGTAGTAGTAGTATTTGTTTTAGTATTTGTAGAGTAATTTTGTAGAAGTAGTAGTAGTAGAAAGAAGTATTTGTAAAATAGAAGTAGTAGTAGTGGGGGGGTTAATTTGCAATAAGACAAAAGGAGTAAGGGGTTTGAATTTACACCCCAACCCCCAAAAAACCAACCGGCCGGGCCAACAACAAAAAACAAAAACAACAACAACCCCCCCAATAACAAATTTTCAAACAGTTATTTGGTGAATAAAAAAAACAACCCCCCGACCGATTTTGAGTTCGAGGGGCTTAAAAGCCCGAGTAAAGGGGCCCGTCCCCCGGGTGCAACAAAAAAGCCCTTCCTTGATCCTGAAGGAGACACCACTG
>JACEEZ010004877.1:82159-112159 GCA_016584305.1 Chionoecetes opilio | reverse complement strand
TTTTTTTGTATGTGTGTGTGTGTGTTATTCACCCAAAATTGTTATTCATTTATTCATTCATTCATTGTTAAAAGTGTTATTCATGGTCTTGTCCACACGAGTCGGACTCTGGATTGCCAGTTTCAGCCTCCCGGTGCGAGCTTGGAGCTCATTATTACCGATTTTAGGGTAATGCTGGGACCTCACACACCACACACCCCCATCCCCTTGCTCAATAGGGACAGTAACCGCCCGCATTTGTCGGTGAAAAATCCCCAGGAACAGCGAGGATTCGAACCGGCTACCATAGAATGGCAGGCCAGCGCGCTATCAACCTGACCATCGCGGTGTGTGTGTGTGTGTGTGTGTGTGTGTGTGTGTGTGTGTGTGTGTGTGTGTGTGTGTGTGTGTGTGTGTGTAATATGTATCAAATTACGACAAATGACGGGCAGGACGAGGACGCATCGTTAGGGTGATGGTGCATCCCCGTCCCGCCTTGTCAGTCAGTGTCGTGTTTAGGGTGATGACTGCAGCTTGTTGGCCCTGACACCCTCCTTCCCCCCTTCCTCCCCCTCTCCGCCCTTCCCTCCCCCGTCCATGTTGCACTCCAGTATATTTGCAAGGTTAAGAATGATGAGGCAACACGTCAGGTAACGAGCTAAGAAAGGTATTGCCAAGGCTCGAACGTGTGTCTTCTATGTACCTACAGTATATTAAAAAATAAGGATAACAAATATATACATCACACAATATAAACATACTGTATGAATAACAAAAAAAACCATTATGTATATTCTTTTTTCTCGTACTAGTGACACCCTTTTGAATGTTTCCCATAATAGGAATATTCATCATAATATTATAATTTTTATTAAAGGTGTGTGAAAATGAATGATACTTTTACACATGACAGATTTAACGAAAATTCATAAATAATCTTCAGGTTTTTGCGTCGGATACGCTTTTTTTTATTATTTTCTTGTATGTACTACAGATATAAGCGGAGCACATGGGGCTGGAGAGGGGTGGCGGGGTTGTGGTTATCACTTGAGCACTTGAAATGAAAAGGTGATGAGCGAGGTGTGGGAGGAAAGACTTTTTGACTCTATAATACTTTTCATCGGGTAATTTAGTATTAAACTCACTATTATTCTCTTTCCCATCGTCATTATCGTTGTCATCCTCCTCCTCCTCCTCCTCCTCCGCTGGTTGGATTTAAGGGCAAAAAATTGTTTCTATATCTAGATTTAGATCAAAGTTTCATTTTTTCCAAACACACCTCGATAAGCTAGGTGAGGCAGGAATCGAGTGACCTTGAGCACGGGCGGGAGGGCGTGGGCGGGAGGGCGTGGGCGGGAGGGCGTGGTCGGGAGGGCGGTCTGGTATAATGAGTTTCCAAGCCTCGCAACACTTCATACTCAGGAGGCTTTTGATGGCGTCTGTAAGGGCGATTGTTCCCTCCCTTCCTTTTATATGTTTTTATATTACCTCTCTCTCTCTCTCTCCACCATCAGGGTGGCATGGTTGGTAGAGTCGTGGACTCGCGTGCAGAATCCCTGCATTCGGCCAGCGGTTCGAGTCCACCAAGTTCGTCCTGGCGTGGTGGCGCTTTGTATAGTCAATAACCCTGTAGTTGGTACTTGCAAAGTGTCTAGATAGGATCAAAGTCTCTCTCCTCTCTCTCTCTCTCTCTCTCTCTCTTTCTTTCTGACTTAATTAACGCGTCTGTCTTTCACGCATTGTTTCTCATGTTTCCTATGTAATATTTCTTGTATTAACTTTTCACCACCTATTTTTATGTGTTTTCCTCTTTTTTTTCTCAATGCAGATTATTTTCGTTTCGGTAATATTTTTTTTCATTTCCTTTTCTTTGGTGGGCTGTGGGCGGTGTAAGAGGGATACGTTAATTTAATTTACGTTTTTTTTCTGTTTGTGTTAGCTACAATGAGGTCAAGAAAAAAGTAGCTTTGTTCCATTAAGGTATTTTATTTAATTTTTTTCATTTTTTTTTTTTTTTTTTTTTTTTACCAACATTGCTTCTGATTTAGGCATTTTCATAATCCTTTCATTCTTTTTTTTACATTTGTTTTTATTAATTTTCTGGTCTTTCCGTCTTTAATTAAATGTTAACAGAACTCCTGGATTTTAATAACACTAACTATTCATATCTCTCCCTTTTTCAATTTAATTTGCCTTCCTGTCGTAATCCATTTCTCATCTTCTTTCTTCCTTCTTCTCTTTGTTTATATACTGTTTATCTTTCCATCTGTCTATGTTTATCTGTCTGTATGTATTTGTATTCTCTCTCTCTCTCTCTCTCTCTCTCTCTCTCTCTCTCTCTCTCTCTCTCTCTCTCTCTCTCTCTCTCTCTCTCTCTCTCTCTCTCTCTCTCTCTCTCTCTCTCTCCTGTAATGCACGCTTTATCCTCTACCTTATAAAAGAGATAACAACATTCGCTTATCGCCTTTCCGCCTTTTCAAGAGATGGCTTAACACTTTTTAATTCACTCAGATTATAGACGGCATCTTTGTACCCTTAATGAGAAATCCGGGAAATCCGCTTAATTTTGTTCACGATATTAAATCATCAATGGATTATCCGGATCATGCTGTCCACCTTGCTACAAATCTGTTTAGGTTTTTCATATTGTAGCTTTCTGTATTTCTTAGTATTCAAGTGATGGGAGATGAAAGAGAGCGAGAGCGAGAGAGAGAGAGAGAGAGAGAGAGAGAGAGAGAGAGAGAGAGAGAGAGAGAGAGAGAGAGAAAAACACACACACACACACACACACATATTCATGAGGCTCGGACGCTTGGTATGATTAATATGCAAGAGTCATTATGGTTTTGACACATCGCTTCCTCGTGTGACCTTGAGTTTCCTTCAAGCACCGTGATTGAAAGAGAGAGAAAAGAAGAGAGAAGAGAGAAGAGAGAGAGAGAGAGAGAGAGAGAGAGAGAGAGAGAGAGAGAGAGAGAGAGAGAGAGAGAGAGAGAGAGAGAGAGAGAGAGAGAGAGAGAGAGAGAGAGAGAGAGAGATGAATAAATATTACGAAGGGAGAAGGAAGGGAAGAGGGAAGGATAAATTTAGGAGAAAGAAAAGGAGTTAGAATATTATCAAACAAAGGAAATGTGTGAAAGAGAGCAAAGAGAAGTAGAGCGAAAAGATTACCGTGAAATTCATACGATTTATGCATCCGATTATATATATTTCTTTCTTCCAACACAAAAAAGCTTATAAATGATTTTTTCTTGTATAATTTTCGTATAATATGTGTGTTGAAGACATTTGACTACTACAAATACTACTTTTAACACTACTACTATTAATATTGCCAGAAAACGAGAGAAATAATAACATTAATGGCAATGACAATAATGAAAATAACAAATGATAAAACTAATAACAATATATTTAAAACGAGAAATTTTATCAATACCATGGAACTCGAGGGTCATTTTAAATGCCTCGAAATGGTATAAGTTACAAAACCTTCATCTTGTCCCATTTTCGCTTCTCCATTGATCTTACATTTCCATTATTTCCCCTTTCCTTCCATTCTTTTCTATAATTCCTTTCTATAAATAATATCTTCCTACTCGTTCATTTAATGGTCTACTTTGCCATTCTCTTTCATATTGCTTCCTAATTCTCCTCTTTTCAATTTTTTTTCTCACACACACACACACACACACACACACCACACACACACACACACACACACACATACACACACAAACCATGACCTTTATCTTAACACCAAGCCCCCACATCCACTCCCCTCTCCCCTCCTCCCTTCCCCCGCCCCAATACCCATCCTACCCCTGCTCTTATCACCCCTGCTATCGTTATCACCCGAAGAGCAAACGTTAATCACCATAGACGAGGTGGAGGGGGAAGAAAATAAAATTACATTCCAGTGCCGGACGGTGGGTGAGGTGGGGGGGTTGTGGGTTTCCAGGGAGATTTAAGGAAGTTCCTCAGGGGGAGAATGGGGTTATCCTATGCTGTGTTTCACCTCCTAACCCCTTTATTGTCCTCTAAATCCCCCCCCCCTTAAATAGTGTTGGGTGAAACAGGGATGGTATCAAAGCATGAAAGGGTTGATTTTTGTGTTGTATGAGTTACTGGGGAGAGGAGGAAGAGGAGTAGGAGAATACAAAGGTAGAAAAGATTGTAGTGTAACAGTGGCTGACCAGGAGGATACAGAAAGGAGAAGAGAAAGCTGGGAGGAGGTAGATGATGTGATGTGGAGAAGGAAGAGAGAGAGAGAAGGAGAGAGGAGAGAGAAGGAGAGAGTAAGAAAGGAAGAAGAGGAGGAGAGAAGAGAGAGAAGAGAGAGAGAGAAGAGAGAGAGAGAGAGAGAGAGAGAGAGAGAGAGAGAGAGAGAGAGAGAGAGAGAGAGAGAGAGAGAGAGAGAGAGAGTACGATTCAACGTGCGAAAGAAAAATGTACAAGAAAAATACAAAAACTATCACACATTTTAATACACAAACTCTGGCCTGTTGATATAAGAGAACGTCTGAAAACCTCCAGATTTATTCACTCAAATACGAGACGAAAATATAAGACATTACAACCGGAAATTAACCTCCTTATTTATTTTTACTTTCATGTTTTCTCATAAAGTGACGACATTTTCCTTGAGCTTGGAAGTTTTTCTTACTTTTTACTCACTATTTTTTTCGCAGCTGTTTATTCTACCTTATTTTTATTTATTTTTTCTTATTTTATAGTCTTAAAGTAATCGTCCAGACCATTTCATCATTCCTGATTTAATGCTGTCAAAATATAGCCATTATCGAGTATATCAACAATATGTTGTCACTTTTTTGTATCCAGTCACCCGTGTTTAAATTATCCGCATTCAAAATCTGTAAATTCCCCGAGCTCTCAAAACACAACTGAAAACCAGCAGACGACGGACCACGGCTCGGTGACGTCACAGCAGGAAGCCTCCCACCCCGGCCCAGATACAAATACACGTAGTAGACTCAGAAAAAAATATAGTACTTGAAGAATTTTGGGTGTTTCTGATATTTTTGTTTTGCGATATGGCATAGTATACTTGCATCCTGTATGGGTGCAGCAAGAAAGCTGTGCCTTTTCAGAGAGCTTAGCACCCATTTCCAACCTATGCGGCGACGATATATGTGTGCAGACGTGTGGAGCGGCGGGGAGCGGCGGGTAGTAGCGGGCGGTGTGGCAGATTGTCTCGCTCAGTGAGACAATCTGCCACACACCGCCCGCTACTACCTGCCGCTCCACACGTCTGCACACATATATCGTCGCCGTATAGGTTGGAAATGGGTGCTAAGCTCTCTGAAAAGGCACAGCTTTCTTGCTGCACCCATACAGGATGCAAGTATACTATGCCATATCGCAAAAAAAAAATATCAGAAACTCCAAAAATTCTTCAAGTACTATATTTTTTTCTGAGTCTACTACGTGTATTTGTATCTGGGCCGGGGTGGGAGGCTTCCTGCTGTGACGTCACCAACATGTTTCCCGCCACGGCTGGAATGGGGCTACTGTTTTTCGCGCGCTTATTACAAAAGTCATGTTTTTAGGGAAATAAGGCGTGGAAATGAATATTTTTTTCTGGATTAAGTATTTTGAATGACCATTCAACATAATTATGCAAAGAAAAAATGGGTCTGGACGATTACTTTAAGTGTTATTTCTCGTAATTCTTCATTCAGTTCATTTGCTCATTATCAGGAAATGCCTGTTTTTTTGGCTGATTATATTTCACGTTACAAAACATTTGCGTATTTTTTCTTTCCTTTACTATTACGTTTTCAGCCACCGAAGAAAAAAATATAATGTTCACGAAATCAATTCAATCAGATATTATAACCTAAGATTAAGCGAAAATATAATAAATAAATAAATAAACGTTACATCAAATAAAAAAAAATCACGACCTATTAGTCTGACATTTTATAAGTTTCATAAAAAGTACTGCATCGGTTTGATTTTTATAATCATTTTCGTAGATATGGAGAGAACAAAATATACCAGACATAAACCAAAAAATTATGGTAGGGGTTTAGTATGGTAGGGTAGGGGTTTTCACACACACACAGAAAAAAAAAAAAAAAAAAAAATAAAGGTAAAATTCATAGCGTTTTCTTCCATTTATATTCGTTCTTATCACACATAAAATGGAAAAATAGCGGCGGTAAAACTCACAAACATAAAAGGATAAAAAAAAAACCACTAGCTATGTCATTACCCAAACTCCAGCTAAAAGTTGCAGAGTAATTATCATCATTATTTTTCCTCAACCACTGTTGCCTTACATTACGTATATAATAATTAATAATAATGGCAAAATACACGAGGGTGAGAAAAAGCATGAAGGAATTACTGTCACCTTGGGGTAAGCCAGGTAAGCCAGTGAGTTCATATGGCTTGGAGGGGATGGAGGGTTGTAGGAAGGAGGGGAAGAGAGGGGAGCAGAGGGAAGCTAAACCCCTTCCCCTCAACTCTCCCTCTTATTGGCACCCTTCAACCCCCCAACCCCCCCGAAAAAAAAACAGCCTTGACAATCAAAAAATGATTTTTAAGCACTTCCATCCATTCAAAGGTAATAAATGACAGTAATGAATTATATTGGTTAATTATAATTTATCAATTAATATAATTATATTAAATTAATTAATTAATATATTAGAGACATGAAAATTATCATGTCTCTAATTGCGTTATATTATTCCTCAGGTGGCAATTTCTTTCTGTTTTTTGGATAAGAAATCAAAGGGAAATATACTAATGTGAAAAGAGGGCATATCAATTTATTATTTTTAGACTTGGTTATATAGAAAATTGTGTTATATTTTGAACGCGAAAATGATGAGGAGGAGATCACAAAGGAGGAGAAACAGGCCGTGGGAAAACAGATCAAGCACAGGAGGAGGAGGAGGAGGAGGAAGAGGAGGAGGAGGAGGAGGAGGAGGAGGAGGAGGAGGAGGAGGAGGAGGAGGAGGAGGAGGAGGAGGACGCAGGCCATACGTCTCATACATAAAATAAGGCCTCATCGTCCAAGCACAAACCCTCTAACCTCAAAAGCTACGGCTCCCATCCCCACCTAGAGAGTCAAAGCCCCCAATTCCCCGAGAACTTAAGACTGAATCACCCCAAAACTAAGGCCCCATTTCCTCCAGAACCCAAGCCCAAATCCCCAAAAAAACTATGGTCCCCAAGTCCCCAAGAACTCAAGCCCCAATCTCCCCAAAACTAAAGCCCTCAATCCCACAAAAACCAAGCGACAATCCACCTGACACAAAAGTCCCCATTCCCCCACAACCGAAACGTCCCACTCCCCAAAACTAGAGCACCCATTCCCCCAGACCCCAAACTTCAATCTCCCCAAAACTTAAGTCTCCATTTCCCCAGAACCCAAGCTCAATCCCTCCAAAACTAAACCCCCCATTCCCCCTAAACCCAAGCGCCAATCCTTCCAAAACTAATTATAATTATAAATAGGTGAAAATGCTAATGTCCCAAAAAATACATGAATAAAAGAGTTTAAATACTCGGGAACTCATCCAAGGTCACGGAAAGTATAAAGGAAATCAGGTCATTTCAAAGACCAAAAAAAAATGACGGAAAGAGAAGGGAACGGAAGGAGGAAAAATATAAGAAAAAGATAAATTAGAGGAGATAAAAGGTAAGGAGAGGAGAGGTAATAAGAGTAGAGGAGAGGAGAGGAGAAAAGAGGAGAGGAAGGAAATGTCAGCCAGGAAGAAGGCAAAGGAAGAGGAAGGAAGAGGAAGGAAGGAAAGACGGGAGGGAAGAGAGGAAAAGGCAAGGAGGAACATGACAGCTAAGATAAAATGAATAAAACTCCTTGTCAATGATAATTCCCTCATCCTGGAAACATGAACAAACACTTATATTTCCGGTTACAAATTCACTTCCTCATCCTTGTTTACCTTTTGCCTCGCCTCCGTAATGAGGTTTGCATCAGGTAGAAGACGACAGGTATTTAGAGGGAGGAAAAATCAAGATTTGCAACTTTGTTTTTGAAGAGGCAAATATGTGTTTTCACCTAAAGAGAGAGAGAGAGAGAGAGAGAGAGAGAGAGAGAGAGAGAGAGAGAGAGAGAGAGAGAGAGAGAGAGAGAGAGAGAGAGAGAGAGAGAGAGAGAGAGAGAGAGAGAGAGAGAGAGAGAGAGAGAGAGAGAGAGAGAGAGAGAGAGAGAGAGAGAGAGAGAGAGAGAGAGAGAGAGAGAGAGAGAGAGAGAGAGAGAGAGAGAGAGAGAGAGAGAGAGAGAGAGAGAGAGAGAGATAACAGTAAAACTATTTATGTGCAATTATATGTGTGTTTCTGCTATGTGTGTCTGTGTGTGTATTCATGTTATGCATGTTTATATGTGTCTATGTGTGTGTTACATTATGTTTGTATCTACGAGTAGGTATGTATGTGCGTTGTCATAACAATTCTCTACCTCACACATTCCTTTACCTCTCCTCCCTTTTTTCCTACAACCATTTTTTCAATTTTTCGATTACTATTTTCCCCTTTCCCCTCAACAACAACAACAACAACAACAACCTCAACAGAAACACCTACATCGAACCTCTACATGACCGAGAGCACACATCCCTACAAACCCTCTCACGCCCTTCCTAATCGGCTTACTCTCACACACACCACTCACTCACTCACTCATCACTCTCACGCTCCTGCAGTTACCCAGTTACAAGATCCAAAACGTTGATAAAGAGAGCGTCCGGCAAAGATAAGAATAAAATCGGATAAAATTAAAATATCTGAAAAATGTCCTGAGTAATAGCATGGTCTTTAGCAGTAACATATTAAAGTTTTAGCGCGAAATTCCTATTATTTACGTAGTTATAGCTGTTTTTGTCCCCCCCCCCCCTCTGAAGGGAACAACAATCCTAACCGCTAGAGATACATAGGAGCTGTTAGGAGACAATTATAGTACAGGTGTACACTGTATAGTATAAGGTGTATAGTGTATAGTGTTTAGATTGAAGGCTTTGTGGATAGGAAGGTCGCCGTTGCTGCTGTTCTCATTGGTTTCATGTTTAATACAGGTTTATGATCAGGTGTAGACAGATAACATAATAGTTTAATAGTGATGGAAGCTTGGAAGTGATGGGAGGAGTGGGAGGCATATGAGCGTGGCCACCGAGAGAATCATGAAAGCGGGTAATTTTTCCCGATTGATGAGGTTATTTATTTAGTTAACGCTAATATATGCATGGTTATAATTCATTTATCAGAAAACAAAATATATCAATGGAAAGCTAATGAAATTCCGCTTCTATTGATATTCTCCATGTAAAAAGTTTTCTCGCAAAATATTAAATGGCGAAGAGTTTAAGTTCATGCATATTTCTTGAAAGTCTCATAATGGCATTTCTTTAGTGTGTTTTACGGTTTTTTATTTGATAATATTATAGAACAAACATTTCGAGAACAGATATTTACGATAAACATATATTAGGTAGAAAGGGCCAAAACGTCTCAACATAAAAAAAGGGGCTTAATCGTCCCAAGCAAAAACCCCTTTTAAAACCCCAAAAAAAAGCTACGGCCCCCATCCCCACCTAGGATTTAAAACCCCCCAATTTCCCGGGGGAAGAACTTAAGCCCGAATCCCCCCAAAACTAAGGCCCCTTTTCCCACCAAAAACCCAAAAGCCAAAACCCCCAAAAAACTATGGTCCCAAGCCCCCAAGAATTTAAACCCCCAATCCCCCAAAAAACTAAAGCCCCCCAATCCCAAAAAAAACCAAGCGACAACCCAAAACGACACAAAAGTCCCCTTTTCCCCCAACCAAAACGCCCCACTCCCCAAAACTAGAGAAACCCATTCCCCCGGGCCCCCAAACTTCAATCCCCCCCAAAACTTAATTTCTCCTTTTCCCAAAACCCAAGCTAAAATCCCCCCAAAAACTAAACCCCCCTTTCCCCCCCAAACCCAAGCGCCAACCCCTTCCCAAAAAAATAATTTAATTAAAAATAGGTGAAAAGGCTAATGCCCCAAAAAATACAGAATAAAAGATTTTAAATCCCGGGGAAACTCATCCAAGGTACGGAAAGTAAAAAGGGAAAATAGGTCATTTAAAAGGGAAAAAAAAAAAGACGGAAAGAAAAGGGGAAAGGGAAAGGGGGAAAAATAAAGAATAAGGAAAATTTAGGGGAGAAAAAGGTAAGGAGAGGAGAGGTAATAAGAGTAGAGGAGAGGAGGAGGAAAAGGGAGGAGAGGAAGGATAGTCTCCCCGGGAAAAAGGGGAAAGGGGGGAGGAAGGGGAAGGGGGAAGGGAAGGGAAAAGAGGGGGAGGGAAGAGGGGAAAAGGCAAGGAGGAACATGAAAGCTAAGAAAAAAATTAAAAAAACCCTTTTGCCCAATGAAAAATTTCCCCTCACCCTGGAAACATGAAAAAAAACATTATATTTCCGGTTAAAAATTCATTTCCCTTACCTTGTTACCTTTTGCCTCGCCCCCCGTAATGGGGTTTGCATCGGGTTTAAAAGGGAGGGACGGGTTTTTAGAGGGGGGAAAAATCAAGATTTGCAACTTTGTTTTTGGAGAGGCAAAATGTGTTTTCCCCTAAAGAGAGAGAGAAAAGAGAGAGAGGAGGAGAGGGGAGGGGATAAAGGGGGGGAGAGAGAGGGGGAGAGAGAGGGGGAGAGGGGAGAGGGGAGAAGAGAGAGAGAGAGAGAGAGAGGAGGAAAGAGAGAGAAAAGAAAAGAGAGAGAGAGAGAGAGAGAGAGAGAGGAAAAGAGAGAGAGGGGAGAGAGAGAGAGAAAAGGGGGGGGGGGGGGGAGACGAGAGGAGGGGGAAAAAGGAGAGAGAGAGAGAAGAAAAGAGAGAGAGAGAGAAAAAAGGAGAGGGAGAAAAGAGAGAGAGAGGAGAGAGAGAGAGAAGGAGAGGAGGGGGAGGGGGCAGGGGAAAAGGAGAGAGAGAAGAGCCCGAGAGAGAGAGAGGAGAGGAAGAGGAGAGAGAGGGAGAGAGAGAGAGAGAGAAAAGGGAGAGAGATAGGAAAAGGAGAGAGAAGAGGGGAAGGGGAGGGGAGAGAGAGGAGAGCCCAAAGAGAGAAAAGAGAGAGAAAAGGGAAGGGAGAGGGGAGAGAGAGAAAAGGGAGGGAGAGGGGATAGAGAGAGGGGAGAGAGTGAGAGAGTGAGAAAAAACATTTAAAACAATTTTATGTGAAATTTAAATTGTGGTTTCTGCATGTGTGTCTGTGTGTGCATTCATGTTATGCATGTTTATATGTGTTTTATGTGTGTTTTACATTATGTTTGTTTTCTACGAGGGGTTATTTTAGGTGCGTTGTCATAACAATTTCTCTCCTAACACACCCTTTACTCTCCCCCCTTTTTTCCCAAAACCCTTTTTTTAAATTTTTCTTTTACTTTTTTCCCCTTTCCCCCTAACAACAACAACAACAAAAACCCCAACAACAACAAAAAAACAACAACAACAAAAACAACCTCAACAGAAAACCCTACACGAACCTTACACCCCCGGAGCACACATCCCTAAAAAACCCTTTTTTACGCCCTTCCTAATCGGCTTACTCTCACTCCCCACACACACACACACCACTACTCACCACTAAAACTCACGCCCCTGCTTTACCCAGTTAAAAGACCCCAAAACTTTTGAGAAAATTAAGAGAGCGCCGGCCCCAAAAGATAAGAAAAAAGGGAAAATTTTAAAATTTAAAAAATATCAAAAAAATGCCCTGAGTAATAGAGGTTTTTTAGCAGAAATTTAATATTTGAATTTTTAGCGCAAAATTTCCAAATTATTTACGAGTTATAGCTGTTTTTGCCCCCCCCCCACCCACCTTTGAAGGGAACAACAACCCCTAACCGCTAGAGAACATGGGGAGCTTTTAGGAGAAAATTTTAAAAGTACGGGTTTGTAAAACTGAAAAGTTTTAAGGTGTATAGTGTATAGTGTTTAGATTAAAGGTTTTGTGGATGGGAAGGGGTCGCCGTTGCTGCTGTTCTCTTTGGGTTTTAAGTTTAATACGGGTTTATGATCAGGGGTAGACAGATAAATAATAGTTAATAGGATGGAAGTTGGAAGTGATGGGGGGAATGGGGGGCCCAATGAGCGGGGCCCCGAGAGAACAGGAAAGGGGAAATTTTTTCCCCGTTTGATGAGGTTTTTTATTTAGTTAACGCAAATATAGCTGGTTAAATTTCATTTTTTTTAAAGAAAACAAAAATATCAAGGAAATCTAAGAAATTCCGCTTCTTTTTGATATTCCCAGTAAAAAGTTTTCTCGAAAAAATTTTAAAGGGCCCGAAGAGTTTAATTTCAGCCTATTTTTTGGGAAAAAAAAGCTCAAAATGGCATTTTTTTAGTGTTTTTTTTTCGGTTTTTTATTTGAAAAATTAAAAAAACAAACTTTTTCCGAAGATAACGATACCCTTTATACTAAATAAACTTTATTTTGGGTGGGAAAATTTACCCGATTTCATGATTTTTTTTATTTATTAAACGCAAATTTTATGCTTTTCTGCTAATTCTTTTATCACTACAGGGAAAATACCCAAGGGAAAAAAGCTAATTAAAATTCCGCTTCTTTAAATATTTCCCATGAAAAAATTTTTTTCGCAAAATTTTAAAATGGTGAATTTTAATTTAAAATGATATTTTTTAAAAAGTTCATAAGGGCATTTTTTTTGTGTGTTTTACGGTTTTTTATTTGTTTAATATTTAAGAGCAAACATTTCCGAAATAACAAATTTTTTTTTATACTGATAAACATTATATTAGGTAGGTAATTTGTACGGGGAGGGAGGGTGGATCTAGTAGGGGGACGTCACGGGCGATTCATCAGGCCTTTTTCTTTTCGGGGGCCCCACGATAGGAGGGGAATAAGGGGGGTAGTTTGAGGGGATTTGGTTTTGGGAAGGTGAAGGTTTTTTTTTAGGGTTTGTCGAAATGGGAAACATTGTGGGGGTTTTTGAAGAATTGGGGGTGCAAAGGGGCCCTTTTCCCAAAAAGAAAAGGTTCGATCATAGAAAAACCATTTAGTTACGGGGGCGGCAAAATAATTTTGTTTCCCCATATCGTTTTTTTTTGGTTTTTTTAAATTTTTTTAAACTTTGCCGATAAAAAATAAATGTAAAAAAAAATTTTTAAAAAAAGTTACTTCTCCCCGAGAAATTAATATTTTTTTTTGGGTTTAAGAAATTTTTTGCTTGAAAAAGGGAAAAGGAAGAAATTAGGGAATATCCACCCTTTTGCACTTACTGTTTATACATTAAATTTTAATTCCCTCATCCCAAATCTTTTTTCACCTCAAAATAAAAGGTCAGAAACATTATCAACCCCCAAAATGAATCCCTTTAATTTACATGACTCCATGGATGAGTTTGAAAGCTCCCGGGGCCCCTCATTTTTTTTAAAAAATATAAAAAGAGGAGACAAAACAAGAAAAACGGGGGTTTAAAAGGGGAAAGAAAAAAGAAACAAAAAGTTTAGTCAGTAAAAGGGTTTCCCCCAAGGAGGGCAGACCGCCTTTTCATCTTATTTCAGAAAACTTTCAGGGGAAACCCTATGTCGAGGGGGAAAGTGAAAACCTTAGGGAGAGAGAGAGAGAGAGAGAGAGAGGAGAGAGAGAGAGAGGGGGGGGGGAAAACGAGGGAGAGGAGAGAGAAAAGAGAGAGAGAGGGAGAGAGAAGAAAAGAGAGAGAAAAGGAGAAAAGAGAGAGAGGAGAGAAAAAGGAGAGAGAGAGAGAGAGGTGGGAAAGAGAAAGGGGACGGGACAGACAGCCCGGACAGACACAGACAGACAGACGGGACAGACAGACAGACAAAACGATCAGACGGGACGGGGACAGACAGAGAAAAGAGAGAGGAAGAAGAGAGAGAGAGAGGGGAGAGAGAGAAGAGGGGAAGAGAGAGAGAGAAAAAAGAGAGAGAGATGGAGAGAGAGAGGTAGGGGGAGTAAGGGGTTTAAATTTGCAAACCCCTTGGGTTACAGCCACAAGTGATGCTATTACGGGGGGCACCGCTGTCCCACCTTCCCGTCCCATATAAAGCCTTCACCCTAAAACCTCTACACACAAACACACACACATAGAAACACCCCAAAAAATTTTATGAAAAAAGCAAAACACATGAAAACAAAAGACAACAAGAAAAAAAACAAAGCTGCAAAAAAAGAAAAAAAATTTCCAAAAAAGTATTTAATTTCCTAAAAAAAAAAAATTCAAGGGGTAAAAAATATACAAACAAAAGACATCAAGAAGAAAAGCCCAAACTGAAAGGGAAGGGGTGAAAAAAAAAAAAATTACAATAAGTATTTAAAATTATCTGAAACACATTGGGAAAAACCAATTTTTTAAAATACCACCCTAAATTTTTAAAAAACATTAAAAAAACTGACGATAAAAAACACACAAAAAATAAAATTAAAAACATTCCCTGATAAACAAAAAAAAATTTTTAACCCCTTTTCCATGGGTACACACCCAAAAAATACATTTGTGCAACGTGAGCGGTAAGTCATCTTTTTTGTTTTTTTACGTGCGACAAGGAGGGGGACGATGCTTCTATATACGTACAAAATACATAAGTTCCCGTAAGTAACCCCCGTAAGTGTTGTGTTTATTTATACGAAAAAAGATAAGACTGAATTAAACTAAGGGGAAACACCCTTTTTTTGGTACCTCGGCAGGGAAAGTAAAAAAGAGAGGGGAGAGAGAGAAAAGGAGGGGGAGAGGGGGGGGGAGAGAGGGGAGAGAGAGAGGGAAAAGAGAAGAGAGACGACGAGAGGAGGGAGAGAGAGAGAAGAGAGAGAGGGAGGGGAAAAGAAAAAGAGAGAGAGGGCACAAAACAAAAGAGGTTTGAGAGGGGAAAGAGGAACCCCACACAGAGGTAGAGATTAGAGAAAAAAAAAAAATATATATATATATATATTAATAATATATATATAATAAGAGAGAGAGAAGGGGAGGAGGGGGAAGAGAGAAAAGAGAGAAGAGAGGGGAGAGAGAAAAGAGGAGGAGAGAGAGGGGGAGAGAGAGAGAGAGAGAGAGGAAAAGAGAGGAGAGAGAGAGAGAGAGAGAGGGAAAAGAGAGAGAGGGGGAAGAGAGAGAGAGAAGGGGGGGAGAGAGAGAGAGAGAGAGAGAGACAAAAGAGAGAAAAAAAGAGGACACACACACAGAGGGAGAGAGAAAAAAAAAAAATATATATTATAATATATATAAATATATATTTTTATTTTATATAGAGAGAGAGAGAGAAAAAGAGAGAGGGGGAGAGGAGAGAGAGAGGGGAGAGAGAGAGGGGAGAGAGAGAGAGAGAGGAGAGGAGGAAGAGAGAGAGAGGGAAGAGAGAAGAGAGAGCGAGGAGAGAGGAGAGAGAAGAAGAGGGGAGAGAGAGAGAGAGAGAGAGAGAGAGAGAGAGAGAAAGAGTGAGAGGGGAGAGAGAAAAGAGGAGAGGGGAGAGAGAGGAGAGGAGAGAGAGAGGACGGAGAAGAGGGGAGAAGGGGGAGAAGAGAAGAGAGAGAAGAGGAGAGAGAGAGAAGAGAGAGAGAAGGGGAGAGACGAGAGAGAGGAGGGGAAGAGAGAGGGGGAGAAAGAGAGAGGGGGGAGAGAGAGGGGAAAAGGAGAGAGAGAGAGAGAGAGAGAGAGAGAGAGGTTTGAGGGGAAAGAGGACACACACAGAAAGGGAGGAGAGAATAAAAAAAAAAATATATTTTATAAGAAAGAGAGAGAGAGGAAAAGATTTCGAGAGGGGAGAGAGAGAGAGAGAGGGAGGGGAGAGAGAGAGGGGGAGAGAGAGAGAGGGGGGGGGGGGGGGAGAGGAGAGAGAGAGGGGAGGGGAGGGAGAGTGAGGGAAAAGAGAGAGGGAAGAGAGGAGAGAGAGGAGGAGAGAGAGAGAGAGAGAGAAAGGGGAAGAGAGAGAGAGGAGAGAGAGAGAGAGAGAAAGAGAGAGAAAAGAGGAGGAAAAGAGAGAGAACAAAAATTTAGTTTTGGGGGGAAAACAGGTTCGCTCGAAATTTCCCAAAAAGGGAGCGAAGAAAGGGGCGGTAAGAAAATGGATAACCCCAAATTTTAGGGGGTTGAGGAGCCCTAAGAGGGAGACCCTTTTCCCCGGACGTTTAAACCCTTTTCCTTGGCATTGCCCCTACTGCCAAAACACGCCCACTTCTTGTTTCCGTAGGGAAATATGTTTTTTCCCCTTTTATAACTATTTTTACCATATCATCGCCCCTCCCGCTTTTATAATCTTCGTCTTTATTTTTATTCTGCTTTAAATAATAACAATAATCATGATAAAACAAAAAAAATAAATAAAATAAAAGGGAAAACAATTATATTGTTTTATCATTACTATAAAAGGGTTTGTACCTCCTTTGTTTTTCCTTAGTGAGGTGCTCCCCTTTTTTTTGAAGGGTCCTATTTCCTGTTAACCCAATTTAAATCCGGAGGTTTTAAAATAAGATCTTTTTGGAGGAGTAAATACATGATAGGAAAGGGTTTAGGTGAAATGTTTATTTTGGCTAGTTTTATAAAGGGGAAAAAAAAAGAATATCCCCGCAGGTTTAAAGGGGGTTTAGGAAAAAATAATATAAAAAAACAGGTATCCCTATCCTTTTGTCCTTAGGTTTTTAAAAATATGATTGTGCGGCGTTTTTTTTTGTAACAATTGGGCGATGGAGGGCACCCCCCCCGGTCACACACCCCAAACACAAAAAACCCACACACACACACACCCCCCAAACACCACCACACACACATACCACTACAAATACACAAATACCCCGACACCACCCCAAAACATTTCACAACATACACATACAAAACACGACACTCCCCAAAACAAAACACCAAAAAACACACAAAACACACACCACAACAACACACACATACCCCAATTTAACCAAAAACACACACTAAACATTCACACATAACCCCACACACACACAAAACACACCCCCCAACAATCAACACACAACATTTACACACACCCACACACAAACCCCCACCCCACACCACACACACACAACAAAAAACAAAACACCCCACACACAACACACACACACACACACACAAAAACACACACCCACACACACACAAACACACCCAAAAACACAGACCACCACACAAAAAAAAACAGACACAAAAACACACCCCAAACACACAAAAACACACCCCCACCGTACCCCAAACACACACAGGGCAAAAAACACACACAACACACCAAAACACACACACACAACCCCACACACACCAAACACACACACACCACACACACAAAAAAACAAACCCCCAAACGGTTTTGGGGGTTCCCCAAGGTTTGTATGTCAATTTCAAGGGGAGAATGGAAAAATTCTGTGACCGCCCTCAGACCTTTTTGAGACAGTCGCGGGGGAAAACCCCAAAGTCAACAAAAATAAAATAAAAATAATTTTTTTAAAGATAAAAAAAAATAAAAAAATAAAACAATACTAAAAAAAATAATAAAAAAATAAAGGATAAATAATAAAAATTTTAAAAAAAAACCCCCCGTTCGATACAATTTATAAAAGTAAATTGCCCCGTCCGACTCGTTTAAAAAAATTACTGGGGGGCAAAGTCTTAACTTTTCAACAAAAAAAAAAACCCCCAATGGAAACACAATTTGGGGAAAAGGACCCAAAAAACTAATAGGGTTTCCCTCTTTAAATACGATTATTTTTTTTAACAACAACAAATCCCAAAAAATAACCAATTTTAAAATAACGAATTTTTTTAAACGATTTTTAAAAAAAAAAAAAACAGTAACCGCAAAAAGGCCCCCAAAAGTTTAAAACAAATGCGAGAGGAAAAAAGAGAGAACCTTTACGATAAATTTGGTTTTTGTTAAAAGCCTTCCTAAACCCCCACACCCCACACTCCTGGGCCCCCAATTTTTAATGATTAGGGTTTTCCCCAAAGCAGACAAAAGCCCAAGTTCGCCAATAAACAACCCAAAACCATAAGTGCCCTGTTTTCCCAAAAAGTTGCCCATAAGCGCTTTGGGGATGTGGAGGTCCAAAAGGTCCTTTTGTTGACATAAGCCCCCCCAAAAGGGGGCAAAAAAACTCTTCGCCAGCGCCAACCCAAAGGGATTTTGTTTTCAGAAGGGGACGTTTTCCCCCCGAACTAAGTGACAAGGAAAATTGGGCAAGAGGGATCGGTGAAACCCCCGGGGGTCACCACGCGCGAGTTCCCATGCAGGCCCCTTTTCCCATACCAAGCAGTCTCGACAAGAAACATCAACTTGCCCAGCCACGAGCCTTGTGGGCGCCCCCTTGGCCTCCTCCACGCCGGATTGTCTCTACAGATACAACCGATGGGAAGGATCGGTTTCAGGGTAGCGTGCCACATGCCCATATAGCGAAGTTGGCGCTGACGGACTATGCAGGTAATAGGCCTCGATTCAGTCTCACGGTGCAATCGCTGATTTGACACGTAATCATCCCAGCGATACCCCATGATTCTACGAAGACACTTATTACCAAAGGCATTGATTCGTCTCTTCAAGTCACTATTTAGTGTCCATGTCTCACAACCATAGAGTAAGACAGGGATCACAAGCGACTGAAGATCCGGATCTTTGTCCTTTGCACAGGTACCGACAACGCAAATACTCCGCTGAGCGAGTCCATAACACCGTGGGCTATGCCAATCCGCCGTAAGACTTCTTGACGTGACCCGCCGTCATTATGGACTGCGCTACCAAGGTATGTAAAACTTTCCAAGATCTCAATGTCCTCGCCACACGCATTGAACAGACTGTACTGCTTCATCTAGTAAGTCTCCAAACACCTGGACCTTGGTCTTGAGACAGGAGACCTCAAGTCCAAAGGCTTTGCCTCCTCGTGCAGCGCTCGAGAGCCATCACCAGGACTCCAGCGACTCAGCAAAGATTACTGCATCATCGGCAAAAACAAGATCAGTGATCTTGGTGTTGCCGACGGATGCTCCACAATCACTTTGATCTACAACCTTGTCCAATACCCAGTCCATACAAGCGTTGAAAAGGATGGGGCAAGACGCACCCTTGCCTCACTCCTGTATTCACAGGAAAGAAGCTGGATACACCTGCCCCACACTTCACAGCACTCTCAGTCCCAGAATACAAACCAGTTATCAAACCAATAGTCCTTGCAGGAATCCTCGAAGTCGCAGAAGATCCAGTGACTCACGATGCACTGAGTCAAACGCCTTCTTGAGATCAACATAGGCTGCAAGCATCCCCTGTCGAAACTCACGTCGGCGTTCCACCAGGACACGAAGCGCTAGGATACGGTCCGTTGTTGACTTACCAGGCGTGAACCTAGACTGCTGAGGTCTCTGATGCTTCACCAGATGACTGCGAATCCGTGTCAGCAATAGATGGGCAAGCACCTTGCCTGGTACGCTGAGCAGTGTAATACCGCGGTAATTGTTGCAGTCCTGACGGTCCCCTTTCCCTTTCCAGATAGGGACGACCAGCCCCCTTTTCCAGTCAGGAGGAATGGTACCTGATTGCCACACGGCAGTCAGGACAGCATGCAACCCGCGGATCATGGCCTCACCCCCAGCTTTGAGGAGCTCCGCACTGATATTACAAACACCAGCTGCCTTCCACCCTCAACTTTGCTACAGCCTCTCTGACTTCGTCAAGAGAGGGTGCGGTTTCGTCAATGGGAGGATCGGCATCCACTGCCTGTAACCAGTGGTGTGAAGCTGCTCAGTTGGAGGGTCCACCGTGAACAACTGCCCAAAGTACTCAGCCCAACGAGACATCTGCCCATCCATGTCCGACACGAGGCGCCCATCTGCTGTTCGAATAGCACTCGCCCGAGGAAGGAGACTTGGAACGGAGCTTCTTCAGGGCTCGGTAGGCGGGTCGGAGGTCATTAGCGTTCAAATGACCCCTCGACATCCTCAGCGAGACTCCTGACATACCTCTCCTTGTCTCTCCTCAGGAGGGTTCTAGTCCGGCGTGACAGAGCCCGTGTGCTGGTCCGGTTCCAGCAGCCTGGCAGTGCGACTCTCCTCGATTTTCTCCAGCGTCTCCGTCGAGACAAAACCAAGCCTTGACCTCGGGCGCTCCCCAATACACTCCTTGGCAGCCTGTAGAGTTTCACGTTTGAAGGTATCCCACAGTTCTACAGGGTCCCGAGAGCACCGAGCACATCAAACCGATTTGAGACTGCCACCGCATACTCATGAGCACATGTCACGTCCTTCAGTTTTCAAGATGGAACCAGTTGGTTACCTCTGAGATCATAATTTTACTGCACTCAATTTTACTGATTTAAGCGTTTATTCAGATCTAAGAGACATTGTAGGGTAATGTAAATGCTACGTTTAGCGGGAAAGTTATTTCAGCAGGGAACTGCTTAGACCCATAGCTATGGCGGAGGGAGATTTGCTCCATACATAGAGATCTTATGGGCAACTTTATGGATGTCGAACCTATGGGAAATCCCATAGCCTTATTATACATACGGGCCTGGCCCCCATCCAACTGCCACACCACACAACACGAACACCCTTCTATACAACTTCTATACACACCTTCCCTTCTTTTCCCTTCTGTCCCTTTCCCTTCCCTTCCCTTTCCTTTCCCTTCCCTGCCTCTCTTGACCCATCACAGACGAGAGCAATGGGAGGAAGCACATCACCCCTTCTATACATACCCTTCCCTTCCCTTCCCTGTCTCCCTCCACCATCACAGAGAGCCTATGGGAGGAAGGCCCATCACCCCTTCATACTATCTGCCCTCCCTTCCCTCCTCCCTTCAGCCATCACAGCGAGCCACTGGGAAGGAAGGGGGCGAAGAAGGGACGCGGGGACAAGCTGGCTGAGGTCACACACAAAACACTGTAGGCGGTGAGTTACATTATAGAATCCCCGTCCATTAAGGTGACGCCGTGTAGTGAATATCCCTCCTGAATAATAACATGTGTATAGATGCAGTGTTGGTGGTGGTTGGTGGTGGTGGTGGTGGTGGTGGTGGTGGTGGTGGTGGTGGGTGGGCGTCTTGGGTTCAATAGGTGGGATCAATTGGGTTGGCGGAAGTATAGACAAAGACCAATAAACATGAGCAAAAGAAGTGAAGAAAATAGATGGAAAAAAGTGGCATGAAAAGTTATGGAGGCAAGCGAGGGAGAGAGGAAAAAATGGTAAGAAGTTATGGACTGTGCTGAAAGAAAGAAAAAACATATATTATACATAATGTCGAGGTGAAAAGAACATGCGCCACTCTGTTCCGGAATCTGTATATATATTTCATTGTAGACATAGGTGAGTGGAGGGCTTGCGACATACTATTATAGCTATAAGTAAATATAGAGTGAAAGGATAGATGACTAGACATCAAGATAAAAATAGAGCGTTGCATTCCGTTGATTAGTAATGTTTGGGTAAGTGCACGTGCCATCATCGATTGTAAAATGGATATACACGAATAGTACCATACAAAAAAAGGGTTGATTTTCGGCAGCCAACGCAAGGCTTATTGTTTAGTAATATATGCCACTATATTAACACAGATACAGCGAAATGTTGGTTCTATTTTCATATCATAAAAATTAAATATCCAAAAAAATTGAGGAAATAAGTAGGATTGTTAAAAGAAGATCACTCCGAAAGTAATTAATGGGAGAATGGTTAAACAAAATATATAAACCTAAAATATTACTACATGTGATGATGATGATGATGAATACAGCACGACAAGGAAAATATACTTAGTAATAAAAATGTTAAACGTAGCAATGTATTTCCATGGTTTCATTATTTCGCTGCTTTATTTCTGTTATATTCATGATTTCTTGAGCGTGTTTGCCTCCACGATGTCTTACTCTGGTTCTCCTTCGCTGTGTTTTTTCTTTGTTTTATTTGTTTGTTTGTTTTCCCTTTGTGTTTGTGTTTGTTATCGACACGGCAGGGTCGGAATTATCTCTCCTAACCTCGCCTTTAAAACGTGTGTGTGTGGGTGTGTGTGTGTGTGTGGGTGTGTGTGTGTGTGTGTGTGTGTGGTGTGTGTGCGTGCGGTGCGGCGGTGCGTTGTGCGTGTGCGTTGGCGTGTGTGTTTGACGACCGGTGTGTGTGTGTGTGTGTGTGTAGGTGGGTGGGTGGAGATACCTGTTGTTATTTTTGTTGCTGTCATTGATGTTGTTATTATTATTATTACTATTATTATATTTATTACTATATTATTATTGTGTGGTTGCTGCTGCTGTTGCTGTTGATTACCACCACTTATATTACTACTAGTACTACCAATACTACTACTGTCACCTACTACTTCTTATACTACTGCGTGCTATTTACTACTGTGGCTATTAATACACTTTTAACGACTATTATTAGACTACAATTAATCACGAACATGGCAAGCTTCATTACTAATCACATCAGACGTTTACAAAACAAGTATATGACAAAGACAAAAACAGTTTAAACACACACACACACACCACACACACACACACACACAAACACACACACACACACACACACACAGACACACACACAGACACACACACAACACACACAACATACACACACACACACAGTACACTAAGCGCCCCATATCAGTCCTGCGAGGCTGGCGTGCTATCACTTTCCTAGCTACGTTTCCAATGTTTCCTTAAAGGCCCATCTCACGCCACACCTCGCCGCTGCTATACCGCTACAAAACACTATCATAAATCTTGGGTTTATTACAACTATTATACGACTATGTCATTACCGCTATTCTCCTATTAATTCCTACTACTAGCCACCTGTTTTTTAAGGGTCTATATAGGTATATGTAAAATGTTATTCTTCCTATTATATCTATAAAACACTACCTACCACTGGTTTTTAAAGGTCTATGTAAATTAATATATTAGTCCTATTACTTAATTCCTAACTACTATCACTTGTTTTTAAGGGTATGTACTATGTAGGAAAAATGTGTTTGTTTAGAGTCTTATACTGTTTTGCGTATGGTTGGACGTGTGTTTATGTGTGTATTCGGTGCGTAGTAATTGCATTCTGTGTTGTTTGCGGTGTGTGTAGTGAAGTGTTACAAAGTGTTCGTGGTTTTTTGTGAGCGTTTGTGTGTTTGTATGAATAGCTGTGTTTGATGGTACTGGTGATACTGTGTTGTGTTTGTGGTGTCTTCATATTGTTTAGTTGTTTTTCCTTTGTGTGTGTGTGTGTGTGTGTGTGGGTAGTGGGTGTGTGTGTGTGTGTGGGTGGTGTGACGCCCTCGGGTGTCTGTGTGTGTGTGTGTGTGTGTGTGTGTGTGTGTTGTGTTGTTGTGCGCGCGTTTATTGCCCTGAATGGAGTGCATATGAAAGGAAACGAGAGAGAGAGAGAGATGAGAGAGCGAGAGAGAGAGAGACAAGAGAGAGACGCAGAGACGAGAGAGGAGAGGAGAGAGAGAGAGAGGCATGCGTGTGCTACGCATGATTGACTCGATTGTCCGCGCTATAGAATTAAACCGGGGCGGGCGGAAACCAATGTATCTTTTATTTTATTTCTTCAACCTGGCACCTCACATTTTGCCACCAAAAAATGTTAGACGAGAGAGCGAGAAGAGAGAGAGAGAGAGAGAGAGAGAGAGAGAGAAGAGAGAGAGAGATGGAGAGAGAGGAGAGAGAGAGAGAGAGAGAGATTGGATGGGGCCGAGAGAGAGATGGAGAGAGAAGATTAAGTCCTCCATTCAAAATAAGCACCTCAAAAATTGATATAATAAATGAACACGGAAAAGGAGGGAGAGAAGGGGAAGGAAGGGAAGGGAGGGGGAGGGAGAATAGAGTATAGAAGGGAGAGGAGGGAGGGGGATGTGGGAGAGGAGAGGGGGGGGGAAGAGGGGGAGGAGAGGGAGGGGGAGGGAGAGAGGGGGGAGGGAGAGGAGAGAGAGGGAGGGATAATAGAGTGTACAAGGAGAGAAAGTCTGGTTAAAGTGATGTCATAAATTGGAGTTACGTGATGAGAACGATTGGTGAGCCATAAAAGTGTAAGTATGATAGAAAGAAGTGATGTTTGGGCTTTCGAAATTTGGGCGCTCTCTCTCTCTCTCTCTCTCTCTCTCTCTCTCTCTCTCTCTCTCTCTCTCTCTCTCTCTCTCTTCTCTCTCTCTCTCTCTCTCACCTCATTCTTCTCTCTTTCTCGTTTTTCCTCCTCCGTCCTCACACTACCACCTTACCTCCTCTCTTCCCGTCACTCCATTGCACACTTTCACTCTCACACTTTGTATCTTCAACACTTTTTCACACTCAAACACATTCACTCACTTGAACAAAAAAAAAAACCTAGCCAAAAATGTGATGCCAAATTTTGATAAACCTGAAAAATATAAATAACACACAACCATAATATTGTTTTTTCACTATTTTCTTAAGGCAATGAACACCATAAGTCTAAAGATAAAATGGATGATAGATATAATAACAGGTATTTAAAGAGGAAAGAAGCAAAACGAAAGAAGCAAGAAAAAGGGGGAAAGGAGAAAGAAGGAAGACGAAAGAAGCAAGGAATATGGAGAAAGAAGAAAGTAGGAAGACGAAAGAAGCAAGGAATATGGGGAAAGAAGAAAGTAGGAAGACGAAAGAAGCAAGGAATATGGAGAAAGAAGAAAGAAGGAAGACGAAAGAAGCAAGGAGTAGGGGGAAAGAAGAAAGTAGGAAGACGAAAGAAGCAAGGAATATGGAGAAAGAAGAAAGTAGGAAGACGAAAGAAGCAAGGAATATGGAGAAAGAAGAAAGAAGGAAGACGAAAAGACGCACTGAAGTAGGGGGGAAAGCAGAAGTAGGAAGACGAAAGAAGCAAGGAATATGGAGAAAGAAGAAAGAAGGAAGACGAAAGAAGCAAGGAATATGGGGAAAGAAGAAAGTAGGAAGACGAAAGAAGCAAGGAATATGGAGAAAGAAGAAAGAAGGAAGACGAAAGAAGCAAGGAATATGGGAAAGAAGAAAGTAGGAAGACGAAAGAAGCAGGAGAGTGGGAAAGAAGAAAAGTAGGGAAGACGAACGAAAGCAAAGGAATTTGGAGAAAGAAGAAAGAAGGAAGACGAAAGAAGCAAGGAATATGGAGGAAAGAAGAAAGTAGGAAGACGAAAGAAGCAAGGAATATGGAGAAAGAAGAAAGAAGGAAGACGAAAGAAAAAAGAAAAGTGGGGAAAGAAAAAAAATAGGAAGACGAAAGAAGAAGGAAAACAAAGAAAACAAAGGGGAGGACCGGTAACTTTTTTATTTTTCCTCCTTGCTTTAAGTTGAACAGTATCGCGACGGTTTATAACAAGTTTAACAAGGCAACTTTCAGGCGTCGCCACCATTAATACAATCACAAGTACAGGAGAGGTTTCCAATGTGAACAGTCCGCCGATCGTTTGCTAATCGCTTAAAAGGCTTTTCCACTCTATTCCAAGTGTAGTATTTGTATTAAGCGGCACAAGTTTGGTGAATCGGATAATGTTTTTTGTTGTTGTTGTTGTTATTATGTGGCTTTGCATTTTTTTTCTCTCCTTATTTTTCTCTTTCCTCGTCTATTTTTTCTGTTCTTTTGGGTTTTTTTTGCATCATATTTTTTTCGTAATTTCTTTTCTTCTTCATATTTTTACTCTTCTTCTTTTTTCTTCTGCTCCTACTAATCCTCCTGTCCTCCTCTTCCTCTTTCTCCATTTACTTCTTATTTTTTCCCTTTTTTCCTCCTAATCCTACTGTCATCCTCTTCATCTATTACTTCTCTTCTCTCTTCGGGACATAATTAGAATCACAGTAACGAACAAAAAAGAAAAAGAAGGAGAATCAGCCAATTATCGCCATTCATCACCTTTAACGCATCAATTAAATCACCGACATAATCATAATTTAATCAGACGAACTAATTCCATTAATTCCTAAAACGAACTCCAGAAAAAAAAATTATTATCATGTGATTTTCCTACGAACGTCAAACAAAACGCTTACACTTCTAATATCTCTCTCTCTCTCTCTCTCTCTCTCTCTCTCTCTCTCTATCTCTCTCTTCTCTCTCTCTCTCTCTCTCTCCTCTCTTCTCTCTCTCTCTCTCTCTCTCGGGCAACAATGATAAGGCCATGATTAATTACTGTTATGTCTGTTCTCCTTGGTCTTGCTGTGAAGTACTGAAGGAAAATGAACATGATGAACATAATTACTAACAGGAGGAGGAGGAGGAGGAGGAGGAGGAGGAGGAGGAGGAGGAGGAGGAGGAGGAGAAGGAGGAGGAGGAGGAGGAGGAGGAGGAGGAGGAGGAAGACAGACTAAAGAGAGAGAAATAGAAAATAGAAAAACTACTAGACAGGAAGAACGAAGAAAATTGAGAAACTAAAGAAAAATACTGCAAATGAAAACACAAGAAAAAATAGAATGAACATAATACGTCCTGAAAGAGAGAGAGAGAGAGATAAGGAGGAGAGAGAGAGAGAGAGAGGAGAAGAGCGAGAGAGAGAGAGAGAGAGAGGAAGAGGTGAGAAGACGAGAGAGAGAAGGGAGAGGAGGAGGGGAGAGAGAGAGGCGAGAGAGAGTGTTTAAATGTAAATTACAAAAATAAATCACGGATAAGGAAAGAATATTTTCAAGGGAAGGCAGAAAGGGGGATGTAAAAAAATTAAGAGAATGAAAGAGTAAATAAGAATAACGATGGAGAAAATAAAACAAGAAGAAATATCACAGGGAAAGTAGGAACACACACATTCCACACACACACACACACACCACACACACACACCCACACACACAACACAACACACACACACACACACACACACACATACACGATAGGAGGGGTGTTGTATAATTGTGTAATCGGACTATGTAAAAAACGCGGGAAACAAAAGAGTCAAAAAGAGGGAAAAATGAGAGAATTGAAGAGGAAACAGAAAACGAGATGTCCACAAAAGTATAAAGGAGGGAAGGGAAGGGACTTAAGGCAAAAATAAAAAGTGAATTTGACAGACTGACAGATATACAAGAAACAATTAACAAGAGTAATGGATATAGAAGAAGAAGAAGAAGAAGAAGGAAGAACGAAGGAAGAAGAAGGACAAGAAAAAACAACGTACAGAATAATATGTACAAATGGGAGCAGAAGGAAGAAAGAAGAAGAGAAAGATTAGATAGAGGACGAGAAAACGGCTGAAATAGATGAATGAAGGGGACGAAGAGGAGTGGTGGAGAAAAAAAGATGGCGAAAAAAAATAATGAAAACGGAGAGGAAAACAAGAGGAGTAAGAGGCGAAAAAGAATAAAGATATGTGGGCAGCACGATTGTGATTTTTAACATTTATTCCCAAGTCCAACAATGCCGATCAGTATTTATGGTTTTTGAAAAACTAACCTGGTGTGAAGGATCGGTAAATGACCTTCCTTCACATCTGACCTTACCAATTCGCCTCCCTCTACCCTAAACAACTTGACCTACTTATAATTTGTACTCTCTCTCTCCTCTCTCTCTTCTCCTCTCTCTCTCTCCTCTCTCTCTCTCTCTCTCTCTCTCTCTCTCCTCTCTCTTCTCTTCTCTCTTCTCTTCTCTCTCTCTTTTTCTCTCCTTTACTTGCCTCTCCACCATTTGCTTCATTTTTTCTGTTTCTTTCTTCTACTTTTTTTTCTTTATCGATTCTTGATTTTTGTTTACTTGGTTTGGACTCTTGTTTCCGTATTCACATTTTTTTTTCTCCTCTCTCTCTCTCTCTCTCTCTCTCTCTCTCTCTCTCCACTTTTCACCTTTCCTCCCCTGATATTTCTCTCCAAAACGCTGGAAATAGGAGGTAAAAAACGGACCCGCCCCAGGGAAGGATTAGGGAAAGAGAACACGCGATAAAAAACAAACATATAAATGTGAGAAGGGAATTGCAAAAAGGAAGTTATCAAAATCAATCACAAATTTTCGCTGAATGAATGAGAAATATTTTGTGTGTATGTCAATCATCAATGACTTAAAAAATAGGTTTGATCTAGTACTTAGAGAACATGAAAGAAGTATTATAGTAAAATGAAAGTGAGAAGTTTAAAGAAGTTATATACACAAGTGCACATAAACAAACACACACGCACACACACACACACACACACACACACACACTCACACACACACACACACACACACACACACACACACGCAGGGCCGTAGAAAAGCTAGGTTATAGTAAATAGTAATAAGGAGAATAGGAGAGAAGGAGGAGGAGAAGGAGGAAGAGAGCTTAAAGGAAAGAAACAAAGAAGAAGCAATGCACAGGAAACACAAAGGATAGATATGAAAGAACATGCGAATATAAAAGAGGAGAAAAGAAGAAAAAGAAGAAGAAATTAAAAACAACATACTTTTTCTTCACCAAATAAACCAAATAAACGTGATATTGGTTCAAATTTTCGTACGAATAGTTTCATTTTGAGTCTAAACTTATTTATATCCCTACTCCCTGTCTCTTTTTTTTTTCTCTCTCTCTCTCTCTCTCTCTCTCTCTCTCTCTCTCTCTCTCTCTCTCTCTTCTCTCTCTCTCTCTCTCTCTCTCTCTCTCTCTCTTAATAAAATTGAGATATCTGCGGACGTATGACTATAAAATATCTAGTTTCTATTTAATAACTGTAAAAAAGTAGGAATTGAAAAAGTTCAAGAAAGATGTTACGATGAGGCTTAAGTGAGTAAAGGTTGGTCAATATGAAAGAGAGAGAGAGAGAGAGAGAGAGAGAGAGAGAGAGAGAGAGAGAGAGAGAGAGAGAGAGAGAGAGAGAGAGAGAGAGAGAGAGAGAGAGAGAGAGAGAGAGAGAGAGAGAGAGAGAGAGAGAGAGAAAAAAAAAAAGAGTATGAGAGAGAGAGAGAGAGAATGAAGTTACAATTATCAGATATCAGAATAAAATTATAACAATGATAACAAAATAACAAAGCAATAGCATGGCATATTCCCCAAAGTCACCCTCGTTCCCCTCATTCTTCACCCTGTCCCCTCTACTTACCCCTCCCTCACACCGTAACCCCTCTCCCTTCCCCTCCCTCTATACACTAAGGGCCTAACCCCTCTCCCTTCCCCTCCCCTACACCCTAACGCCTCTCCCTTCCCCTCCCCTACACCCTAACGCCTCTCCCTTCCCCTCCCTCACCCCGTCACCCTCTCATTTCCCCTCCCTCTCACCCCTCTCCCTTACTTCCTCACCGTTTCAAATCCACATGAAACACAAATATATTATATGAAACAATAAAGTGAAGCAAGGAGCGGCGCCGCCTGATGGTTGTGTCCTTTGTGGCGCAGAGCCGAAATAGGGACGTTTATGACGAGGAATGTTTGGGTCTGGCGTTCCGCAGGCTGTAAGAGTAGGGAAGGAGGAGACGTGGGAGGAAGAGGAAGAGGAAGAGTAAAAATAGGGAAAGGAAGAGGAGTAGAACAGTAGAATAAGGAGAGAGAGAAAATAATAAAGCAGAGGAGAAAAGGAAGTAGGAGGATGCGTAGGAGTAAGAGGAAGAGGAAAAAATGAAATAAAAGGTGTAGGAGGTAAAGTAGAATAGGTGATATATATAGAAAGAAAGATAAACATAAGTGCACAAGTAGGAGAAAAAGGAGTAAGAGGATGCGTGGGAGTAGGAGTACGAGGAAAATATAAAATAAAAGGAGTAGGAGGAGAAGTAAAATAAGGGAGAAAGAAAAAATAAAGTAGAGGAATAAAAAGAGAAAAAAAAGTGTAGGAGGATGCGTAGGAGTAATAGATGGACACAAAATGAGGAGAGGAGGGGAGGAGGAGGGGGAGGAGGAGGGGGAGGAGGAGGGGGGGGGAGGGGGGGGAGGAGGGGTGGGGGAGGGGGAGGAGGAGGAGGAGGAGGAGGAGGATAATGAAGAGAAGGACTGGAAACTAATGACACGAAGATAATTAAAGTCCAGTGGAAGAAACGGACATGAAAAAAGTTTGAGAAGATTTGTGCGAAAGAGGACAAAAGGAAACAAAAAAAAACGTAATAAGGACAAGCAAGTAAAAAAGAATGAAGAGGAGGAAAAGAAATAGGAGAAGAAGGAAGAGGAGGAGGAGGAAATATTTAGATGACA
>JACEEZ010004877.1:72159-79659 GCA_016584305.1 Chionoecetes opilio | reverse complement strand
GGGGCGAGAAACCATATTACCACAAACACACAGACACACCACACAGGACAGACAGACAGACAGACAATTGTCGATTATATTATTATAGGAAGATAGATATTATCAATTTATCATTATCACTATCATCTTTTATAAAGCATCACGTAAATTTCCCCTTTACTATAAGTATCATCATTACTGTTCATTTATATGATATTTTTCATATCAGTATTAATATTATCAATGATCATCAATGTGTTGTTGATGTGCGTTCGTGTTCATTCCTGGAAGAAGGTTGTGTCTGGTGCAGGTGGTGAGGTGGTGGTGTGCCACGAGATACTTTCTATATGTCACTGTTGTTGTTGTTACTAAGAGGCAGAGCTGGGCGAGCGAAACGAAGCGGCAAATTGCGCAAAAGCGCATTTGAGCTCCATAATAAAATATTTGCGCTTTCCGCAAAAACGCCGAAAATTTTGCGCTTTTGGGTTTGCGCTCTCGATTTTATACGTCCGCAAATGCGCCAAACTTAGCAGAAAAACTTTGCCGAGAAAACTCAAATGGACGTAAATCAAAAATTAAAAGATACGTCAAATATAGACATTCTATATTTAAGTTTACTTTTAATTTTAAAAAAACGCTGGCAGAAAAGAGCACAGCTCATGCCACGTCGAGGTGGCCACAGAGAGCTGCAAAAGCAGTGCGAGCTGGACGGGGACGGGACGAGGAACTGGAGAGAAACTTGCACTCCTGGAACCCAGCTGGACGTCCAGTATAACGTGCCTCTGTCACCCTGACATGTTTCCCAGGAGGGCACAGGCAGACTGGGTGTGGACCTGTTCATCAGGTACAACACTCCAGTGCCCTCCATCAGCGGCGGTTAGAGGTCTGTGAGCATGGGGCTCAAGACGTCATGGAGGCCGAAGGGATCGAGTCTGACGGCCCAAGAACTTCGAGAAAGCTGGTGTTCTCCCAAGGGAACATGAACCGCCTTCAAGGGTCGGTGGGAGCTGGAGGACAGTGACGAGGAGGGGACTTAAAATATTTAGTTATTGTGTTATTAATTTTTTCAACTATGGTGTGCTGTTTTGACAGTATATCTTATTTTTATATACACTGTGTTCAATAAATGCTTCAAATACTGTAAAACATTCAATCTTTTAATCATTTATACACTTTTATATTTAATAAACAGAGACATTTTTCAGTTTGCAGACTAAACAAATGCGGAGTTTGCGCTTTAAACTTTTATGTTGCGCTTTAAATTTTTTATTTTGCGGTTTTTTTTTGTTTTTGCGCTAGAAATTTTGCGCTTTTGCGGGTTGCCTCCGCCTTTTTCGAGAATTTTGCGCTTTTTGGCTGCGAGACTCGATCGCGAAATTTGCGCTTGCGGGGACTAAGGAAAAAAATTTGCGCGCCCAGCTCCTGCAGTAATAGGTATAAGTGTGTGGACTACTGTTGTTATGATGTCAGAGTTAGGGGGGGAGGAGCGAGGGAAGCTTGAACACATCCTTTAGGGGGTAAAAAATATTGAAAATGCGTACTACATATTATCAAAAGTTTAGTATTTTATATTTTTCTGTTAATGATATAATTTTATGCGCATATAGTTTAAAAACCTGAAATAGAAAAAATCGAGGGTTTACTGTAAAAAAAGTTAAAGAAGAATTACAAATATTATTCATAATACTGCTAATGAAGGACTTGAATAGAAAAAAAAGTACTGAAAGTGCGAAAGACTCTAAGGGGAGTGTTTGGAAGAGAAAAGAGGCACGGGTGGTGACGTAAGGATTCGGGAAGTAAGATCAATTCATAATAAATAAGATGAGGGAACAAGGCGGCTCAAAAAATATATATTTTTTTGTTTTTTACATCTTGGGCCGTTAGGCCAGTGACTTTAAAGTGTTGATGGCTTAGGCTCTGCGAGGTTCACTTGAGGGATTGTTTGATGGTTGGCCCTCGCCCGTGGTGTAATGCAGTTACAACACACAAGGATATATAAAGCATGCAATGATGAAACATAAAGGGAGCAAATAAGATTTAAGATAACAAAGGGACACAGACTGGCGCTGGACACATTTCTTCGATGCTCATCACATTTTTTTCTTTCAAAATAAATCATCATAAAAAGCGTGTCTGTGTGCAGGGCAGCCATTACTATAAACAAAAGATTTTTTCTTCTTCATTTAAAAAACAACAACTAAAGTTCCATTGGTTATATGTTGCTCTATATTGTTTTCTAGTATTTGTTCAGTTATTTCAGTCATGTTGTTTTATTACAAAATCAATAGTTTCGGCCGTAACTGCTAGTTGCCCGCCCTGCCTCGCTTGAGGCCACCACACCTTGCGGCCACACCCCCCCCACTGGGTGGCACCGCCAGGTCAGGCCCCGCGACGGCGCCCTGTCCGTACTGGCGCCTCCCAGCCACACAAGCCCTCCAGGGAATTCTGCAGTTGGTGCCAGGAATGCCGCTTGGCACCAAGTCACGGGCCCCCGCACCACCTGCTGCAGCAGCCATTCAAGGCCAGGACTTTCCACTGCTGCTCTCTCTTCGTGTTCAGTCTCCTGCCAGTCTTCTGTGTATACCTCCTCGTTAATTCCTGCCACGGCCGCACCATAAACGCTGCGGTACACGGGGAGGGCGGACGCAGGGCTGCCCGGCGTGGCTTCCCAGGCCATGATCGGCCTCCCAGCACATGGCGACAGGAAGGCCTGAACCTGATCAACAGAGTAAACACGACTCCAACAACTGTCTTCCTCCGGCCGCTTTAGCTGCCCAGCAAGCCACCGCCAGGGCGGGGCCCTTCGGATGCCTCGGGCCATAAACTGAGGCACACTCCGTATCTTCACTTCTCCCACATGACCCTTTCTTACATCTCGGGGCCTCATTGCTCCTGCAAACAGTTGCATTTACCACGCTGCCGAACTCAAACCTCCTAGATGCAGCTTGGGCCCCAGGCTGGGTACCACCGTATGGTGCTGAGGAAGGCCCTGCGGCGGTTGCCGTCTTCCGTGCTGCGCCTCCCCAGCACACAAGCTCCCAGGAAACTCCTGGCAGCTGGTTTTTGGGGGAGTGCCGCTGGAACCAGTGAATCAGCCTGATCCTTCACTGGCCGCAGCAGGCCATCCAGACTCAATAATTCCAAATGAGAGTTGTTCCACGGGTGGTCTCCACGGTTGGAGTTCAATCGCTCGGGCCTCTCCCGTTGCTCTTCCTCGCACTGGTTGTTAAAACAGTTTGCACCATCACCCTGACCAAGCACGAAGCTCCCGACACCAGATCATCCTTTTTCGGGGTCATTCAACGCCAGAAGGCTATATTCTCATTGTCTTCCTTTTATAGTTCCTGACTGACAAAAGCTTCCTGGACGTACGTCCACCATGGTGGTGGTGTCATCACTCAGAATCGGGCTTTGTTCTCCTCATAGTCCCGACCACGGCCCGCACCATCCACGCTGCGGGAAACACGGGGTGGCGCGCAGTGCCGGCCCGGGCGTGGACTTACCAGACCGTGTACGGCCTCCCAGCACATCAGCTGGACAGGTGAAGTCTTGAAAAGCTGGTCAACAAGAGTGACGCCTTCAGATCCGTTCCTTCCCGCCGCTGTAAACTGCTTAAGCAGCCACGCCGGCGAGCCCCCTCACTGTCCTGCTCTCTTCTTCTTTCCTCGGATCTCCCGATAGTTTGTGCTTGTGCTTCTTCGTAATCCTGCCACAGCCACCCCATTTACGCATGCGAAACAACGGGGTGGCGCCGGCAGGTCAGGGCCCGGCGTTGGCTACCAGGCCTATGCTCGGCCTCCCAGCACATCAGCGACAGGAAGTCTTGAGCTGATCAAACAGAAGTGACGCTCCAACAACTCGTCTTCCCGCGCTTTTAGCTGGCTCCAGCAGCCCACGCCAGGGCGGGGGGCCTTCGAATGGGTTCGGGCAAAACTGAGGGCACCACTACAGTGTCTCACAGTTCCGACCTCACACTATTTTCTTCTTTCATTCGGCTGTACCCTGGCAAACAGTGCATTACCAAAGCTCTGCAAAACTCAATAACTCCCAGATGCAGGCTTGGGCCCCAGGCTGCGGACACCGGGGTGGTGCTGCAAGTCAGCCCTTGCGGCGGTGCCGTGTCCGGCTTGCACCTCCCAGCACACCAAGCTCACGAAACTCCTGCAGCTGGTGCGGGGAGTGCCGCTGGACCAGGAATCAGCCGCTCCAACACTGCCGCAGCAGCCACCCAGACTCTGCACTCCCACCTTCAGAGGTGTTTCCACGCGTGTCTCCAGCTCTTTTCGTCTCTTTCCAGGTATTCGACTCATCAAATTCTTTTCCATCTCCTCAGGACACCATATGTTCAGCTTCTCGTCGCATACCTCGTGCCCTTCAGCGGGACATTATGTCCACCCTGGTGGAGGTCATCGCTCGAAGGGGATCTAGCTGCTCTTCCTCGGGCCACTGGCGCAGCAGCTGACACCATCACCTGCCCAACACGCAGCCCTCCACAAGCAGCTCATTCTTCTCTGAGTCTACAACGCAGACGACCTTACATTTCTTGCCTTCCTTCTCTAGGCTCATCCACTGACATTTCACAGTTGGCTAACGCTCCACCGTGATGGTATTGTTTCACACTCATGTCTTGGAGACTGGCGTTCCTTCTCAAAGTCTGCACGGCCGCACCCATAACGCTGCGGTACACGGGATGGCAACGCAGGTCAGGTACCGGCGTGGATTCCCAGGCCAATGTTCGCTTCCCAACACATCAGCGACAGGAAAGTTTGAAAGCTGTTGACCAGAGGTGACGCATTCACCATCTCTGTCTTCCCGCTTCTGTACTGCCTCCAACAGCCACGTCAGGCGGGGGGCATTCCACTGCTGCTCTCTCTCGGTGTTCAGTCTCCTGCAGCTGCTGTGTCATTCCTCCTCGTACTTCCTGCCACGCCGCACATAAAACCACTGGCGGAACACTGGTGGCAGCAGGTCAGGCCACGCGGACGGTGCTGCACCAGTGTCCGTGCTGGGGGCCTCCCAGCACACCAAGCTCCAAGAATTCCTGCAATGGTGCCGGAATGCGCTGCACAGTCCACGGGCCCCGCCACCAACTGCTGCAGCAGCCATTCAAGGCAGGGACTCTCCCACTGTGCCTGCTCTTCGTGTTCAGGTCCCTGCCAGTCTCCGTGTTATTTCCTCATCGTAATCCTGCACGGCCGCACCATTAAACGCTGCGGTACACGGGATGGCGACGCAGGGGGCTGCGGCGTGGCTTCCCAGCCATGCCCAGGCCTCCCAGACATGAAGCGACAGGAGTCCTGAAGCGATCAACAGAGTGACACTCCAACAAACAGTCTTCCCGCCGCTTTAGATTGCTCCAGCAGCCACGCCAGGCGGGGGCCTTCGATGGCCTCGGGATAACTGAGGCACAATCAGTTATCTTCACTCTCTCACATCCCTTTCTTTCATTCTCGGACCTCAGCTCCTGCAAACAGTTGCATTTACCACGCTGCCGAAACTCAAAGGCCTCCTAGATGCAGCTTGGGCCCCAGGCTGGGGTACCACAGTGGTGTGTCTGCAGTCAGGCCCGCGGCGGTGCCGTGTCCGTGCTGCGCCTCCCAGCACAACCAAGCTCCAGAACTCCTGCAAGCTGGTGTGGGGAGTTGCCGCTAGGACCATGAAATCGCATGCTCCTCACCTGCCGCAGCGCCACTCCAGCACTCAATCCTGCACAATGCGAGTGTTCCACGCGTGTCTCCACGGTGGAGGTTCATCGATAGCGGGGCCTCCCGTGCTCGTCCTCGCACTGGTGTACACAGTTGCACCATCACCCTGCCAAGCACGAAGCTCCCGGACACCCGCTCCCCTTTTTCGGTTCCTTCACACGCAGAGCTATATTTCTTGTCTTCCTTTTTCGAGTACCTGACTGACAACGCTTTCCCTGTGACGTTTACGCACCATGATGGTGGTGTCATCACTCAGAATCTGTCTTTGTTCTTTCCTCATAGTCCTGCCAGGCCGCACCATCACGGCTGCGGAACACAGGAGGCGGCCGCGAGTGCCGGCCCGGCGTGCTTACCAGGGACCGTGTACGCCCTCCCAGGCACATCAGCGACAGGAAGTCCTGAAAGCTGGTCACAAATGGAGGGACGCTTCAGCAATCATCTTCCCGCCGCGTACCTGCCCAGCAGCCACGCCAGGCGGGGGCCTTCGATTCGATTTGGTCAAAACTGAGGCACACTCCATGTAGTCACAGTCTGGCTTACACTATTTTATTCTTCATTCGAGCCTACGTAACTCCTCGCCCGTTTATGGGCAGTGGCCTAGTCGGTGGCCGCCACTTCGTCAACTTGGACCGAGGCTCGGGCGGCGCGGCAACTCTCCCTCGCCGGCAGGAGAGCTCGTCCTTAGGTGGCTCGTGGCCAGCTGCTTCCTGGACGGTCTGGGAGGGCGCAACAGGGAAAAATTAACTGCAAAGACGCTGTTAGTGGAGATGAAGGACAACAATCCACCGAAGGTCAACCATCTCTTAAAATTGAGAAACACTTAGCTTCTTGGAAAAGCTTGAATCAGATGGTCCAGTTTTTTTGGATGATATTTCTACGCAGGGGTTTTTTACGTCCTCGCTTAATCTGACTTACAAGGGGCGTCGGGCCTCAAAAGGGTTATTAATATTTTTCTTGGTTTACAGGCCACGTTACATGAGGGGAATCCTTGGACATTACCAAGCACTTCACAGCGCTGTGGGTCTAGCAGGATGGGCAGCAATGGGAAGAAGCGCCAGCTTGTAGCACATCCAGGGTTTATTCTTTTCTGCCACCAGGTGGATGCAGTCACTTCCTTGCCTTCTGGGATGCGGAACTGAGACAGGAGATTTCCATTGTATGGGGTCCATCCTAGTACGGCCTTTACGATTGAAGAAGGCAGTGATTGCAACGTACCCCCCGCAAATTAAGAAAAAGAAAACGCGTTCATAGGCATAGTAGCTTGGAGGTTCACCCTCGTGGTCGTTAAGGAACAATAACAACATGAGGTAAATACGGAATAATGACTCTTATGTAGCGTCTTTGTTCACCGCTCAACTCCAACCTCATGTGGTTCCAACTTCAGCTCAACTCCACCACCTCAACTCCAACCTCATTGAGTTTCCAAATCTTGCTGGGCCGCCACAACAATTCATAGTACAGAATAATGGACTCTTATGTAGGAGTGTTTACTGCAAAGCATCTTTCCCTCGCCCTCAAACTCCAGCCTCATCAGGTTCCAACCTGCTAGGCCGCACCAACACCTTCATAGGGAAATTCTCCTTTTTCCTGCTACTCCCCCTCCCTTCCTGGCTCCTCCTGCTCCTGCGCTCCTCCTGCTCCTCCTTCTCCTGCCTCCCTCTTCTGTTCCTCCTTACTCCTCTCCTGCTCCTCCTACTGCTCGTCCCCCTCCTGATTCTCTCCTCCTCTACTCCTCATTCTTTCGCTGCTCCTCCTTCTCCTGCCTACGTCCAGCCCTCCTGCTCTCCTCATTTTCTCCTCCACCCACCAAAGATAA
>JACEEZ010004877.1:49659-67159 GCA_016584305.1 Chionoecetes opilio | reverse complement strand
TTTCCCCCCCCCCAAAAACTGCAATCCGCCACACCACATGATTTAGATCACCCTTTTTTTTATGAAAAGAATTCGTAAACCTATCCAAAAGGGACACTACCCCAGGGCACTAAATTTTTAGAAGCTTTCACATCAAGCAAATTGTCCCCGGGTCTTTAAAAACCAAGTCATTTCCCAAAAACACATATCTCCCCAAAAGTTACCACTGGTTTTTGATTTTCCCCCATCTCGGTTCGATCGCCCCACACAACTGAAATTCACCACAAAACCCTTTTTCATTCAGTCCTCTACAACCCCAACAGCTACACACCAAGGTTTCCGTTAAATACCCAAATTTTTATTTTATTTTTTTATTTTGTAATTTTAAAAAATATAGGAAATTTTATTGTTTTTCTAGAATTAATTTTTTGATGTTCGCTTTTGCTTTATTTTTAAATTTTACTATTTTTAGCCTGATGATGCAATTGCTTTGGCAAAGTTCTAACAACCCCAAGTTTACCGAGGTGTCTCTGTCACCCTGAACTTCATGATATATTATATAAATAATATATATGTATATTATTATAATTCATTATATATAATTATATACAGTACATATATATATATATAATTTATATAATATATATTATATATATATATAATATATATTATACATTATATTATAATAATATTATATAATTAATATATATAATATACAGTATATATATATATAATATATATATATTATACATATATATATATATATATAATATAAAATATATACATATATATATATATATATCCATATATATATAATATATACATATATATATATATTATATATACATATTATTTTATATATATATACATATATATATATATATATATATACACACACACCACACAGACACAGGCATGTCAATAAACAAAACACATAATTTAGCAACAAGACTATCACGAGTAATGTCTTTGTGGTGCAAGCTTAAAGCGGCCACAGCTTACACGTGGCGTCACGGAGCACACACTGCACACGTGGCATGATGTGTGGTGCAAGCTTAAAGGCGCCCACAGCTTACACTTGGCGTCACGGAGCACACCTGCACACTGGCATGATGTGTGGTGCAAGCTTAAAGCGCAAACGCTTGCACGTGGCGTCACGGAGCACCAACTGCACACATGGCATGATGTGTGGTGCAAGCTTAAAGCGCCCACAGCTTACACGTGGAGTCACGGAGCACAACACTGCACCGTGGCATGATTGTGGTGGCAAGCTTAAAGGGGCCACGCTTACACGTGGCGCCCACGGAGCACAACTGCACACGGGGCATAAATGTGTGGGAGGCAAAAATCACGTAAACTAAACCAATCGATCGACTCAAAAGTCAGAAATTTGAGGAAAACCCGAAACTGAGTTTAAACTGTTATGCTATAGGGAAAAAACCCACATATTTTAGAGAGAAAAATAGTCAATGACATCCTAAAAAAAACCTAGAAAAAAAAAAAAATTGAGATTAGTACAACATATGGTGGAACAGAAGAGTGGAGAGAAACTATCCAGGAGGGAAGGAAGATTACAATTCTTATTAACAAAATTTTACGCAAGTATGAAAATACAAGTTTTCCAACATTTTGGGGCTGCAAAATAAACCAAAAATCTGGTTTGATTTGGTTTTATACCTTTAAAATGAACTATTGCGCCTAGACGAAAATCCGAAATAAATGATGTCCAGCTTAACATTCTACCTAGGCATCTATCCGTTCTTTCTTAGCAAATCAATTATTTGAGATATAATAATTTGTTTCCCTTTTACAAACTTTGATTTTTTGGGAATTATTTATTGATGAAATTTTTATTTTTTATACTGAAGACCAAGTCGCAGGCTGAATCGTTTATACTCTATACCGTTTTCGCCTAGCTGCTACGTTCTTGAATATCCATGAAATGTGTTTTTCACGACATTTTCCAAGGATTTTTCATTTGCCTTCAAAATTTGCCACATTTTTTTTGCCCCAATTTGATGCCTTGGTTTCTATTAGCTTTTCGTACGTGCTGTTCATAAAAAATCTGGACTTAGTTTTTCCCGTATATTGTTTTGAAATTTTCTTTTTGACCCGTTTTTCCAGCTTTTTACCCCGAAAACCCTACTTTTACCCCTTTTGCGCCCGTTTGCTGCTATTATCTTAACAATATAGGGTAAATAAAACAACAAATAAACATATAGAAACCAGGCCTATACTTGACTTAGGACAGAGTAAAGCAAATTTTTCCCCAAAAACGGTGTGTTGCTGCGCGCGTTTTCTTTTGGTCTCCCTTTAAAACTACCCCATTTCCCCATTGAATCGGAGTGCGGCCCCAAGTACGTTGGTGAATATTCGGCCCGGCTTGGGAGGCCCCTTTGCCGTGACGCCCACCAGAAAGTTTCCCGCCACGGTTGGAATGGGTTTGTTGTTTTCTCGGCGCTTTTTAAAAAAGCCCATGTTTTTAGGAAATGGGCCCGTGGAAAATAATTATTTTTGTGGATTAGGTATTTTTAAATAACATTCAACATAATTATGAAAAAAAATGGGTCTGGACATTACTTTGAACTCCAATTTGGGGACTCTTACATTGTGAAAACGAAATTCAGTAATGGGTAAAATTCATATACAAACCAAAAACTACATGAAGGACATACCTATATTTCCCCTTGTAATTTGTGAAGGATTAATAACTTTGTTTGAAAAAAATTAACCCATCTCGTCCTCGCTCATCACGCTCAAGAATGAACTAGTTTCAAAACGCGGACTCTCCTACAAGATGGCAGCACCTCGCAGGGCTTTCTGGCGGCGGGGGAAAAACACTCCGCATTCCTCCTCCTCCTGTCCACACGCATTCCATGGTTTCTTTTTAAACTTCCCTATTTTTCTTTAATCTTTCCGCAACCTTTCCGCAAACGCCGTGTTGAGAACCTTATTATCTTGTCTAAATTCCAGTATTGAGGTTATGGTGTCACTTTTATTAAACTTTTGGCGTGACAAAATCGGATTAGCAAAGAGTGGTCGCCAGTGTAAGCACACGAGAAAATTTAAAGAATGAACATAATTACTACACTAAAGCTGTGTGAAATTATCATACATGAGCACTATATACAAAATTAGACTATAAAATCACATTAGTATGAACAAAGTGGGTCATAACTAAAAAGATTTCATAATTTGGCTGTTAAGGAAGGCAAATTGCAGACACGTGTGTTTTAAGAGCGCGATTCCCTCCCTGCAACGAGGCGGCAGAACAGTGACCATGTGCCGAGGAAAACCCTGTCGCGGCAATCCTTTAAGTGTCCCCACACCCTGAACCTAAAGTTGGCGCGTTTTGGTGTTTTGTGGAGGAACTTTTGAAGAGAGAGAGAGAAGAGAGAGGGGAAGGGGAGAGAGAGAGAGAAGAGAGAGAGAAAGAGAGAGAGAGAGAGAGAGAGAGAGAGAGAATACACAGACAGACAACAACAAATAGACAAGACACAGACACCAGACCAAGAAAGACTACCCAATATCCAAGGGAAAGGTAAAACACACATCTTAACTTCAACCCTTTTTCTGAGAAGAGAAAAAAGAAAAGAGAAAAAAACAAGATGGTTTTACCCGTATGATGCATGCCCATTACCACGGTGTCACAATGGTCTAAAAAGTTTTTCTGAAGTTAAATTACTTTTGCTACCTAAACTAACGTGATACAATTAAATAACATGTTCCGGAGGTCAAGGAGTACAGTGTGTGAGGGCTGTAACATTTCAACCCTAAAATGTGGGGATTAACACTGTATTGTTTCCTGCAGATAACTCTTCACATAAAAACAAAAATTTGGTACAATGAAATATTTGAGATTGACAACCGCATTTTTTAGTTACCCCGTCTTCTTTCGAAGTGTATCCATCTACTGGTCTCAACATGGCTAATTTAAAGTCCGATAGTTGGGCTAATTTCAGCACTAATATACCTCTTAAAAAAAAAGGGGTTGGAAAGGGTAAAAAAAGGTATTTGTGTGATGAAATATTTGCTACCCTTTTCTACCGTTACAAATATACCCGTTCGATCGACCAAAATACCCTTTTCCCACCCTCTCGTCTAAAAAGGTTAATAAAGGGTAATGAAGGTATATTCGGCACTTTCTACCCCCGCCTGACATAGGTTAAAAAAGGTATGATGGTGCGTGTACAATTCTACCCTAATATACCCTTATTTCTGAAGTGTATTAACGCCATATATTAACAATTTTAGCATCATGCAGCCCTTGTATGTACACTAACAAGGCATGCACAGAGTTTATATTATGTACCTGTCTTCATGGACATACAGTCTGTCCTCTGTAGTGATCCCTAAAATTCATTATTTAGTGCCTGGCGACATTAGTGCAGTGGCGACTATAGTATTTGACGTACAAAAAATGAACAAATTTTTTTAAAAAATGTGACAAAGAAAAAAATAAAAAAAAAATGTGAAAGCCTTCCATTGCCTGGACGCGGTAGCTCCCCTCGTCATTCATCGCCATCACAAAGAAAAGGTAAAGTCACTACAAAACAGAAAACAACGATCCCGCACTTCACCGCCGCGCCCTACAATCATCAAAGGACACGAGAATGTGCCTATCCCAAAATATATAATAATAAAGCGGGGCGTCAAACTTTCAACACTAATAAAATTACGTCCGAAGAACGGCGGCGATAACGATGGAAAAACGGGATAAGGTGTGTGTTCCCTTATTATGCAGCACCGAGTGTACAAAAATGTTAAGCTCAACACGAGTTCTGATTTACCAGGCGTGTACAGGCGGTACGACCTTCGGATAAAAAAAGATGTTGGATATAATGTATGTAATTTTGTATTTTTTCAGTGTACAACGTACAAACTTTAACTTAACCACAAAAATCGAGAAATCCTTACTATCCATATTCACTACTGTTATTTTTCAATCTATATTATATACTTTTTGCGACCCGTTAAGTAATAAAAAGGTGGGAAAGGGCATCACGAAGGGTAGAAAGTTGCCATATGACTTTATTTTGCACTCTCCCTGTCTCCAAACACACACACCACAACACACACACACAAACACCCCACACACACAACACACACCACACACCACACACACACACACACACACAATGCGAGAAACACACAAAATAACACACCAACCACTACCACACCCACACACACCCCACACACACCCACCACACCACACACACACACACACACCCCACACACACACCCCACACAGTTCCAAAAACCAGACTAAAGCATAACACGCACTACAGTGCCCCTATGCGGATTACATAACCCAAATCCCCTCAAGAGTAACGGGCCCTAAGGGGAAATTTTGGGTTTACCAGGGAAAACATTATGCAAAAGGATGAAAAAAAAGTTACTGCATTCGTTTTAACTTCCAAATGAAAGTCTGGTCTATTTCTTCACACTTTGTAACGAGACATCAGCATGAGAAAGCAACGGCACTTAGTTTTACATTAATTTTTTTTCCAACCCATTACTTTTAAATATCTATTTTTTCATGATTTTTTTTTTTAATGTAGGTACTGGAATACTTGGGGAGTGTGGAAAGGGAGGGTGGAGGAGTGGGGAATTAAAGGGCTGATGGAGTGGCGGGGAGATGTGTGGGAGGGATTGTGGATTGGGAAGGAGGGGGGATGAAAAGTTGAGTGTGGGGTGGTAGGCATTTTTTCGTTCATTTTCGAGAACTAATGAAAATACAGTGTTCATGGTGCATCAATTCATTAACATATTTATCCTGCTCATTACTGCTCTCTCTCTCTCTCTCTCTCTCTCTCTCTCTCTCTCTCTCTCTCTCTCTTCTCTCTCTCTCTCTCTCTCTCTCTCTCTCTCTCTCTCTCAACTGCATAATTTTGCTTACCTTTTTACTTATTTTTCGCATACAGAATCAGGAATATTCTTAATTTTCTTGGCACACCCCACACACAACATAACACACACACACAACACACACAACACCACGCACACCACACCCCACACACACACACACCCCCCACACCACCCCACACACACACACACACACACGCCACCCACACACACACCCCAACACACCACACACCACACACACATACACACACACATACCCACACACACACACACACACAAAACAAAAACCCCACACGCACACACACACACACACACCTGTCTCCAATTCCTTCCCTTCTTCCTCGTATCCTTTCCTCTCTGCTTTACCCCCATTCCTCCTTGTCCTCTTCCGTTCTCCTTTATCTCCTTCCATCTGTCCCTCACTCTGACAATTCCTCCTGACTGTTTGTATCCTCCTCCTCCTCCTCCTCCTCCTCCTCCCTTCATCCTCAAGATCCTACACCCTTTCCTATTTCCCCTTATATTTCCTCTTCCCTCTCTGAATCCTTCCCACTACTCCTTCACCTTTCTCTCTCTCCTCTTCCTTCTCCCTCTTCCCTCCTTCGTGCACCCTCTCCCTTCTCTCCCTCCGTCATCTCAGCTGCCTCTCTAAAGGTCTTGTGTGAGATGGAAAAATGATATGTGGTCGCGTACCCTCTCTCTCCTCTATTTGCACCATATATGATTCCTATTTTTTCTCTCTAATATTTTTCCCAACAGCAGCGAGTCCTCATATCGTTAATTCGACATCAACAGTGGCCTCTTAAATTAAAGTGTCCATTAGGTGTCCCTTTGAAGTGGCTTTGTTCCTTGTCGTGAAGGGAGAAAAGTGCATCCAAGCGCCACTTATCGTTGTTAATGAGTTAGAATTCTAAAACAAAAATAACAGTGACTTGGAAATGTAGTTAGACAAGTGAAATAGTGTGAGAATTAAAATAACGAGTAGGAGTGATTCATACACGTACTGATAAGCAAAAAAAAACAAGTTACAAATTTAAGTTACATAGCAAATGGCTACTGATGATGGTAAAAAAATATTAAATTTACTGATTTTAAAATATAATACTACTGATTTTAAAAGCGCTACACAACCATCAATAATATAAAAAAACCCAAGTGATTTAATGATGTGTAGATGAGCAAAGAAATGTACTTTAAACCCTATTTCATACTTTTTATTTTTAGACTTTAAATACACTTTCGCACTTTCGCAATCTATACAAATAAGAGAATGAAAATAATGATCAAGGTTCTCACCATCCCACCTCCCCACAACCCCATTACGAGCACAGCCCCATCATCCTCCCTCTCCACAACCCCATTACGAGCACAGCCCTATCACCCTCCCTCTCCACCAGCCCCATTACGAGCACAGCCCCATCCTCCCACCTCCCCACAACCCCATTACGAGCACAGCCCCATCATCCTCCCTCTCCACAACCCCATTACGAGCACAGCCCCATCACCCTCCCTCTCCACCAGCCCCATTACGAGCACAGCCCCATCCTCCCACCTCCCCACAACCCATTACGAGCACAGCCCCATCATCCTCCCTCTCCACCATCCCCATTACGAGCACAGCCCCATCATCCTCCCTCCCCACAACCCCATTACGAGCACAGCCCCATCATCCCACCTCCCCACAACCCCATTACGAGCACAGCCCCATCATCCTCCCTCTCCACCATCCCCATTACGAGCACAGCCCCATCATCCTCCCTCCCCACAACCCCCCTTACTAGCACAGCCCCTGAACCTCCCTCTCCACCAGCCCCATTACGAGCACAGCCCCATCCTCCCACCTCCCCACAACCCCATTACGAGCAACGCCCCATCATCCTCCCTCTCCACCATCCCCATTACGAGGGACAAACCCCATCATCCTCCCTCTCCACAACCCTTACGAGCACAGCCCCATCATCCTCCCTCCCCACAACCCCATTACGAGCACAGCCCCTCATCCTCCCTCCCCCCCAACCCCATTACGAGCACAGCCCCCCTCATCCCTCCCTCTCCACCATCCCCATTAAAGAGCACAGCCCCATCATCCTCCCTCCCCACAACCCCATACGAGCAAGCCCCATCATCCTCCCTCCCCACCAACCCCTTACGAGCACGCCCCCTCATCCTCCCTCCCCCACAACCCCTTACTAGCACAGCCCCATCATCCCACCTCCCCACAACCCCATTACGAGCACAGCCCCCATCATCCTCCTCTCCCCCAACCCCATTAACGAGCACCCCCATCTCCTCCCTCCCACACCCATTACGCAAGCCCCATCTCCCCCTCCCCACAACCCCATTAACGAGCACAGCCCCTCACCCCCTCCCACAACCCCATTACCAGCAAAAGCCCCATCATCCCCTCTCCTTCTCCACCCCCCCCCAAAACCCCCCTTACGAGCACAGCCCCATCACCCTCCCTCTCCACCAGCCCCACCTCCCCATCTACTATTACTAAGTCGCAACCTTTCAACGCCCAAACCTGCTCCTGCGACCAAATATTTGCATGACGCTTCACAGTAGTGGACGGGGGAAGAGAGGGGGCGGGGAGGTACGGGGGGATAGGGAGGGGCTACTCACAACGCCTCCATCCATCCACTCGCCTCGCCTACGTGACTCAAGAAACCCACAGACCAAGCCACTCAAGCCTGCAGACTAGTGCCATGCCTTTCATTTTACCGACACACACACCTAAGCCTTCTCTCCCCTTCCTCCTCCTCCTCAGTGACCCTAACAGTCGGTATGTCTGAAGGAGTCTCAGGAGGACGTGTGTGTTATCTAGCCTGCGGGTCACCAAGGAGACTGGAGTGACCTAATCCAAGCCAAAACTCTTTTCCCGTGTTTTTCTCTCAACTCCTGCGTGTGTGGCTGAGATTTCTGAGATGCTTTGAAGTGTAAGTTTGTAGGAGTAAATAGCTACGTAATATTCTTAGGTTTCGTTGGTTGTTCAACTAACGGTTTGGTAAAGAAAGTGTTATATGTTGAGTGAGTTGTTTGTTATCTTAGCGATTATCTTGCATGTCAATATTGCAGACTCAGATTAATAGCAGAAATAACAATGCAATGTCAATATGTAAACTTTATATGCGGTATTAAGATAGTTTTTCTTTACACTAATTGGATGAATTAATAATATTGTTATTATTGTTACAACTATCTGCACCACTTTCTAATGAAAGATGATGTTGATGATGATAAATTAAAGACAATAAAAAAAAATAAAAGTTGAATAATAGCAACAAGTCTTTTTTTTTTTATATAACAATTCAATAACAGCCTACGTCACATTATGCTTCAGTGAAAAACACATTAGGAACAAACAAATAGGTAAATACATCACCATCATCATCATTACCATCATCATCATTTTACCATCATCATAACTCCATTATCCTTCCCGCGGGCTTTGGAGCATTCAGTCTCGTTCCATTGACATTGATTAATGCATTATCCGTGATTTTACTTTCTATATCTTTTTCTGTAATCTTTATCGCTTCATGGCAAGGGATTATTCAGGTGTTGCTGATGTACTTTTCTTGCATTACACCTGCACAACACTTTCTTTATAGCTAATCTCTCTCTCTCTCTCTCTCTCTCTCTCTCTCTCTCTCTCTCTCTCTCTCTCTCTCTCTCTCTCTCTCTCTCTCCTCTCTCCTCTCTCTCTCTCTTCTCTCTCTTCCAAACGAGAGAGAGAAAAAATAAACAATAAGAATACAGTCTACTTTCCGTGTAGTCCCAGACAGATGGCGCCACTTCATCTGTGCAGCGCCGCGATAACAGCAAAGCATCCGTCACGGGGAGGCGCGGCTTTGTCTCAGACTCTCAGTGAATACAGTGCCACGCCCAGGTCTTGCGGCGCCTGAACCTGCTACTGCACCGCCTACTACTGCTACTACTGCTGCTGCTACTACTTTTTCTTCTTCTTTTTTTTACATCACAATGAACTGGCCAAGGGCACAACAAAAATGGGTAACACAAAGCCCGCTTAGTTGCCAGTCCCTATAAAGAAAACAGTAAGCGAATAAAATAAAAACAGAGGGGTAGGCCAATTTAGTTCGGGAGGTGTCTTGTTACTCTTCTTTTGAAAATATTTAAGTCATAGGAAAGTGGAAAATAGAAACAGGAAGAGAGTTCCAGAGTTTACCAGTGAAAGGGATGAAAGAGTAAAGATACTGATTAACTCTTGCATTAGGAAGATGGACAGAATAGGGATGAGAATGAGTAGAAAGTCTTGTGCAGCGAGGCCGCGGGAGTGGGGGAGGCATGCAGTTAGCAAGTTCAGAAGAGCAGTGAGCATGAAAATAACGGTAGAAGAGAGCAAGAGAAGCAACATTGCGGCGGTGATTTAAAGATTGAAGACAGTCAGTCAGAGGAGAGGAGTTGATGAGACGAAAAGCTTTTGACTCAACCCTGTCTAGGAGAGCTGTATGAGTGGATCCTCCCCAAACATGTGAGACATACTCCATACATGGGCGGATAAGGCCCCTGTAGAGAGAGCAAGCATTTGGGAGGGAGAAAAAAAGGACGCAGACGCCACAGCACACCTAAATTCTTAGAAGCTGTTTTTAGCAAGAGATGAGATGTGAGATATCCAGTTCAGATTTTTAGTAAAGGATAGTCCTAGAATGTTTTTATTGTAGAAGAAGGAACATTTGATGTCATTGAAGAAGAGGGGATAGTTTTTCTGTTTGGTTTTGTCGAGTAGATAGGTGAAGAAAATTGGGTTTTTGTGGCATTGAACAAACAAGGTTGCTTTGCCCAATCAGAAAATTTTAGAAAGATCAGAAGTTAGGCGCTCGGTGGCATCTCTCCGTGAATCACTTAGTTCCTGTTGAGTTGAACGTCTAATAAGCGACGTTGAAAATGCAGGTAAATCATCAGCGTAGGAGTGGATAGGGCTTTGAGTTAGACTTAGAAGATCATTAATAAATAATAGAAAGAGAGTGGGTGATAGGACAGAACCTGGGGAACACCACATTGATAGATTTTAGGAGAAAAACAATGTCCGTCTACAGTACTGCAATAGAACGTTAGAAAGGAACTTAAAATGAAGGTAACAGAGAGAAGGATAGAAACCGAATGAGGGTAGTTTGGAAATTTTAAAAATTTGTGCCAGACTCTATCAAAAGCTTTTGATATGTCAAAGGGCAACAGCAAAAGTTTTCACCAAAACCCCTAAAGGAGGTGACCAAGATTCAGTTTAGGAAAGCTAGAAGATCGCCCAGTGATCGCCCTTTACGGAAACCGTACTGAACGATCGATAGAAGATTGTGAGCAGATAGATGCTTAAGAATCTTCTTATTAAGTATAGATTCAAAAACTTTAGAAAGGCAGGAAGTCAAAGCTATAGGACGGTAGTTTTTAAGGATAAGAACGGTCCCCCCTTCTTAGGGAAAAGGTTTGGATGTGACAAACTTCCAGCAAGAAGGAAAAGGTGGAAGTAGATAAAACAAAGACGGAAAAGTTTGACCAGGCAAGTGCAAGCACAGAAGCACAGTTTTTTGAGACAATAAGGGGGGCTCCGTCAGGACCGTAAGCCTTCCGAGGATCTAGACAGAAAGGGCAAAGAAACATCATTCCCAAGGATCTTAATGACAGGCATAAATATAGTCAGAGGGTGGAGGAGAAGGAGGAACAAGCCCCTTTATCAGCCAGATGGAATTTTAGCAAAAGGTTTGAGGAAGAAATTCAGCTTTAGAAGTAAATGAGACAGCTGTGCAGCCATCTGGGGGAAGCATAAGAGGGAAAGATGAAGACGAAAAATTGTTAGAGATGTTATTAGCTAGATCCAGAAGTCAGAGAGGAAATTTTATTCAGAAAGATTTTGGGACATTTCTATGAATGAAAGAGTTTTTGGTAAGTTGAAGCAAGACAATCTATACTGGCTTGCTACTCATTTTGGGCTATTTCCAGTGGAGGCCAGTTTTGCGATTCCTGCCATTTTCCCAACATCACACCCTTTTCCCTTCCTATGGGTTTTTCAGTATATATGATATACCGTTATCTTCGTAAATGTTTGTTCTATAATATTATCAAATAAAAACAGTAAAAGCCAATACAAGAAATGCCATTATGAGAGAGTTAAGAAATATGCATGAACTTAATAAATTTATTTGAACTCATCGCCATTTAATATTTTGCGAGAAAACATTTTAGATGCTAGCGATAGAAAGCGGATTTTCGTTAGCTTTCCATTGCTATATTTCGTTTTCTGATAAATTAATCATAACCATGCATAAATTAGCGTTAACTAAAAAAATAACATCTATCGGGATAATTACCCGATGGATGATGTTATATATTTAGTTAACGCTAATTTATGCATTGTTCTAATTCATTTATCAGAAAATGAAATATAGCAATGGAAAGCTAATTAATTCCGCTTCTATTGATATGTTGCTGTAAAAGTCTTCACGCAAAATATCAAATTGCGATGAGTTTAAGTGAATATAAGTTCATGCATATTTCTTCAGAGTCTCATAATGGAATTTCTTTAGTGTATTTTACAGTTTTTTATTTGATAATGTTATAGAACAAACATTCACGAAGATAACAGTGTATCATTTATACTGATATGCCATAGTCTACTGTATTCATGGAACACTTTTTTACTTGCCGATACGATTGATGTTATTTTTTTAGTTAACGCTAATTTAGGCATGGTAGTAATTCATTTATCAGAAAACGAAATATATCAATGGAAAGCTAATGAAAATCCGCTTCTTTCTATTGCTAGCATCTAAAATGTTTTCCCGCAAAATATTAAATGGCGAAGAGTTAAGTATATATTGAGGTCATGCATATTTCTTCACTCTCTCATAATGGCATTTCTTTAGTGTATTTTACTGTTTTTTATTTGATAATATTATAGAACAAACAGTTACGAAGATAACGGTATATCATATATACTGATAAACCTTAGGAAGGGAAATAGGGGTGATGTTCTAAAATGGCAGGAATCGCAAAACTGGCCTCCACTGGTCATGGGCGGGTTGGCGCGGGGCACGAGTAGCAAGTCCAGTATAGAGTAGTCTTTGGTTGAAGTAGTAGGGTCACTTAGGGCGATTCGCTTCACATTAGGTGAAGGAAGTATTTTGAGGGTCTTATCCTAAGCATTTTGTGCCGCTGAATCCGAAAATCGTAGTTGGGTCACTCGTTAGCGGTAAGTTTTCGCGCAATTTGCAATTTGGCAATTTGGCAATAAAATTGGCAATTACAAATTGCAGAATGAGAACCAGACGTCGTAGAGACCTCGTTTTGGACTCAAATTGAAGCTTATTAAGAGTGCATAAAATGTTATTTAGTACTCCGTGGTTGTATCTGTTCGCATTACTGAACTATAATGGAAATTAGAGATAAGTGGAAAAAAATGGAAAAAAATATAAAAGGAATAATTTTGGCCTTAATTTCACATCAAAAGTCATGAAATGTTTCTGGCTGTATCTGTTCTCATAAAGGCACTACCGTCTGATTAATAGAAAATGGTAACTTTTCTCTGACTGTCCCCTCATGGTCGTATTTTATGACATACGGTAATGAAATTTCGCAAATAAATGTAAAATTTCATTGGCTATAATTTTAGAAATTAGCTATAAGCCCGTAAATAAAATAAATTCATTTATTATATCGCACATTTTCCTTCCCAGGTCTCGCAATGAAATCGTGTGTCATTTGCGGTGCAACTAACGGAGATGTGGTCCTTCGACCTCGGACGCCCAAGGAGGATGTTCGGAGTATGCTGGCCAAGTGGGCTTCGAAAGGCGAATTCGTAGAGGCCCACAGGAGGTCCTCTAGAAGGGACGATTGGTCGTGGCACCGACAGTGCATTGCTAAAATCCAGCCCCACAAATTCGCGAGGCAGTACGGAGATGAGCAACAGGACCTTGCGGCGGAGGCCGCCCACCCCGGACCTTCAAGGTAAAGAAGAATTTTTTTTTTTTAATTTTCGAAAAAATCCCAACTCACCACCGTCCTTTCCCGCAAGGTTGTTCCAGATAAGATGGTGGACGCACTGACAAGAATCGAGGAGACTGGCAAGGAAGCTCTCTTGAAGTACGAAGAGGGAAGGATCAGGACTGCGCAGCAAAGTCCATGGGAGGTCCTGCATCGTCAGCCTACCAATACATTCAAAACGCTGGGCAAGAAAGCCAAAGTTTCAATCGGAGGGAAGCAGGTGATTGTCACGGGATCCTCAGACTTCACTCGGCGCCTGCTGCTCGCCCTCCAACTCGACAGCAGTCTGGACCTTCGCACCATCATCTCCAACTATGAGCTCTCCCTGTTCCCTCTTGCCCTCTTTGACGACCAAGGCCACCCGCGGGTCACGACAAAAAGTGCCCTTCTCAGGGTTCTGGAGAAGATGAACGCGGCGGTCTCCACGGCCTCGCAAACCCCTTCATCCTCTCGTGCTGGTCCTCGACGGGATGGCTATCCTTCAGCAGCACCCCGTTTCCGGCTCAGCAAACTTTAAGGACCTGGTTGGATCCCTCCTGCAGAGAGTTGCCCAACTGGGTGTTGGCTACGGGGAGTTGCACCTTGTCTTTGACAGGTACGACATCGGCGCGTCCCTCAAAGACAAGACGAGGAACAGCGAGCCCGAGGTGGAGGATACGATATCGACATCCAAGCAGCGACGAGGATCAAAGCTGGAATGACCATGGCTAACATCTTGTCCACCAAAAGCAACAAGACTGCTATGACCTCTCTCATTGCCTCCCAAATCCAGCACCATTCATGGGGATTACGCGTCGTCTGCGCGTGGCGCGACAAAGCCGTGGCAACTTCTGGACCGGACGGAGCCAAGTTCGCTTCAGAACAAGAGGAAGCGGACACTAAGATGATATATCATCTCTCCATGCTCGACAAAGATGTGGAGGCAACCGTAGTTTCTCCGGACACTGACGTCCTCGTCCTCCTCCTCCGACACTTCCCCAAGATACCTCCCAACACGTGCCTCCAGCTTGGCAAGACGACTTTCAACGTTCAGCTCATCCACGATGAAACTGGGCTCTCACGCGGATGTGATCACGTCCTTCCATGCTCTGACTGGTTGCGACACCACTTGCGCCCTCTTCAGGAAAGGCAAGTTGCAAGCTTGGCCTGTGTTCCAGGCGGCCGACCAGGCAACCCTCGACGCTTTGGGTACACTCCGAAGCCCTGGTCCGCTGACGCAAGAGAGCCTGGACGTGCTGTGCCGATTCGTGAGCAGAATTTACGGATATACCTGCTCTCTGCCGCAGGCGAGGTGGACGGCACTTCAGAAGAAGAAGGTTGGAGCAGCACTGGCCCCTCCGACAGTCAACGCCACCACCCAGCACATTATGCGAGCCCAGCTACAGGCCGTCGTCTGGGAGGGGGCTGTGAAGAAGGAGTTGGTGACCCTCGACCCGACCAAGTACGGCTACGGACCAAACCTGGCGCCTATCCCTTCCACCCTGCCTCCCGCCCCGCAAAGTATCATGGATGGGATGCAGTGCGGATGCAAGACGAACTGCTCGACCAATCGCTGCCGCTGTCAACGCTGCAGACTCCTTGTTCGGAGCTTTGCGATTGCTCCCCCGAGATGTGCATCAACGACGAGGAAGATGGGCATGAGGACGTCGATGGCGTAGACGACTAGATATTCGATTTTTTTCAACTTGTGAACGCTCGATATCGCAAGTAAGGGATTTTTTGTGTTCTAATTGTTATTTTCCAAAAATACGCGGAGGAGACTCGGTTTCGTTGTTTGAAATTTTGTGTTCTGGATTAATACTCGGGTCACTTCGGGCGGAAAAAAGGCTTTCGCTTCACCTTAGGTGAAGGAAGTATTTTGAGGGTCTTATCCTAAGCATTTTTCAGTTGAAATACCCTGTTCTACGCAATAATTGTACCCACCCTTGCACAAATTCGTTAATTAAATGTGTCCTAAGAACAATTGTTTGTTATTTTACTTTTTTTACTAATTAAAATTTAGTTTTTAATTATTAAGAACTCAGGCTTTAAGGCCAAAATTATTCCTTTTATATTTTTCCCAATTTTTTTCCACTTATCTCTAATTTCCATTATAGATCAGTAATCCGAACAGATACAACCACGGAGTACTCAATAACATTTTATGCACTCTTAATAAGCTTCAATTTGAGTCCAAAAAGAGGTCTCTACGACGTCTGGTTCTCATTCTGCAATTTGTAATTGCCAATTTTATTGCCAAATTGCCAAATTGCAAATTGCGCGAAAACTTACCGCTAACGAGTGACCCAACTACGATTTTCGGATTCAGCGGCACAAAATGCTTAGGATAAGACCCTCAAAATACTTCCTTCACCTAAGGTGAAGCGAAAGCCTTTTTTCCGCCCTAAGTGACCCGACTAAAGTAAAGATTTGGCATGATTACGGGCAGAAATATAAAAGGCGTGAGTTTCAGGAGATGGATGCTTACGGTACCGTTTGTGAGCCACCTCTCTATCTCGGACAGCATGAGAACAAGCAGAGTTAAACCAAGGTTGACGGGCTTTAGGATTAGAGAAAGTATGTGGAATGACGCCTCCATGCCAGAGACTATGACCTCAGTTATGCGCTCTGCACAAAGAGATGGGTCTTTGACATGGAAGCAGTAATCATTCCATGGAAAATCAGAGTAGTACTGCCTTAGGTCTTCCCACCTAGCTGAGTTGAAGTGCCAGAAGCACCTCCGCTTAGGTGGGTCCCGAGACGGTAACGGAGCGATAGGACAGGTTACAGAAATAAGATTGTGATCGGAGGAACCCAACGGAGAGAATAGTTTCACAGAATAAGCAGAAGGGTTAGTAGTTAGGAAAAGATCAAGAATGTTGGGCGTGTCTCCAAGGCGGTCAGGAATACGGGTAGGGTGCTGCACCAGCTGCTCTAGGTCTTGGAGGATAGAAAAGTTGTAGGCTTGTTCACCAGGTTGGTCAGTGAAAGAAGATGATAGCCATAGCTGGTGGTGAACATTGAAGTCCCCAAGAATGGAAATTTCAGCTAAAGGAAAATGAGATGAGATGTGCTCCACTTTTGATGTTAAATAGTCGAAGAATTTTACATAGTCAGAGGAGTTAGGTGAGAGATATACAGCACAGATAAATTTAGTAAGAGAGTAACATTGAAGTCGAAGCCAGATGGTAGAAAATTCGGAAGATTCAAGGGCGTGGGCACGAGAGCAAGTGATGTCATTGCGCACATATACGCAACAGCCAGCTTTGGATTTAAAATTAGAATAGAGACAGTAAGAGGAGACAGAAAAAGGACTGCTGTCAGTGCTCTACTAGTATACTACTACTACTACTACTACTACTACTACTACTACTACTACTACTACTGCTGCTGCTGCCTATATCACTGCTGCTGCTATTGCCATTACTACTCCTGCTATTACTACTTCGCTTCCTGATATATATTTTTGTTCAGCTATTTCACTCGTAAATTCGTATTTATATAATTCGAATATCGTAAATATAATTTGGAAAAATAAAATGAACAAAAATATTGCTTACGTTTGATATTCCTGTTTCTACGACTCTATCGTCTTTGCATTGTTGCTACGAGATAATTCTATTCTCAGTTTTTTCCTACCGGAACTGGGGGGGGCTATTTTTTTTCGTTTTTTTTGGTCGGG
>JACEEZ010004877.1:40000-49537 GCA_016584305.1 Chionoecetes opilio | reverse complement strand
CTCTCTCTCTCTCTCTCTCTCCTCTCTCTCTCTCTCTCTCTTTTCAAAACGAGAGACAAATAAACAATAAGCATACAGTCTACTTTCCGTGTGGTCCCAGACAGATGGCGCCACTTCATCTGTGCAGCGCCGCGATAACAGCAAAGCATCCGTCACGGGGAGGCGCGGCTTTGTCTCAGGTGACTACAGTGCCACGCCCAGGTCTTGCGGCGCCTGAACCTGCTACTGCACCGCCTACTACTGCTGCTGCTGCTACTACTACTACTACTACTGCTGCTGCTGCCTATATCACTGCTGCTGCTATTGCCATTACTAGTCCTGCTATTACTACTTCGCTTCCTGATATATATTTTTGTTCAGCTATTTCACTCGTAAATTCGTATTTATATCATTCGAATATCATAAATATAATTGGGAAAAATAAGATGAACAAAAATATTGCTTACGTTTGATATTCCTGTTTCTACGACTGCTATCGTACTTCTGCTATTGTTGCTACGAGATAATATATTATTCTCTGTTTTTTCACCCAATGTTTTCCATGGTCGCAAATAAAACAAGTGTGAAAAAAGGGTAAACAGAAAAAAAATACGTCTGTCTGATGTCTGCCGTATGATGGAATCTCAATTTGTCAAAAAAATAATATTTTCTCCTTTTCCAACGCTTCATTGAAATTTTGGAGCTAGATGAAATATCCTTTTAATTCAACGGATCTTCCACCTACTTTGAATTCTCATTTAGCAGCTGTCAGAATGGTGAGAGGGAGAGGGAGAGGGAGAAGGAAGGGTGGGGATGAAGGGAAGGGGGGAAGGGGGGGTTAGTAAAGTTAGGAAGCTAATATCCACCGTCACTCTCTCCTCTCTTTTCCCTCTCATCATTTATCGCTTTCGCTTCATCCCTTGAGTCTATCCTATCTTCCTTCTTCCTGTCTCGACTTTCTCTCTATTATATATCATCCTCTTCCCTAACCTTCATGTCAAGGACGTACTTCCCTTCATTTTCCTCCCTCTCTCCTCCTCCCCCTTCATCATCTCATGCCACGTTTCCCTTCTGCACCACTTTCATGATATCGCGGGAATATGAACACTGCAAAGGTAAGAAGATAATGATTTGCTCTGAAGAGTTACTCCATTACCCTTCCTTTCCTTCCTCCTCCTCTCCTAATTCCTCTTCAAACCTTACGAAACCAAAATCCTTACGAAATAAAACCAAAATAAAATTCCTTACGAAATTACTCAGTCACAAATCATTATACATTTTATATCGTTACTATAAAATTTTATGCGCTGGAAAGTTTATTTGCGTGGTTCTGACGGCGGGCAGAGCCAAAGCCTTCTCTATGTAAAAGCCTGAGTCTGGGAGAGCGGGATGGACGTGACGTCACGAGCTGAGTCTGCTCCGCGAGTCAGTAGGAGCCGAGCTTTCAGCATGTGAGGATGTACGGGCGGTATAAGATATACTGTTATCTTTGGAAATGTTTGTTCTATAATATTATCAAATAAAAAACCGTAAAACACACTAAAGAAATGCCATTATGAGACTCTCAAGAAATATGCATGAACTTAAACTCTTCGCCATTTAATATTTTACTCGCAAACATTTTACATGGTGAATACCAATAGAAGCGGAATTTAATTAGCTTTCCATTGTTATATTTTGTTTTCTGATAAATGAATTAGAACCATACATACATTAGCGTTAACTAAATAAATAACATCATCAAACGGGAAAAATTACCCGATTTCATGACCTTTTTTGTTAGTTAACGCTAATTTATGTATGGTTCTAATTCATTTATCAAAAAACGAAATATAGCAATGAAAAGCTAATTAAATTCCGCTTCTATTGATATTCTCCATGTAAAATGTTTTGAGCAAAATATTAAATGGCGAAGAGTTAAATTTCATACATATTTCTTGTGAGTCTCATAATGGCCTTTCTTTAGTCTGTTTTACGGTTTTTTATTTGATAATATTATAGAACAAACATTTCCGAAGATAACAATATATCTTTTATACTGATAAACATATAATTAGGTTGGTAAACTTGTCATCTCGGTGGCCTCGTACAGACGCCGTCCGTGACGTCATAAATCTCAGGCGCAGGCCTTTATAGATTGAGACGGCCTTGGCAGAGCGTCACCGCGCAGCCTATTATAAACAGCCTCCGCGTAGACAAGATACACAACCAAACATTTACTTAGCTATGTCTCTATTTCTCCTCAACTACTGACTACTACGTCGTCAAAAAATGGTTCATCATAACACACCAGCAATGATCACAGCATAACAACCGCTGTACCCTTCCCAGTGCCTAAATGGAGCATACGTGATGCATATACGGCGAAATGCTTCCACCTGCATCCCTCCAACACGTAATACTGCCACACACACTAATATTTAGCTGTTTCGGCGGTCATATGGATAAAGAGGACTCAATAATACACTTACATACACGAAGACACAATCGCAGGTGATGCAGGAAGAACAGGAACAGTGGAAAACCACCGCAAACACACATACGAAACATGCGCCCAGCAGTTTTGAGGGCTACTGACGACCCCGCCATCTGGTGGCACCGTGGCTGGCGACTACCAACTAACAAGGTTATTGACGATAAGAATTAGAGAGAACTGCAACTCCGAAATGCCAGTGGTCGCTGGCAGTTTTAACTCACAATTTGGTGAAAAGTTGGTCAACTTGAAAGAAAAATATGGGCTTATTCCACTGCACTTTAAACACAAAAGTATAATATTAAGAACGATTTTCTTCTATATGTATATTGTATAGAAGCCTGATTCTGTAAAACATTGTATATAACCAAATAACCAAGTAGGTTATAGTTGAGGAGGCGAGGTAAATGTTACTCTATGATATTATATAGTCAATAACGTATGTTTAGAAGTTATCTATACCTAGGCATTCATATTTTCCTGTTATTATTGTGTATCAATCAGATAGAAAAACCTGGAAGTGCAATGAGTCGACGCGGGGAAGTAGCAATGTTTTGATTCAATCTCCCCGCCACAATCTCCCCGCCCACCACTCCCCGCCGCGGCACGTCGCCTCCACAATTATAACCTACATTGTCGCAGCAACAAGCCGATTTCGGCATTCTTTATTCTTCGTTTTTCCAAGGCATTGCTTATTGTATTTTGACAAGCGTTTGCCAGACGCAGCAGTACTGTCTTAGAAAACAGTGTGAACATCGCCCAAATTTTACATGCCACAATATACATGTAAAAAATATATTAAGCTTTGCTACTCGAGGCGAGTAATTTGCATTAAATTGCTATTATAGAACGTTCCATCGTAATGCATGTTATCCATATAATTAGTAGAGCAACAGAAGAACTATATTTTTTGGTATTCAGATGCGGTGCATCAATGTTTATCGCGAAATTAATTTATGAAAAATATTAGTCGCGGAGCCAAAACACAGTAGACCAACCTTTGAGTTAAAACTGCCAGCGACCACTGGCATTTCTCGAGTTTCAGATCATTGGAATTGCCACCACGCCAGGAAGAATATAAGCGGCAGTGGGGGGGATCGAACACAGGGACACATGCAAGCCCTCGCCTCGACCACCTGAGCCGCCCTGACGAGATAAATACCCGGGAGAATGTCCCCAATATCAATTGACATTAATCAGACTTCGTAATAAGAATAAAAAGACAGGAGATATTGAGAAAAATGTCAAGAATCAAAGAAAGACTGGAATGGAGTGCTACGCTGGTTCTCGCGGAGTCGGCGGCGGCGGCCCGTGACACCCTCTTCCTTCCTTCCTTCCTCACATAATTACTATTTCCTCCTTCCTTCAATCTGTACATCCCACTACCTACACAGCTAACAGATACCTTCCCATCATGCACACAGCTGCAAACACTGCCCTATTCCTTCACACATCGGTACAAAAACAGATAATGTCCTGCAAAATTTCCTCTCGCATTTGAACATTTTTAGGTTACCCCGCCACCGCTCGCTACCTCCATCACACCAACACGAACACATACCTTGCCTGGCCATTCCCTGCTGATGCCACGCACTCCGGCCCATCATAGGCGAGGACAGGATGCGTTGAAGGACTCTGGGCACAGTCACGCGAGGGTAATATATCCACGGATACGCGTTGAACACAAAATAATGACATTTTTAGGTGTCCTGAGTCCCGCGCCTTCCTCTCTCGCCGCGTGAACTTAAAACTGAGCCCTGAGGCTTGAAAAGCAGGGTTGTGAACTTTTGTACCCCACATTATCGTACCGAGCCACCAAAATTATCGTATTTTCAGATAGAGTATCGTACAACTTTAGCTAAAATAATATAGTCAATAGATAACTATATACATCATTGAATTCAGCATTCCACATATCAAAATATTTTATCTTTTCACCAAAGTATATAATATATCCAATCATGACACAAAATTCCATGTTAATTTATTTTTTCCAAAATAAATGAAATCAAATAAAACTAGAATAAATATAGTAACACATATAATGACTCAAAAGAAGCTGAACTCTATAACTCTACGTAGCTATCATCCTCAAAAGAAATTCCTGTTCCTCCTCTATTATTAATTTATCCCTGTGTCAGCTGGCGCTTATAATGATAGTGCGTCAGTTGTCATTGACTTATCATATCATCTGCAGGTATGAAAGTAACAATCTCCCTTTTCCCTTCCATACTGCGCTGCTGGAAGAGAACCAAGTAGGGTTCCCGTTAGAAGTCAGTTTCTTACCTTTGTCTTGGTAAGATTAATCTTGCTAAATACCCTCTCACAATCTGCGTTCTAATGCGGCAAGCAACGGTCCAAATCCATGTCATGCAAAGGACCAAAAGTCAAACTCAAAATTCTCTCTCTCTCTCTCTCTCTCTCTCTCTCTCTCTCTCTCTCTCTCTCTCTCTCTCTCTCTCTCTCTCTCTTTCGCGGAAGTTGACAGCGACAGATTTTGTTTTTGTTTTTGTGAAGACAATTTTTGTATGCTTTATAATGTAACTAGCCGCAAAGCCGCCCTCCGGGCGGACTTTTTGGCTAGCTCCTGCGGAGGGCTATTGGTGGGCCTTCCACCACCTGTGTTTGGTGGGCCTTCGGCCCACCAAACACAGACTCTCCAGATAACCCCTTCTAGCTTTCCTGAAATCATGGATGTAGAAATGTATGTATTAACACCAACCCATTCACATCCACCCCCAACCCATTCACTCACCAATCACCCTCCACCCATTCACTCACCCATTACCCATCATCACACACCCATTCACTCACCCATTACCCATCACCCCCATCTATTCCCTCACCCATCACCCATCACCCATTCACTCACCCATCACCCCACACCCATTACCCATCACCCCACCCATTCACTCGCCCATTACCCATCACCCTACATCAAGGTTTCCTCAATTCTCGCAACCCACTTTTTTGTCACAATTCTCGCTAATAGGCTGCTGGAAAAAAAGAAAAAAAATGATCGGATAATCTCATAAGTTGGCTTAAAACCTTCCCCTGCTCGACCCGGCTCCAAAACTGTGCCATATGAGGGGACTCCGCCACAGGGGGCGGCACCTATACCACATACACACACACACACACACACACACACACACACACACACACACACACACAGACAGACACACTTTCGCTTATATTATTATAGATTATATTTGTGAGTCAATTATCGTATTTTCGTGTACGATTCTCAACCATGCATCGTACATCGTACGGATAGTCAAATTATCGTACAAATACGATAATTATCGTACAGTTCACAACCCTGCTTGAATGTGCGGCGCGCGCGTTCTGTGCCCGGAGAATCTGTGGGGACAAGAAGAGGCGACCAGTGTTGTAAGATGATGTAATTAACTGTTCTGACAAGGCTTTCTTCTTTTATATGTGTAACCATAGACCACTGTATACCTGGACTGCACACGGAATATCGGCCCGTCGCACAAGGGGCCGAAGTCGGAGGGCCGCTCGGATTCATATATATATATATATATACGGATCATATAGACTGGTTTATCAGTATATATGATATACTGTAATCTTCGTAAATGTTTGTTCTATAATATTATCAAATAAAAAACAGTAAAACACGCTAAAGAAATGTCATTACGAGACTCTGAAGAAATATGCATGAACTTAATATTCACTTCAACTCTTCGCTATTTAAAACTTTGCGAGTCAACTTTTATCATGAAGGGTATCAATAGAAGCGCAATGTTATTAGCTTTCCATTGCTATATTTCGTTATCTGATAAATTAATTAAAACCATGCATAAGTTAGCGTTAACCAAATAAATAAAATCATCAATCGGGTAATTTTCCCGATTGATGATGTTATTTATTTAGTCAACGGTAATTTATACACGGTACTAATTCATTTATCAGAAAACGAAATATATAAGTAAATAAATAACATCATCAATCGGGAAAATTACCCGATTGATGATTTTATTTATTTATTTAACGCTAATTTATGCAGGGTTCTAATTAATTTATCAGATAACAAAATATATCAATGGAAAGCTAATAAAATAGCGCTTCTATTGATACTCTTCATTATAAAAGTTGATTCCCCAAATTTTTAAAAATGGGGGAAGAGTTGAGTAAATTTTTTAAGTTCCCCTTTTTTCTTCATATTTTCCCCTTTAATGCCATTTTTTAAAGCGGGGTTTTGCTTTTTTTTTATTTGATAAAAATTTAAAACAAATATTTACGAAGATTCCCGTATTCATATATCCCTGAAAAACCCAGTTATATGATAGCCCCATAGACCCCTAAAATCCTTTTTGTCGGGCGCCCCCCAGTTCCTATGCAGCCCCGAAATTTTAAAAACATTGTCCCCCGGTAAACATCCAGGTGGACAGTGGCCCTATGGTGAACCCCATTGGTAAAATTTACCCCACCGAGGTTTTCGTTTTTATATTTGTGTCTTTATATTATTTTTTTTACCCCCTTTGAAAGTAAATTGTGTTTTGGTTATTCAATTCAAAAAAATACAAAAAAAGGAACTTTTTTGTTGGGGGGAAAGTTTGGTGAGCTTTGGGGGGGGGGACGGACTAGGAAGAGGGGGGGGAGGAAGGGGGTGGCAGAGTTTCCCCTTGGTTTTCCTTTTTTTAGTTGTTTTTCCCTCTATAACATTGGCTGAACTTTCATAGAAACTTATCCTTTTTCTGGGTAAAAACCGAGGCCACCGTGAGAGAGTGGTCTCTCACGGTGGCCTGGGTCCCCCCCCAAGCCCCCACAGCGGAGAGGAGCCCTGGTCATCGGGGCAAGGGGGAGTTTTCAGATGCCCCTCACCCCTGTCTTTGGGAGCGACTGGGGGTGGGTTTGGTGGGGGGGTTGCGATTAAAAGTGGGGGGAATGTAGGTGGGGAACCTTTGCCCTAATGCCCTATTAGTGTGGAAATTGAGGTGGGTCAATCATTTCGGTTTGCTTTTTCTTGTCCCTTTTTAAATAAATTTGGGGCTGTTCTTGTGAAATTTTTCGCTAGTGTTTTGGGAGCGGATTCGCCAACCAGTGGGCCAGTTTTTCCCACACGGGAAATCTGCGGGCCACCCCCCTTGTTTGGACCCCAGAGTATCTACTCCCCAAAACACAGAGCTCTCGCCCAAATCAGCCTGGGGGGGATGAAACGGGTAACCTCTCCCACCCAATTTTAGTTTTTCCCGGGGGCAGGGGGGGTGGGGGAGTTTCCCTAACATTACTTTCTACTATTTTTTTTTTTTTTTGTTTTCCCCCCCCGAAATCACCTATGGGCCCCCCCCATCGGGCAAAGGGCCCATTTCACCCAAAAAAAAAAGGGTAACGAATCATACCCCACACCCCACACAAACAAAACTTTCATAGCACATAATATACTGAATAAGGACACCATGGAATAGGCTGCGTAAGAACCTCCTGTCTTTCCCTATTTTAACCCTTTTGTTTTAAAAGTATAAAAATGTTACGGGCGGTAAATCAAAAGCCCTTCCCAAAACTATAAAAATTTACTTTTTAGTAAAGCTAATGAGTGTGGTAGGGAAGGGGAGTTTTGTTTTCCTTGCCTTGAGAGAGAGAGAGAGAAAAAGAGAGAGAGAGAAAAGGAAAAGGGGAGAGGGGAGAGAAGGAGAGGGGGAAAGAGAGAGAGAAAAAAAACCCTTTTATTTTTAAAAAAAGACGCTTTAGTAAGAAAAAATTGGAACTGATTGAGGGCAGTGTTTGGTGGTGTGGGGGTGTGTGTGTGTGTGTGTGTTTTGTGGTGTGGGGTTGGTGTGTGTGTGTGGGTGTGTGTGGTGTGTGTGAATAAATATACAAATGGGCTCTTTTTTAAAGTTTTAATTATTTAAAAACCCCTTTTGGTGATTTAAAAAAAAAAAAAGGTCCAAACGTTTTTTTAACCTAAAAACTAAAGAAAGGATAAATACTCTGATATTACAACGTGAATGAGAGGGGAGAAAAGAGAAAAAGAGAGGGGGGAGAGGGGGGAGGGGGGGAGGGGAGAGAAGGGGAGAGAGAGAAGAGAAAAAGAGAGAGAGAGAGAGAGAGGGGAGAGAGAGAGAAAAGGGGAAGAGAAAAAAGGGGGGGGCGAGGGGGAGAGAGAGGGGAGAGAGAAAGGAGAAAAAGAAAAAGAGAAAAGAGGAGAGGGGGAGAGAGAGAGAGAGAGAGAAGAAAACTTTGATCCTATCTAGACCTTTTATACTTTACAGTCCCCCCAACATAAATGGGAAAAACCCCGGGCCCCGGGTCCTTTTCCTTTCCTTTTCCCCTTTTCCCGGCATTTTCCAAAAAAATTATCGTTCTATTCTCAAAGCCCTGTACAAATGCATTCCTCCCCCCTTCCCCCCTGGGATGTTTTAAATTCCCCACGGGGGCCATCCTCCCTCCCTGCCATCTCTCTCTCTCTCTTTTCCCCTCTCTCTCTCTCCCCTCTTCTCCCCCTCTTCTCCCCCCTCTCTCTCTCTCCTTCTCCCCCTCTCTCGCTCTCGGTCAGGGTCATTTTTTCTTCCCCCCCCCTTCCCTTAAATTTCAGTAACCCTCTCCCCCCTTGTCCCCCCATCTCTCTCTCCCCTCTTCCTCTTTTCCTCCTCTTTTCCTCTCTCTCTCTTCTCTCGCTTCGCTCCCGTTTTTTCTCTCTCTCTCTCTCTCTTTTCTTTTCCCCTCTCTCTCCCTTTTTCTCTCTCTCTCTCTCTTTTCTCTCTCTCTCCCCCTCTCTCTCTCTCTCTTCTCTCCACGTCCCCTTTTTTTCCCCCCCTTCCCTTTTAAAATTTTCCGTCCCCCTTTCCCCCTTTTCCCCTTTCCCTCAAATCTTTTGTCTCCCCCCCTTTTTTCCCCCTCTCCCCAACCCCCTTTACCTGCTTCTTACAAAAAAACTGTTCCCCCTACCGGGTGGCCCTTTTCTGTCCCCCTCCCCCCTTTCCCCTTTCCCTTCATTTTTTTCTTTCTGTCTCCCTCCCCCATCCCCTTTTCCCTCCTTCCCTCCTTCCGGGCCCCCACTCCTTTCCCTCTTTTTCCCCATCCCCTCTCCCTCTGTTAGAGCTGTTAAAATGTCATTA
>JACEEZ010004877.1:20000-35000 GCA_016584305.1 Chionoecetes opilio | reverse complement strand
CCGCCCTGAATATGATACAAGAGTGAGGCGTTAACCCCCCGTGTATGTGTCTGACCTAAAGAGCGAACGCGCAGTTCTCGTCCACTATAACGGCGCCAGCCAAGTATTGCCGCAGCCACGGGTACGGCGCGTGCCACAGTGGTCCATAGAAGCTAATCTCGGGCACGCGGGACTCGAACCTAGGATCAGCGCATCAAGGTATACCCTGGGTACGTCTCTGTAGTATTCAGCGGGAGACACTGAGCGAAAACACGTCAAAATATTTCATTTACCGACATCCAGCTCAAATGTCATTTATTTTTGGGAGAATATAATATTCGCTAAGTGTCTCCCGCTGAATACTACAGAGACGTACCCAGGGTATACTTTGATGCGCTGATCCTAGGTTCGAGTCCTGCTTGCCCGAGATTAGCTTGGACCACTGTGGCACGCGCCGTACCCGTGGCTGCGGCAATACTTGGCTGGCGCCGTTATAGTGGACGAGAACTGCGCGTTCGCTCTTTAGGTCAGACACATACACGGGGGGGTTAACGCCTCACTCTTGTATCATATCGTTGAAAGGCTAATATGGCGGCAATGCATTATTGTCCACCCAATATTTATCAATAACAATACTCCTATTGTCACTAATATGCCATAAATAATGTATTGATATAATAATAGTGTTACGCTACTCCTCTCCTGGACCTCACCAGACCACTGCAGGTGTCTCAGGTGAGGCTGTGCAAAAGGAGGCGTGGTTACAATACCCACTGCTGCTAGACTTACTTCCACAGCCCTTCCTCAGTTCGGTGTGTTACGGCGAGGCGAGCTAGTATATCACGAGGTCAATCAAAGGCGAAGGAAAACACTCAGGAGGTTTCTTTGTTTACTGAGAAAGCCACAAGCCACCAGCACAAAGCACAGAGCACAATGAGTACATATGTGTGTACGTCATCTCCTTCCAATCGCTTCTAGATTGTCGCAAAGCAAGAGACGTTACCACACCACAGTCACAGTCACAGTCACAGTCCCCCCCACCACCACAACCACACAGTCCTCCCACCACCACCACAACACCACCACGCGACTCTTCCTCCACGGAGCGACGCGCCTCTCTTCCCCGAGGTCTCAAACCTATCTGTCTGCTCTCCGCGTGACTGTCCACTCCCCACAGTGCCCAGCCACGCTCCTCTGGCCCCTCCCCAGCCTCCCACCCCTCCGTTCAAGGTCGCAACTACCACCACCCTCTCACACACACACACTTGCGACGCGAGACACCCCCTCACGAGGTGCCTCCGCGCGCCACTCAGACATACACACAGATTACAGTTTTCTACAATCGTAACACTATCTCCCCCTTTCAACATAAGACGACCTCGTCTGTAACATAAGACATTTTCCACAACGCAAATAATATCAAACAAATCATCCACATCCTAAATTAGCACTCAAGAAAAATGCAGAAACACACAACAATAATAAAATTCCTCTTGACAATTACATATTTTTCCCCCACCACATCACCATGGAGCAGACCACATGCATGCCTCACTCCACCACTCCACCTCCCTTCTGCTGCGTCGCCGTCAGCACCGCGCACCGCACCGCGCGTAACCTCCACCCACCACCACTACATGCCACACCACAGCTTTGAGCTGCCAGACCCTACATCGCCACTCCCACCCGCCACTGCAGTGTTGGAAGGTCACCAGGCAGCCCTTCTCTTTCCCCGCCCGCGAGACACCTCCAGCAGGAACCCCGAGCATACTACCTCAACCGCAGGCGCCACAACCACAGGAACTTCCTCCACCCTTGGCTCGCCCCAGAGGTAGCCACAGTCCAGGAGACCACACTCCACTGAACCCCCCCACAGCTCCCCTCGTTCCCACTGCTCTAGTCTCGCGGTGGAAAGGTGCCACGACCCTCCCGACAGACCATGCCCTCCACTGCAGAACGCCGGTGAAGGTGCGGGAGAAACTAGCAGGCACGCACTGGGCCGCCTGTATGATAGAAGGCACGTCGGAGCCTTCCTCCACCATCATCCACCTGCCACAGCTTCGGTGGAGGCCACCCACTGCGCTCGCCATCCTCTTGGTAGCGCAGAAGAGGCAGGTATGGGGACCCGTCCTTCATCCTGGCTCTCCGAGGCCTCCACCGTTTGTCCCGCGGCTTCCACCGTTTACCACGCCTGCGGCCCTTCTTCGGGTGGCCCCATGCCGAGGCGAGGTGAGCGGATCTCTTGCCCTTCCACATCCGTCTGGGCGGCAGACCCCCAGCAAGGCCCTTCCTCACTCTTACGCTGCTTGCCAGCGCCGCCAAACGGGCCCGGCAGGCCCTCCATGCCGCCTTTCCGTCAGACAGCGACGATCCACGCCCTCCTGAACGGCCACGCCCTGCAGGGTGGTCCTGGGATGACGAAGGCGAGGCAGGCAGGGGAGGAGAGGAAGGTGTAGGGGTGGGTGGTGCGCCTCCTGAAGTAGGCGGGGCAGGGAGGCGAAGGTTGGAGCGCCGTTCATCCGGAACCACCTCCTTCGGAACGCCACCGGCGAGCAAGGGCACCTCCTCTCCGCACACCCCCACCGTCCCCCTCTCTGGACCGACGCACGCCTCACCCTGCATCAGGTCTACAGGGGCGCCACCCAGGAGGCAAGAGTCCTCCATCGCGGCGACGTACTCAGGCAGCGCTGCTTCACTGCTCCCTCCTGACGGCGCCGTCTTAATGCCCTGCATCAGGTCTGCAGGGGCGTCACCTAGGGACAGGGGCAGCTCTTCTTCCCTTATCGCCTGGTGCAACGTTGCCAGTTCACCTCTGCACTTAGTCACTCCTCTAAGAGCGACTAAGAGCTCGCGTGTCCTCTCTTCCTCCTCCCTTGCTCGTACACGTGCACGCTCTTCCGCCCTCTCTTCCGCCTCCCTTGCTCGTACACGTGCACGCTCTTCCGCCCTCTCTTCCGCCTTCCTTGCTTGTACGGCCTGTGCGTTCATTTTCCCCATCATAGCAGTAAGGAGTGTCATTACGTCGGGTTTCTGCTCATCGCCTGAATCTCCGTCCTTTTCAACACTTGGCATGCGCGCGCCTTTGTTTCCCAGCACGACCATCCCGCCGCCCGCCGCCATTTTGAACCTCGTGCTACACTCGCCGGCTCTCACCCTAACACACTCAAATTCCACTTCCTGACACCATTTGTTACGCTACTCCTCTCCTGGACCTCACCAGACCACTGCAGGTGTCTCAGGTGAGGCTGTGCAAAAGGAGGCGTGGTTACAATACCCACTGCTGCTAGACTTACTTCCACAGCCCTTCCTCAGTTCGGTGTGTTACGGCGAGGCGAGCTAGTATATCACGAGGTCAATCAAAGGCGAAGGAAAACACTCAGGAGGTTTCTTTGTTTACTGAGAAAGCCACAAGCCACCAGCACAAAGCACAGAGCACAATGAGTACATATGTGTGTACGTCATCTCCTTCCAATCGCTTCTAGATTGTCGCAAAGCAAGAGACGTTACCACACCACAGTCACAGTCACAGTCACAGTCCCCCCCACCACCACAACCACACAGTCCTCCCACCACCACCACAACACCACCACGCGACTCTTCCTCCACGGAGCGACGCGCCTCTCTTCCCCGAGGTCTCAAACCTATCAGGGCCAGAAGCCACAAAACACTTAAAGACCTTTTGTTGGTCGTTAGTCCAACGATGGAACCCACAGCGCGGAAAATTCGTCGATTTCGTCGTTAACGTGCACACTGGCCAACGACTGCTCAAGACCAGTATTAGCAGAGGTCGGAAGTCTCCAGGCATGCTCATTATTGCTTGGTATGCTATGAAATATCTTTTTTATAGGTGAATGTAGACATATGATTGCATTTGGATGGATATTATTCATATATATGAGTAAAGAGATGAAATACAAGCAAGGGACTCATCTACGCCTGGCAGCGCGGCCTTCGGCAGCAGCAGCAGCAGCAGGATGAAGCCCGTGAGGTGGATATCAACACCAACTTCACCAAGGGAGGTAGATGTCTTTGGTAATATTTAGTAGGGGAGCGAGAACCCCTTGAGGAATCCTATGATCCCTGGTGATATCCTATGGTGCTATCACAGACGTGGGAGCTGACTGTCTTCTTCAGGAAGGCACAGGTGAGGCGGATAACTGCGGGTTTTTACTCAAAACTGTTGAGTGTGGCGGCTGGAGCCCCCAGCTCCTCCGCCACTGTAGGTTTGGGCAGGCTTAAACGTCTTATTACTCGTTATTATACAACTTAGTGATTATGGTGAGATGTTATATATACTTGTCATTATCTAAATCAATATAGCACCGTGTGTCACCTTAAATAAGGGTGATTTAAAGATGTTATGATGAGGTGACTGATGACGGGGCAGAGTGACGGAGAGGCCTTGCCGCGGGGCCTCTCCATAACACAAATATTCACTATTTTAACCCACACACACACCTTCTACCACCAAAACACTAGCAACACAGGCTCCTTACTTATACATCTTACTATCTGATACATTAAAACTCCTTAAAACGCAAGCATTCCGAATAAAACGAGAATTAGTTTGAGATGACGGGGCAAGAAGGCGGGGAGAGGCAGTCTGGCATGCCATTCTTGCCCGGAAATATGTCTCGCTGACTTGTGATTGGTCGAGAAGTTTTAAAAACTGTTTGTCATTGGCTGGTGACTGATGACGCGCTTGATGACGTCATTACTCGCCTTAGCCAGTCAGCACCTTCCGACGCGTTAACGACCGAAAAGGGAGGCTTTGTAGCTTTCGTCGTTAGGAAAAGAAGTTCAGAGAGATGGTCGTTGCTGGCGCAACTACCTTTGTTGCTGGGTTCCTGCCCTGTCTGCTCTCCGCGTGACTGTCCACTCCCCACAGTGCCCAGCCACGCTCCTCTGGCCCCTCCCCAGCCTCCCACCCCTCCGTTCAAGGTCGCAACTACCACCACCCTCTCACACACACACACTTGCGACGCGAGACACCCCCTCACGAGGTGCCTCCGCGCGCCACTCAGACATACACACAGATTACAGTTTTCTACAATCGTAACAATAGATATAAGGTTGAATATGATACAAGGCACATAATTATAACAGTCCACAATTTGTAGATCTGACCATTTGCAATATTTCTTGCTCCTACATCAGCCGTCGGAAATTAATAACAACATACGGTGGGTCCGGGGGGTGCTGCACCCGTAATTAGGTACATAAGCAATGTTCAGGTTAGGTTAGTGAACTAGCGGGAGGGTGTCCTGTATGTGCAGATGGCACCTCATAATAACACATAACTTTCGTCCTTCGCAGTCAGACGGGTGTAATTCTGAAATAATACCTACAAACAATATTGGCATCTTACTGAACATTTACCCAATTTTTTTATCGACTTTAGGACTGTTGGGTTCCATCACTTTTGGGAATTTTGGAGGTCAACCTAACAAGGCCATCCTCTTCAAGCGGAAAAGTCATCATGTATAATGAAATTGTAAAATTTACGTTATTAGGAAACATTGATATCGGGGTCAAAACTTTGTTTTTCCTGAATAGTGTTGATGTTTAGATTTTAATCATTCTGGCATTTCCTTTTTAGCGAAACTCAATGTTTGTTGTTTCAGGTGCAGGGGACCCGACCCGCTTTGCACTGCTGTAGTATTGATAATGATTTTTTCCCACTGAAATCCATGTTAGAAAATCATACTCCACGTCTAACCTAATATAAAAAAAACCGTATCTGGCCGAAATAACGGTACATTTTTGGTATAATGTATATCACAGATATTATTCAATTGTGTAATTAGGATTAAAAGTACGCAGAATGAAAAGATCTACCCGATAGTGTATGTTAAATTGTTAGTTGTTTAGTGCCAAACAAAGAAATTATACCATTAAATTATCTTTCTTTTTCTTTCAGGAGAGTCATACAGGTCCCTGTCCTGCCAGTTCGAATCAGCCACAACCTGATTTCAAGCATCATCCCCACAGTCTGCAGGGCAATATATACAGTCTTGCATGAAAAAACATTTAAAGCTACCAGAAACTACAGAAGAGTGGTGTGCCATAGCGAGTGCATTCTTTTCTCAGTGGAACTTTCCAATGTGTATAGGAGCACTTGATGGGAAAAGGATTTCAATCAGCAAGCCCACCAAACTCAGGGTCAAATTACTATGACTACAAGGGTCACTTTAGCATGATCTTGATGGCACTAGTAGATGCTGATTGTAAGTTTATATATGTTGATGTTGTGCATGTGGAAGAGCCAGTGATGGTGGGAGTTTGGGATAGGTGTACCCTAAAGCAGGCAGTGGAAGGTGGTATGCTAAATATTCCCCCAGCCAGAAAAACTACCTTTTTCAGAAAAACAGTGTCCATATGTGTTTGTTGGGGATGATGCTTTCCCTCTAAAAGAGTATCTAATGAAGCCATATCCAGGAAGAGACCAAACAGCTGAGAGACGCATCTTTAACTATCGCCTCTCCCGTGCTCGAAGAACAGTGAAAATGCTTTCGGTATTCTAGCTGCCAGGTTTCAGATTTTCAAGCAGCCCATAAAAACATCACCTGAAAATGTAAAGATATTACACTGGCTGCTGTGTCTTTACATAACATGTTGCGAGAAACTTCGAGGCATACATACACACCACCTGGTTTTTTGGACATGGAGGACATCGATAATGGCAAGCTGCAGACAGGTCAAATGCACCAATATCAACATGGTGCTGTAGAAATGCTTCAGGCTGTTGCTAGGGGTCACACGAACAATGCAAAGAATGTCAGGGAAAAATTCAAAGATTATTTTAACAATGAAGGACAAGTGCACTGGCAGGCTTATATGGCAACCATGCATTAGTAGATGCCAGTGTCTATAGCAATGTGCATTAGATGTGTGTCCATAGCAGTGTTCATTAGCAGATCCCACAGTGTCTATAGCAGATATGTATTCAATGTGTGTCCATAGCTGTTTCTTTAGCAGATGCTGCAGTGTCTATAGCAGATGTGCATTAGATGTGTGTCCATAGCAGATGTGCATAAGTGTTCATTAGCAGATGCCACAGAAACCAGAGTGTTTGCACGCTCTCTTAAAATAATTTAGATAATAATGATTAGACTAATAATAAGAAGCAATATTATTGAGTTGGAAAGAAATATATTTATACTGAAATTAAGGCTAAATTTATAATCCCCCTCTCCCAGAAAAAAAAAACATTTTGGCTCACTAATTCTTTGCTGTACGTACATATAATTAAAAAAAGAATAGAATTGAACATAGAATAATATTATTAAAGTAATCGTCCAGACCCATTTTTTCTTTGCATAATTATATGTTGAATTCAAAATATCTAATCCACAAAAAATTATTCATTTCCACGCCTTATTTCCCTAAAAACATGACTTTTGTAAAAAGCGCGGGAAAAACAACAACCCCATTCCAGCCGTGGCGGGAAACTTTGCTGGCGACGTCACACGAGTGAGCCTCCCAGCCCGGCCCTATACAAATACACGGAGACTCGGAGAAAAATGTAGTACTTGGGGAATTTTGGGTGTTTCTGATATATTTTTTTTTGCGATGTGGCATATACTTGCATCCTTCATGGATACAGCAAGAAAGCTGTGCCTTTGCAGAGAGCTTAGCACCCATTTCTGACCTATTTGACCATGATAATGTCTGTGCAGCGCCTGACAGTGGGCGGTGAGAGGAGCGCGGCTAGACAATGTGCTTCACACCGCGCTCCTTCTCACCCGCCACTGCCAGGCGCTGCACAGACATTAGCATGGTCAAATAGGTAGGAAATGGGTGCTAAGCTCTCTGCCAAGGCACAGCTTTCTTGCTGTACCAATGAAGGGTGCAAGTATATTCCATATCGCAAAAAAATTATATCAGAAACACCCAAAATTCCCAAGTACTACATTTTTCTCCGTGTCTCCGTGCATCTGTATCAGCAGGGCTGGGAGGCTTACTCGTGTGACACCGCTGAGCCGTGGTGCGTCGTCTGCTGATCGCACGTTGTGTTTTGAGAGTCGGGGAATTTACAGATTTTGAATGCGGATTACTTAAAAACGGGTGACTGGATGCAAAAGTGACAACATATTGTTGATATACTCGATCATGGCTATATTTTGACTGCATTAAATCAGGAGATGATGAAATGGTCTGGACGATTACTTAAAAATAATATAGAATAGAATAGAACTAAACAGAACACTAATGCCCCTACTGAGTCATGATGAAGGGCGAGCGACAACCTTCGTCGACTGAGGAAGGGTACCATATAAGGGATATTATTTGGAACGAAGAGCAGCGGCGAAGATCAGCACGAAGACACCGGGGGTACCTGTGTTTTCGTGCAGACATTCATCGCTGCTCTTCGTTCCGAATATCCCTTTAATGGTACCCTTCCTCAGTCGACGAAGGTTGTCGCTCGCCTTCATCATGACTCGGTACGGGCCTAAATACCTTTCACTAGCTTAATTAATCTCCTACTAAATGCATGCTGTATAAAGTGAATTAGGTTGATGTTTACTTGAAAATAGATTAAGGACAAAGATGAAATATACAAAATATCATGTTACTCCTGAGTTGTATACTTCCCATCAGCAATTTCACCATTTATAATTGTAATATTTTCTAAAATTATACTCATTAACTTAAGTTGAGCATGTATGGCATCATCTCTGCTGCATATGCTGTCATCTGCCCCATATGAGTAGCAAACATACCAATCCCCTTGTCGTTGTTTTTTGCATTTAAATAACTGTCAATGCTCTGCAAACATTATGACAAACTATCGTCTTTCTGTGTGTTTGTTTTTACCTTACGTTTTTACTTTGAGGTTGTATTACTTGTCTGGGCGGTTTGTTCAGAAGAAAGAATGCAGGGACTAGGGGATGAAACACTGGAGGCACTAGGGGATGGGAGACTGCAGGGAATAGGGGTATGGAGACTGAAGGCACTAGGGGATGGGAGACTGCAGCCACTAGGGGATGGGAGACTGCTAGGCCCAGAAGACTGCTGGCTGCAAAGTCCAGAAGATGATTGACTGCTGGGCATTGACATTGGAAGACGGACAGGCACAACAGTTTCTTCAGAACTGATCATTTCAGCATCCCCTGCATGTTGTATGATACAGCCGTCTTCTCCAAAAGACATTACCGCATTCTGGGAAAGAAAAACACAAAAGTTAACAAAAAACAGTAAAGTTGGAGGCACACAAAAAAATAGGATGTGCTTGACTGCTGTGCTCATCTTCATCACTTTGGTTTTTGAGCTTTTGGCTGACTGCATCATTTAGGTTAATATATGTTATCTTTCCCAGGTTTCCCTAATAAGTATCTATTATAATAGATACTCACTTCTGAGTTGATTGATAATTATCAATCAACTCCGAAGTGAGGATGCCTAACTAGTTGGGCTCGTTGGGCAGATCGATTACGGCCACCCCTTTAAAAATTTAGGGTACCATTATCTATCTTAATCTAGTCCAATCAAAACTATACTTGTAGTGACTCAGTTGGATGCAATGCATCATAAAAAAATAACACAACATTCAATTTATCCTACATAAAAAAAGTTGAAAACTGACCGTCAGTGAAGTAGGCAAGTAAAAGCTGGGTTGTGTTGGTATTTGCTCAACCAATGAATCAATCAGGAATGTGGCACTGTCGAACAGCGGCCACTTTTTACCGGGACATCCCTCGGAACCACTGGGAGCCTTTTTAAGTTTGTTGTGGCAAGCTAGGAAGTTATGTCCGCAGGTTCTTGAATTTTTTGTCGAACGTCTGCTGTAAATAAAAGAAATTTGATAAGAACAACAAATATATTTGTCATCAGCGGATAAAAATATATATACAAAGGCTGGTGTACAAAAATACTCATAGGTACGGAGAAAAAGGAGATTATGAGTAATGATTGCAACTAAAATCTTAAACAAATTATTATTTATGGAATAATTGTTGTTTATTTTTATATAATTTTCATTATTATTTTGTTTCAGGGGTAAGAGTATTTATATTAGTGACGATAGAAGTAACTAGAACCTGGGGGATTGAAGAGACAATTCCTGGAATTGCTTAGTATATCTTTGAGGTGGGGAACAAGGGTTTTTTCAAAGCTTTTTCCAACAATTTAACGTGTATGATGATGCATCTAGTGTGTGCCTAAGTTGAGAAAATAATGATGAAGTAACATTGAATTTCAGAATGATTGTAATTTTCATGTTGTTTTTGTAAAAATATCAATGCAAGTTCAAAGTTGAATTCTATGAATGTGGTTTATGGTACTCTCGTCTACCGGATTTCTCGTTGCTGTCAACGAGTGTGCAATTTTTCACGTCATAGCGGTGTTCCTATATTATACGACAGTTCCAGTTCTTGATATTACATAACCCTACCCTATATAGATGTGAAATCAGCTTGTTACGTGTGTTTTATGCATACATACCTACCTTACGTAAACCTAACCTATCGGTAACTGAACCTAACCGTTACTTGCAGACATTGTGTATATTCTAGTGTTTGCTATCTCCCCTCTCCCACAAAACAAGCTTGGGGACCGGGGGAATGCGGGATATTTGGCTGGGGTACAAATATGTGTCGCAACCACATAGTTTTTGAGTTAGGTGTTGTTGTAAAAATTCCCTAGATCTAGGAAAATTCTTTGGATTTCTTCTGAGTCCGAGAGACTTGTGAACCTGACGATCCTCACATAATGATGACCGAAGTGTCGAGAACCCCCCCAACCCCCCCTAGGATGGTTGGGTTTGATTTGGTTAGGTTAGGTTAGATTTGGTTAGGTTAGGGTAGGTTTTGGTTAGATTTGGTTAGGTTAGGTTAGATTTGGTTAGGTTAGGTTGGCTTAGGTTAGATTTAGTTAGGTAAGCTTAGGTTAGATTTGGTTAGGTTAGTTTATCGGTGGGTCAAGCCCCCCCGCTAGGTTAGGTTAATTTTGGTTAGGCAATTTTCTCTAGATTTAGGAAATTACCCTAGATCTAGGGAATTTTACCCCCCCCCTATAACAACTCTTAAATATGTGTTTCCGACACATAATTTGTTCCCACCTGAAAACCCGCATTCCCACAGGTCCCCAAACGTTGTTTGGGGGAAGTGGGTGAGAGTATGGGCAAACACTAGAATTTTACCGACATTGTTATTTCATTAACTGGATGGGGAGATGGGTGATAAAAGAAAAAATGTATTCCTTTCTGTCAAAACCAAAACCTAATTTACTTTAAAATACAACAAAAATATATAAAATAATAAAGTGTTACTTAAAAAAAGTGGTGTCGAATAAGGAAAATACCATTTATTCCTCCTTTCATATATTACAAGTTGGAACTATAGCTGAAAATATCCACGTCGGCAAGTGTTCCACCGTAGACAAAAGTTCTAGGTTGGTGTCTCGAAAATAATTTGGGTATAACAAGAAGTAGCACCAGGTAGACTAAACGTAGAATTCTACTAAAAATTCTAGTTCTAAAGCTGCCGTAGATCGGAATGATCGTTGAAAGTGAAACACTAGCAGACGTGGAGATTTTCGTGACACTTCCACTTGTATAGATGAGACGGAAGAATAAAGTGTTTATCATTATTTGACACCACATTTTTCCTTCTCCCCAAACTCTGTAAACTACAGTGTAAATACTATACAATCATAGAAATTGTGTTTATGTAGCCTAACATTAACTGAGGGCTGTGCCTCAAAGCCCCCCCACATAGTTCACTAACCTAACCTGGACATGTTACCTAACCAAAGTTAATAAATTTCCAGTTTCGACACCGGATTCATTTTGGTGGATGAAACTTTTTTTTTTCTAGATTTATCTGCTAACCATTCGGTCGCAATCATTATTTTTTGTTCGATGCTTTGCAACAACAATCAATTAAAAAACAAAATTGAACAAAACCCAAACCTATACCTAACCTAACTTAACCTTTATCTAACTAAAACATGTACACATATTTTTGAATAGTTATTTGAGGACAGAAACGTTAGCAGATTCATTAAAAAACATGAAAACGCACCAGAAAAATTGTTTCTCGGTCAATTTGTAGTTTCACCCAACCAACGATTTTTTGATGCGTCTTATGTTTTTCTGGTGTGGTTTTTATGTGTTCTGAATGAATCTGCTAACCGTTTCTGTCGCAATTTTTTTTTTTTTTTTTTTTTTTTTGCAAAAATGACAACAGAAAAAAAAATGAACCTAACCTAACCTAACCTTTACCTAACCAAAAAAAAAAAAAAAAAACTTCACTTGCCTAAAAAACCTTTTCTAGTTAGGTAAAGGTTAGGTTAGGTATAGATTAGGTATACATTTCTTAGGTTAGGTTAGGTATTGGTTGGTTAGGTAAAGCTAGGTTAGGTTTAGGTTAATTTTAGTTTATTTTTGTCATTTTTGCAATAAAAAAAATAAAAAAATTGCGACAGAAACGTTTTGCAGATTCATTCAAAACACAAAAACTTACCAGATAAACATAAGGCGCATCAGAAAATCGATGGTTGGGTGAAACTATAAATTAACGCAGATTCATTCAAAACACATAAAAACACATTGGAAAAAAAGCAGAAATTCTTACCTCAAATTTAGCCCGTGACAGCTCTGGATGGTCCGCCTGTAGTTGCTCTGCTATGGCTTCAAACGCTCCATGCCGCAACTTTGTTTTGTAGTACAGAGGGTCTCTGTGGTCCACAGATATGGTTTACACCTAACAAGTTCCAGCAAGAAGCCTCTGAGGCCCGACACCATGGCACTTTGCTCGCCATCACTATAGAATGTCTTGTTCTTGTTTTTAGGGCTGCGAGGATCCCTTGGGGACACTATGAGCCCTGGTGATGTCTATAATGCTATCACAGGCGCTGTTTTACCTGTCTTCTTCAGGAAGGCACAGTGATTCTCAGCTCACTCGGCGGCTACAGAGCGCTGAGTGGAGCTCGGATAAGCGCTGGTATTAGGTAGCCGTTTTCACGGGTTTACTTGACCGTATATGCTTGAAAAGACTTGAAATTGGTTCTTGACACTATGTATTTGCTTATTTAAGCTTCTGTACTTTGAATTAAGGCCTGCATTAACTGAATGTCAAATAATATGCGTTGGTGGTGGGAGAGAATGAGAGAATATTCTGACAAGAATGTTCTCGGAAACACTCAACATGTTCGTGTTGACAATTGTCGACAATTTTAGCCGATTTTGAGGCCGGTTTGGTCTTGCCGGCAGAATATTGACGGAAAGTTGCTCGTCTGACCGCGCCTTAAAGCGATGCGAGCCCAGATGGCGATAATCATGTCTAGTCTGGTCTGGACGGCGTGGAGAGGAGGAGGAGGAGAGGAGAGGAGGAGGAGAGGAGGAGGAGGAGAGAGACGCATTGAAAGCAGACGAAGGCGAGAAGCATTAGACTTGCCTCTGACGGATCCTGTGTTCCTTCCACGCCTGCCTTCACGCGATTACGGCAAACGTGTTGTGTATTACTTGTCATTGTTCCCCTTCTGTGGCTTATGTGTTTATTCAAACCTGGTCTTGATCACGGGCGGTAGGACTCTGATCACTACTTTGTCCTCCAGATCTTTAAGTATACTGGGACCTTCCAAACAACACACCACGCCACCTCACCCCTTGTTGTCTCAAGAGGGTGATATTCCACTGTCCGCTTTTGTATGTGAAAAATCCGATTGAGAGAGTTTCGAAACGCGGACCACAGTATGAGCGCCGAATTTAATATTTATTTAACCAGGGAACCGCTGTGGTGTTGTGGGTGTGTGTGTGTGTGTGTGTGTGTGTGTGTGTGTGTGTGTGTGTGTGGTGTGTGGTCTGTGTCTGTGTCCTGTGGTCTGTGTCTGTTGTGTGTCTGTGTGTTGTGTGTGACTGTTGTTTGTGTGTGTGTTGTGTGTGTGTGTGTGTGTGTGTGTGTGTGTGTATGTGGTGTGCGTTTGCGTGTGCGTGTGCGTTGTGTGTATGTGTGTGTGTGTATGTGTGTTGTGTGGTGTGGTGCGTGTGTGTGTGTGTGTGTGACTGTGTGTTTGTATGTGTTGTGTGTGTGTGTGTGTGTGTGTGTGTGGGGGGGTGGGGGGGGGGGGTGTGTGTGTGTGTGTGTGTGTGTGTGTGTGTGTGTTGTGTGTGTGTGTGTGTGGTGGGTGTGTGTTTGTATTCTAAGAATTCCCTCCGCCGTCTTTGGATCCCTCACAAAATTTACAAACGATTTTCATAGCACCATAACTATATCATACATAGGGTAGCATATTGACACACATACCCACACTTGCTCCTGTTACCACGTGTAACCCGAAGGTCATGTGTGGATTTCCATGGGCATTTACGTTAAGTTAAGGCAGCGAAGGGAATATAGACGAAGTTTATTTAAAAGGTTTATCAACAAATCAAAAATAGAAGAAGAAAAAAAAGAGACGAGAATAGTCACCGTTGCATATCGAGGCTAGAGACGGTTAGAAGGGAGGGGGAGGGAGGGGGAGGGGAGGGGGATGGGGAGGGTAGGGGTAGGGAGAAGTGGAAGGGGAGGAGGGGCAGGAGGGGGGGGAGGAAGGGTACCAGTCATCCGTGTCAAGGTCAATGGAAAGGGGAGGGTGGAGGGGGGCTGATAGGCTGGCAACTGCTTCCTGCCTGCTGGTGAAAATGGAAGAAGCAGAAGGGAAGGAAAAACGCGCCATGCTAGGGCCAAATCACAGGTCCGGATGGCAGATCAGGGAGAAAACAACAAACGGAAGAGAGGGGGAAGGGGGGGGCAAGGTATATAGGGGAACGGCATGCTAGAGTCGAAATGGTAAATGATGGGAATGAAAGACGAACGGAAGGAGGAAAAAGGGGGAAAGGTTTAAGGGGGGTCGAAATGGTATATGGGGAAATGAAAACAAAACGGGAAGAGGGGAAAGGATGGCAAGGTATAAGGATGGCAGGCTTAAGGATAAGGTCTGCGGAAAGGAGGGTAGGATGAGGGCCCTTTGAGGGGCTGTCGCGGCTCCTGCCATATCCTACAAATCGCTTCTGCTTCGAACCTGTTCTGGCTTATCGTG
>JACEEZ010004877.1:10000-15000 GCA_016584305.1 Chionoecetes opilio | reverse complement strand
AGCTGTGAACACCCAACAGCCTTCTGTGTCAATTGTCTTCCTACCTCCTGATCTCAGCCCTCTTCTTTCTTTCTTGCGCCAGCACTTCTTTCGAAATAAAAACAGTCATCATGAAGAAATCTTAAAATCAACGCTGCTGGTTTTGACACATCATATAAATGTAATTAGAAATGTTCTGATGTAATTTCTCCTTTCTTGTATACATTTATCAATAAGATCTTTTGAAGAAGGTTGCTTTCCCTAAAAACAGCTACAAATTGCAAAAGAATTGTTCCTGTGCACAAAAAAGGGTGAAAAACATTGCCATAGTAAATTATAGGCCAGTACTCAATTCTTCCCCAGTTTTAGGTAACAATTTAAAAAAATTGTTGTCACTAGATTAATGATTATATTTCTAAATGTTCTATTCTGTCAAATGTTTCATTTGGTTTTTTCGTCTAACTAGCTCCGCCGAACTTGCTTTGCATCATCTTTGCCGAAATATACACAATACTTTAGACAACAAGGGCTACCAAATAACATTTTTTGTGATCTGTCAATAGCTTTTGATACTATATTCCCCTATTTTGTTAGGTTTATAGGGTTTGTCGTGGTATAACTTTAAACTGGTTTAAAAGACTATTTAAGGTTTTAGAAATCAATGCATAGTTTTATGAAACAGTCAATGTCTTTTTTTCAGTTATGTTAACTGTGGAGTACCACAAGGTTCTATTTTGATTTGTGTCCTATTCTATTTTTATTGTACATGAATGACATAACGCACAGTACGGACAAACTTAAATTCCTACTTTTTGCGGGGGGAATGACACAACAATTTCATTCAGGGACACGATACCTAAATTACTTAACTATACTTTAAATTCAGAACTACTTAGAGGTTTCTAATTGGATCAATGCACAAAATTGACCTTGACATTGAATAAAACTCATTTATGTTTATCATCACCTTTTACTGTTTCAACCTGAGCATATTGACCGTGGTATTTTGACAGTATTTTATAGAACAATTAGAAGAATGTAAATTTTGAGTTATCATTGAATAGTAATTAATAAATGGAAATCTCGCTATAACTGATGTAACCACATAGACGTCGTAATTTAATGGTGGTCCTGCAATACAATACGAAATCCCATCACAACTGAACTTGTTTAAGCAATATATGTATCATTAAGCTATCCCGCATATCTTGTATTGCTCCCAATATGGGGTGGGAACCCTTTCCATACTTTTCTCTATAACCTTTTTCCTTTCCTCGCCCAGGAAAAAAATTATACGCACAGATGTCCAACCTACCCAACGCTATCTCACACGAAGACCCTCTATTTAGCGACCTAAAATTACTCAAATTACGTGATGTTTATATCCTACAAACATACTCTTTCTAACATAAAGCATTCATTCAACAAGGTTGAATGTGAGTTCCCAATACTATCAAATATCCAAATACCCGTAGACCCAATATTTAAAACTCCCATTATGTATGGACATCTCGTGCACAAAGATACATACAGCTATAGGACCAGTCAGTGGCATCAACTCCCAGAAATAATGAAAAAACATTCAATCGTTTCAACATTTTCAAAGGAAATTCAAGCAGGAGGTTGTTCAGTGACTACTAGTTTGTATTGTCAGAGTGTTTCGAGTGTATGTCATTTGAGTAGTATGTGTGGTGTATGTGTTTCTATCTATATATATATATTATATGTATGTGTTGTTGTGTTATGGAAATTCTGTATAATATGCAGCTTGGTATATATATAGTATACGAATAGTATCGTATGGTGCAATTCTAGTTTTCGTGTATTGTCCTATGTCATATATGTTATACTTATTATGTATTATTACATGGTTTCTTAGTATACTACGAGTATAGAAGTCCATTGTGGATTACAGTTGGTAGAGTAGCCTATAAATATATTACGGCCTAATAATGACTGTCGGCACTAAGAATGAATTTAACCGTCTCAATAAGACTTCGCTCACGAGACCGAGCCCTTTACAAAAGTATTATATGTACTCATAAGTTTTTAACCAATGTATTGATGGCCAATAATATATCATATCAGTAAAAAAATGTATCATTATCTCCCTCTCTCTTCTCTCTAATCTCTCATCTCTTCTCCTCTCTCTCCTCTCGTCTCATCTCTCCTCTCTACTCTCTCTCTCTCTTCTCTCCATCTCTCTCTCATCTCTCTCTCTCCTCCTCAATCTCCTCTCTCTCTCTCAAGTCACTCAGGCTTCCCCTTTAGCGTCCGCTTGAAGTCTAATCGAGAAAAAAAAGTAATGTTGGACCGCTAAACTTTTTTCGATACCTGAATGATGTTGAAAGTTCTAAGGCGAAGAAAGCTAAAGTGATGTAGTGAAATGACTTGGAATCTATATATACAGTGTCGTATTACTTGTGCCGTGAGTCCTCTTGCGCTAAAATGTATGACCAGTATATGTTTTTTATCTTAGGGTGATGATGATGATTATGATAAGGATGATAATATGTAGGTATGATGATGATGTAAGAAAAAAGAATGAAGGAAATGATGGTTATGTATACACGTAGGTGAGGTTAAAATAGTGAATAAAATAAATAACGATGATAATAGGTAATAGGTATTATTGGTGACGTAAAAATGAGTCTACAGTAATAGTGTTTAAGTCGAGGGATACAGACGTGTGGATAAGAAACAATAGTTTTTTAATCAAACGAATTAAAACAAGGTGACAGGGATAATTCTAAGAGGAAGGCAAGAACGGTATCGATGCATTAAAAGTTGTGAAAATGCAAATCTTTTCTTCAGGTTTTTCTGTCCCAGGGAATGCATTTCCTCTCCTCATGGCGCTCCGAATACTGATCGTAAATTTTGTCTAATCTATTTTTCATTCCTAATTCCACACTTTTCGCAACAACTTCGGCCCTCGCATATTCCTTTCCACAATACACAAGTCTATCACTCCATTAATTACCTGGAGACACAAAATTGAGGTGGAAGTTTCTTAACGAAGGAGACTGGAATCGCTTAAACACGGGATCTCTGCATCTCACCTTAAACCGTTCCATGAGAGGCTTTTGACGCCATCGTAAAAGAACACTTTATAGTAATTGTGTTTTTGACCACTAAATAATATAAGCCCTAAGTACTACCAGAAATATAGAGTCAATGGATCGCTTTTATTATCATGTAATACCTCAGATAATAAAAAAGATGACGGAAGTTTATTGTAAGTTTGAGTTTTATGATGGAAATATTTATAGAGCTGCCCGCCTGACGTAGCATTAAAACGAACTGTGCATTTAAAAGGACCATTAGTGAGGCGCATTTGATATGATAGGCTGGATTGTAGTCTTGCGACGCGTGAAATGACTGTAAACGAAGCAACAACAGGAGAATTATGCTATGCTAGATCAATATATAGTTGAGGAAACCTTAATCACTTGATCGGGTGTTTTTGTTCGAATGGGACGGAGTGTATGTATTTCAGGCCATTATAATTATAAAAACAAGTATACGAAGTTTACGATATGACTACAAAGTGTCACGACTACCAACAGTTTCAAATGCTGATTAAGACAATTATGCAGCCGTTTCCTTGTAACATGTTGTGGAAAATTTGAAGCTCCAACAAACCATTATTAGAATCTCTCTTATCTTTTTTCTCAATATATGCAACGGGACCTGACGTTTTGAGTAATGAGAGAAAAGCATTATCAAATATATTAGGCTCTATATCAGATTAGAAGAGATAAGGACATAGGCGTCCCGCTGGTAATTGTTATTATTCATATGTATACCAACCCTTAATATTTGTGGCCGGAATGGAGGAAGGAGAGGAATGGAAGGATGAGAAAATGAGTATAAGATGAATGGAGGAAGTGAAAATGAGTGGAGAAAGGAAAAACAGAGGCCATGATCCTTTTCCAGAAGAGGGAATCACACCCTTTTCGTCCACCCCTTTCTCGTGCATATTTCCAGCTTATCAAAGAACGCGCACCTGAGGGAGACCCTGTGCCTACCTGAACCCCGCCAGGACCCTAAGACCCCTGCAGATGGTGGAAAAAGCTAGCAATCCTTCACAAGCTTAACACCAAACACCAGCGATAACAAGAGACTACGCATGGCATGGCGCCTGTACCTACCGCAACTTGACCATACCATGCTGCACCGTCCTAACCTTACCTCACCCTCCAGGGCCCCCCAAACAAACCACACACCTTACTCCTTGGAACAACCTCCACAAGGGCCCCCACACCCACACCTCCCTAAACACCTCCACAAGGCTGTCCAACAACCACCAACACCTTCCCTCAACCCTCCACAAGGGCCACCTAACACCACACACATTCTCAACACCTCCAGCGGGCCCCCAACACAACACACAAACACCACCACAGGGCCCCCCTAACACCACAAAACCCTCCCTCACACCCCAACAAAGCCCCCCAACACCACACACCCAGCCAACCCTCCCCCAACAGCACATGACCCCCCTAACCTCACACACCCTCCTTCAACACCACAAAGACCCCCCCCACACCGTACACCCTCCCTCCACCTTCCAACAATGGCCCCCAACACCAACAACCTCCCCTAACAACCACACCAAAAGCCCCCCAACATCACACAACGCCCCTCACTTTCCCAGCACTCACATTTTCAACCCAGTTCAAGCTCACGACGCCATCCCTCACCCCGCAGAGCCTCCAAGCGTAAGTGCCCCGCCCCCCTGCAAAAGGCCTTCCTCCCTCCCTGCCTCCTCACCAGCCTCTACCACTCCTTCCTCACGCTCCAGGGCTGCGGCGGGAAGATGCACGGGATGAGCACCTCAACTCTGCTCTGTTATCCTCTACTTCCTGCCTTCTCTCCCTCTGCCTTGCTTTGTCTGAAGGGAAACTCCTCCTCCTTCCTTCAGGGTCTAGAGTTGGTAGTCAAGATGAGGGTACAATCAAATACTCTCTCTCTCTCTCTCTCCTCTCATCGTCTCTCTCCTCTCTCTCTCTCTCGATCTC
>JACEEZ010004877.1:0-5000 GCA_016584305.1 Chionoecetes opilio | reverse complement strand
CACTGTAAAGACCTTTCATCCGACCATAATATCTCGATCGAACTTTCTCAAAGGCCAGTTCTTTGTGTTCCTTTAGCAAAAGTGAGTCGCTTTATCTTTGTGGGGGGGGGGGGGGGGAAACCCGAGGAGTCGAGGAGTGGCTCTTTACAAGCGGCAATCTTGAAAATAGTTCAAGATCACGTAACACATAACGCTGCACAGTTTCACTGACACATTACGCCAATAAGGCCAGATTGTTTTCCTTAAACTTCCCGTGCTGTGCTTGTTAGTTTAACCTCAGCTCCTTTTTAATAACATGTAAGTCTTTGCGTTACATTTCCTTGGCCGTCCAGTCTGCAGCTAAGTGTGCGGCGAACTCGCCCGTCCAAGGCATCACAGACAACGTTTAGCCACCAATCACTTTTTGCAACACTCTGTCTGATCCACGATAGCTTTGTGCACCAAACCCATCTCTTTGCAAGACCTATGGAGCTTTAGTATCCTTGGTATAAAGCGCCGAGGAGCCATGAGCAACCAACGATTGCAGTTTTAAATATCCTCGTAACTAATGACGAAGAACTGACACGTAACGTGCACTCTCACTGTTCTCCAAAACTGCACTGACGTGCTTACATTTAAAAACCGTTACGTACATCCGTGCAAGGCTCTCACAAAATAGATTTCAGGAATTCACTAGACTAAGGTTGAAATTTTCCTAGATCATCCATGCAAATTCCCAAGTAGATATAGTATATATTATATATATATATAGTATATATATATATATATATATATATATATTATATAATATATATATAATATATTATATATCTATATATATATATATATATATAGTATAGTATATATATATATATTATATATATTATATATAATATAATATATAATAATAAAAAAAATATATATATATTATAAATATAAATAAATAAAAAAAAATGATAGAGAGAGAGGAAGGAAAACTTTTGTTGTGAAATAATATTTGTTAAATAATTATTGTGTGAGATAATTACATTTTTCGAAGACAATAATTATTATTTTAATTTTAGTTTCGATGTGTTATAGAATGACTCGTAATGAAGGCTTAATAATCAGCAATACTGTTTGAAAACAATTGCCACCGAACTTTAGAAGAAATTTGTCCTTGGATATGTTGAGGCGTTATTAGCTACTGTATTGACTGTCAATATATTTGCTGCAGCCATCTATCAACATCTATAACCTTGTATTCCTTGTATGTACGACGATAAGGCGCCAGATATCATAAAACATACAAAAAAACGTTCAAATGTTATGAACTTACCGATACGCGTTACCCACAGACACAGTGTAAACACACCTGACTCCCTGGAGGCTCTCGTGGCTGTGGTTGAGTTCATGACTGCTAAACACCATTAGCCATCAAATTGTCGATATAGAATATGCCCCGAAAACCAGGCTGATCGACCTTTTCTGTGCATGGTAAGATCCTGACCCTAGTTGATATTTATATGATATTATTAAACAAATGCATACAAAGCCCCAAGTTTTTCACTGAAAAGTTAAAACTCTCAGAATCCCAAGAAATTCCCCCAAAAAGCCAGATCATAGATTTTCCCTAGATTACTTAATTATTTCACAATCTGGGACAAATTCCCCAAAAGTGAGAGCGCTGTACATACGGTAACATCTCCCCCAGCGTTGGTTGCTAACTTTTAGAAACTTTGTCCTCTCTCATCTCTCTCCGATCTCGTACTCATCTCTCCTCCTCTCTTCTCTCTCTCTCTCGTCTCTCACTCCTCTCTCTCCTCGCTCTTCTCTCTCTTCTCTCTCTCTCTCTCTCTCTCTCTCTCTCTCTCTCTCTCTCTCTCTCGTCTCTCTCCTCTCTCTCTCTCATCTCTTCTCTCTCTCGTCTCTCGTCTCTCTATCTCTCTCTCTCTCTCACTCTCTCTCTCTCTCCTTTGAATGATAAATTATGTACTGCTAAAATGAAGGTTGCTTGATAGGGAACAAATCAAGTGTGTGTGTGTGTGGTGTGTGTGTGTGTGTGTGTGTGTGTGTGTGTGTGTGTGTTGTGTTTGTGTGTGTGTGTGTGTGTGTGTGTGTGTGTGTTGTGTGTGTGTGTCGTGTTTGTGGTTGTGTGTGGTGTGTTGGTGTGTGGGGTGTGTGTGTGTGTGTCCCTGTTCTTATTTAAGGTGACGCGTATCCACTTCTGCGCCGCGCCTCTACCTAATATAATAGCACGCACTAGCAGCACACACGTTTCTCCAGTATCAAGATTTTTCCACTTAACCTTACGTAACTGCAAAAAATTGTACGTTGTTATGGTAAGCAGGTTCTGCACGACTCTGTGTACCCCCCCCACACACACACACACACACACACAACAGACACACAACAGACACACAGACAGACACACATACGACACACAGACAGACACACAGACACAGTTTTCCATAGCTGCATTCCACTCCTGCTCACAATCTGACTCTAAAGAAGAAGTCTTACTATTGTTTTCACTTCCTTGTTCTCTTGCTCCTCCTCCCCCTCCAACACCCTGCTTGCTTCTCTCTTGTTTGTCCTTCGTCTCCTGCTCCTCCTCCTCTAGTTACTGTACGTTTGGAGTCCTGCTTCTCCTCTTATTCCTATTCCTTCTCCTCTCCATCTCCTCCTTCTCCTTCAGCCTTCTGTTTTATCATCCCGTTTCTAGTAATATTCAAAATAGCGTCGTAAGGACAGTCGTGTATGCTATTCTAAAACTTCCTTTGTATTCCTCCCCTGTTAACTCTCTAGAATATTGTCCCTCCATCACTCTTCAATATCTCCTCAGCCTCGCAACCCTCATAATATAACCTAGTAGAACGACGTTTTATATTTCCCTGAACCCGAACAATCACGATTATGGAAACCAAACAGTATGGCGGCACAGCGATGATGATAGAGGCATGAACAAACAAATACAGCAAGAGAAAACGTGGCGTCACTCCAAGCAGAGGACGCAGGAGCAACAGAGGGAGGCGGCCAGGCCAGGCCTCGTCACGGGGACGTCCGCTGGAGGAGTCATGAGTGTTCCTTGTCTGTTGTCCCTATGGCGTTCACTATTCCACGTTCTTTTTTGTGTTGGGGTTTATTTTTTGGACGGTGTATTTTTTGAGAGGGCTATTTCTTTTGGGTGTAAATATTTTTTGTTGAACAGTTTTTTTTCCAATATATGTTATTAAGTTTTTGAGATACCGTTCATCATATCAGGTAAAAACCTCAAGAATTAATATTTATTTTCCTATTAATGTTGCCTCTATATAAGGCTAATAGTTTTCGCATTAAATGACAAAACTAAACTAATATATTTCACGATTTCTACTATAAGGCATTCAAAGATCCACCGGTTGTTACATGCGCTACGCTCGGGCGAGTGCGACGGGTACTGCTTTGAATGACGTTTCTCAGCACTGATAGACCATGAGAGATCCGGTATTTTTCGCGAAATTGGTAGCAGTGGCGGAACAAGGGTGTAAAAATGGGGGGGGCAAACCGACCTAAATGAGGTGCGTGTCCCCCCACACCCTCAGTTCCGGCACCGGCGCCACGTTTTCTTTCTTTCCAGCAAGGCGCTTCTATTTCCAGTAGCGCGTTAGTACTGTCGGAAAAACGTTCATTCGCTCATTAGAAATATCACCCACTGTTCACTGTTCTATTCTTCCACTAAACCCCACCTTAATCACCGCCGGGCCTGGCACAGGCAAAACATTCGTTACGTCTTTTTTGGGTTCTGTTTGTTTGTGTGCGCCGTGGCACATACGTCATCAAGAGTAAACACGGATGATAAGTTGCTTCCCACCCAAACAATGCCGTCCACCACATGCTAAACCTTGATGTCTGCACTGGCCAAGAGGATTCTATTTCGCGACACATAGTTACGCTGTAGTGTTTCCTCGCAATTCATTCTTGTCTCAAATTTACCCCCAGAAACAAGAAAATCAAAGAGAAGAGAGAAAAAAACAAAACATACGATGGAAAAACAAATCAAAGGGAAGTTCAGAAAAACGAAGAAAAAAAGTAACAAATAAGGAGACATCGAAAGACGTGGAAAGTATGACTACAGGAAGGAAGGGGAAGACAGGGAAAGAAGGAAGGAAGGAAGGAAGGAAGGAAGAAGGGAAGGGAGGAGGGAGGAAGGAAGGAAAAGGAAGGAAGGGAAGGAAGGAAGGAAGAAAGGAAAGGTAAGGTAAAGGTAAGGTAAGGTAAGGTAAGGTAAGGTAAGGAAGGCAAGGTACAGTCTGGGGGTCGTTTAAATACATACACGTTTAAAGAAAAATAAACTTCGGAAAGGCGAAGTTATGAGGGTGTCTGCGATGCCTCCGTCAGCGCTGATTTCACTTACCCAAGAGAGGAGGAGAGGAGGAGGAGGAGGAGGAAAAGGGGGGAGGAGGAGGAGGAAAGGGGGAGGAGGAAGGAAAAGGCAAAGAAAAAGGAAAGGGAATAAAAATTCAGTGGCAAGCTCAAAAGAGAGAGAGAAGAGAGAGAGAGAGAAAAGAAAAAAAAGGGGAAGAGAGGAGAGAAGAAGGGAGAAGAGAGAGAGAGAGAGAGAGGAGAAGAGAGAGAGAATGGAGCTATATTCTCTATCCCTTTCCATCGCTACCTCTAATGTCTGAGCGATCATTATCACCATTCTCCACCAAGGTTTGTTTGAAAAATAATTTCATCTCTTAATTTTCCTACCAGTTTTTTCTTTCGTTCGTTCTTTTTATTTCCTTTTTTATTCGTTTTTTGTACCATTTTTCCCCATCACTTTGTTTATACCCTTCTTTCTTCTTCCATTTATTTTCCCTCTTCTCATTTTTCCCTTTCCTCTTTGCCCTTCTCTGTTCCTTCCAATCTTTTTACTCTTCCCCCCCTCCCCCTTCTTCCTTTTATTTTTCTCGCATTCCTCCATTTGTTTTTGTTCCTTAAATTAAATTCCCCCCCCCACTTAAAATCACAACGCCCTCACCCAAGGGTTTGCAAATGACAGATAAAAAGAATAAAAA
>JACEEZ010004876.1:0-22374 GCA_016584305.1 Chionoecetes opilio | reverse complement strand
TGGCCGCAGGTTGCCTTGTTGACCTTCATCCTCATGAACTAGAAATGCTTCCGCAAGCAGCATACTTATCCGATGCTCACAGGCTATGGAGGTGCCTTGTTGACTCATCATAATAGATGCCGAAGCGCAACACCTCCGGCAGTGACTTGGCGTGTGGATACTGGACAGTGGGTGGCCAACTAGCCAGATACTGGACAGTGGGTGGCCAACTAGCCAGATACTGGACAGTGGGTGGCCAACTAGCCAGATACTGGACAGTGGGTGGCCAACTAGCCAGATCGTTGTGGCAGAGCGCGTAGCCGGTGACGACGTCTGAGATCACATTGTGTCGTAATTATTTTTAGTATGTTCTGAACATTGTTGAAATTCACTTATATATAACTATATATTGCATTCTCACCATATATGCTTTTTATGCTACTATGAATTGTGCAGTATGTCTTGAAATAGACTTGACAAATCTCCACAAAAATATTATGTTTATAGAAATTTGTCTAGACTGGAGAATCCTTTAACCCGTAAAGCGCGGCTATGCTCATTTGGTCTCTCACTAAGAAAACGCGAGTATGCCCAATTGGGCGGCCGCCAAATTAAAAAAGGTGGGCAAATTTTACGGCCGGTGAAATCTGGCAACTCTACTTTACCTGAGAATGACCGGGTCAATGACTGAGTCACACATAGGCTCAGTGACCCAGTGACCAGCATGGAAGGTGAAGGTGCTGACAGGGCAGAGAGAATAGAGAGGAAGACCCTTGCGGCCTGTTTTCTGTGAACGAGCTGTACCTGTACGCAAACCTGTACATTTTATTTTTATTTTTTATTTTTCATCACCAAATCCTAGGGTCGCCATGGTCGTTTCCATTGATAACAATGTACCTCCATCAGAAAAAGCACTAAAACTGGGCCTGGAAATAATGGTCACTGTCCCAGGATAAATTTTACACCCTACACATAATCTACTAGCTGTACAAAACTCGCTTCCACTTTCCCCGCCCAAAACGGCCGGGGTCCCGACGGGTTCTTTCCGGCGTTCCGACGGGTCCCCGGGTAGTGACAAAAGGGAGACCCGGGAAGTGAGGGAATTATACAAACACAAGTGTGCCCCGCCCCGCCCCGCAGTGACCGGCCCGCACGCCAGCCGCCGAGTGGTCCGCTCTGTCCCGCCCTGCCGGGAGGATTATTACCCTGCCCGAACCAAACCTCATCTAACAGGGGGGCCTCGACCCCCCGGTGGGATTATTAGCCTCATCTAACTCCTAAAGGGTGGGGGGGCCTCGGAACGGGGTGTGTGTGTGTATGCGCTATTGGACAACTCTGTCATTTCTTTGATGTGTACAGGTGTAAGTTTAAAAGGTTACGCGGAAGTGGATTAATGCTGCTCAATATACTGAGCAAAAAAAAATATATATATATATATAAATTAAGTGGTAACAGCGGTACCGAGAGCGCAGTTCTCGTCCATTATGACCGTATCTGATAACAGTTTTTTGGCAAAACAGTGTTTTTATAATATATTTTATTCAAGGTCCCATCAAAAAGCGACTCCCTGGAAAAACAAAATATCAGATGAATTCAAAACACGGCAAATCTTGTTAAAAAGAATATGTTTTTGTCCTCATAATTAACAGTCAAGATAGTACACCAATGCACCAAGGGTGCATTGGTGTACTATCTTGTCTGTACTATCATGTCTCACCAATTTATTGAGTTTTTATAGGAAAGTTTATGAGACGGCAGATAATGATAAGGATTATGATATCATATACCTGGACTTCAGTAAGGCATTTGACAGAGTACCACACGAGCGACTCTTAAATAAGGTTAGGGCTCATGGAATAGATGGAAAGGTTCTTCATTGGATCAGAGCTTGGCTAAGTAATAGGCAACAAAGGGTTACAATTAATGGTTCTAAATCTGAATGGGGAGAGGTGACAAGTGGAGTTCCACAAGGGTCTGTTTTGGGTCCATTACTATTTTTTTATTTACATCAACACTTGGATAGTGGGATTAGCAGTGATATCAGCAAGTTTGCTGATGATACTAAGGTAGGTAGGATTATTGGATCACAGTCTGATGTAAACATATTGCAGGGAGACTTAGATAAACTTAACGAGTGGGCAGTCAGATGGCAGATGCATATCTATAGTAAGTGCAGCGTTATTAATGCTGGTTAGAAAAAAACCTGGTAATAGATAACCATACACAATCAGAGCTGGGCAGTATTTAAATACATTTGTATTTAAATACAAATGTGTATCTAGAAATGTATTTATAAATACAATGGTTGTCATGTATTTATATACAGTATTTAAATACTTTTATGAGTACATTGAATACATTGTATTTAAATACTCATAATATAAAAATGTAAATACTTTTTTATCAGTTAATTTGGCAATAAACCCACCCCACTATCTACAGGCAATCTGATGTTACAGTGAATCGTGTTTCCACTGCCAAGGAAATGTCTTCATTTTAAGGAAATTAGGCATGAGAAGGAAATTTATAGGAAACCCAAAATCTAAGGAATCCATTTTTTTCGGACAGTTAAAATTTGTTGTAAAATTTAAAATGTAGTTAAATGTAATTATACAATGATGTATATTATATTTAAATACATTCGTTAAAATGTATTAGTATTTTAGTATTTAAATACATTTCCCATGTATTTAGTATTAGATATAAATACATTCAATGTATTTGTGCCCAGCTCTGTACGCAATGTATCGCTAAAAGCTCAGAAGGTGAAAAAAGATCTTGGAGTGAGGGTGAGCCCAGACCTTCGACTAGGAAAACAAATGTATTGAGGCCAGAAGTAGAGCATTAGATATTAGGATTTCATTACCAGAAGTGTTAAAAGTAGAAGTGAGAAGTTATCCTAAAGCTTTATTCGGCTCTAGTCGGGGGCCCTCACCTAGACTAGCGGTTCAGTTTTGGTCTCCATTTTTACAGGATGGTATAGTGTTTTTTAGAAAAATGCAGAGGGGGATGCCCAAAAAAAATGATACAAGGCTGCGTAACTTTTATTTTATGAGAAGAGATTGAAGCTATTAAAGTTACATCATTTTGAGAGACGCAGAGAAAGGGGGGCGACTGATAGAATTTTTTTTAAGTGGAAAAAAAGGGATTCAAAGAAGGAGAGGTAGGAAAAAAGTTCTTACAGCTATTAACCAGGGTAGAACAAAAAGGGAACGGATGCAAGCGGGAAAAGCGAAGATTTAAAAAAAAGAAATAGGGAAAAACTGGTTCACAAAAATAGGGTGGTGAATGATTGGCAGGGGTCAGTAGACGGGTTTTAGTTAGTGGGGATTCTTTTAGGAATTTTTTAAAAGAGGGGCTGGATAGGTTAGGGATGGGGAGAAAGGTGGATGTAGGTGTGTTAGGTAACAGGAAACTACCCAGGGGTTTTTTTAGGCCTCCGGCCCTCTTGTAGCTTCCTTATTTTCTTTATCTTATTTTTAAGTGGGGGGGGGCAGGGATCTAGTTTCTTCCCTGTGAAAAAGGGGAGTGGGGCAAGGGTGCGTGCCGCCCCATCACTTTTCAACCTTTTTTGGACGGGTATTGGACAAAGTTGTAGTAAAGTGATTTTGGAGAATCCCTCGGAACCCCCAAAGATCATGATCGTTTTTCCCCCGATGATGCAAATAATCTTTGCTGAGTCGTGGAGTCCTGGTGATGGCCCCGAGGCGCTGCACGAGGAGGCAAAGCCTTTTTGGGGGTTGAGGGGCTCCGGGTTAAGACCAAAGGTCCCCGGTGTTTGGGACTTTTCTAGATGAAGCCCGTACAGTTTTTTTTACGTGCGGGAGGACATTGAGATCTTGGGGAAAGTTTTTACATACCTTGGTAGCGCAGTCCATTTTAAAGACGGCGGGTCACGTCAAAAGTCTTACGGCGGATTTTCATAGGCCCCCGGGGGTTTTGGACTCGCTCAGGGGAATATTTGGGGCGTTGTCGGTACCTGCAGGAGGACAAAGATCCGGGTTTAAGGGTTTTGACCCTGTCTTACTCTTGGTTGTGAGACATGGACTTAAATAGTGACTTGAAAAGGGGCGAACAAGCCTTTGGGAGTAAGGTCTTCGCAGAATCAAGGGGGTACGCTGGGATGATTACGTGTAAACGCGATTGCACCGTGAGGGTGAATCGAGGCCATTACCGCTAGTCGCAGCGCCAACTTTGGCATATAGGCAGTGGGGACGCACCCTGAAACCGATCCCTTCCCCCTCGGGTTGTATCTGTATGAGACAACCGGCGTGGGGGGAGGCCAAGGGGGGCCCCCCCAAGACTCTTGGCTGGGCAAGTTTATAATTTTTTTTTGTCGAGAAACTGCTTGGTATGGGAAAGGGGCCTGATGGGGAAAAATCGCGCGTGGGGACCCCCCCGGGGAGTGGCCCCTCGTAGGGTGGGCGAGGCGAGCGGGCCCCCCGGCGTTTTGCCCCATATTGATTGACGAGCATATTCTTTGTAATGTACTTGGGTTTCTTTTTTTGTGTCAAATGTTGTATTGGGGGAGTGATCTGAGGCTTGGGCCTTGGACCCCCGATCCAGCAACGGAGGTGTATCTCCCCGCTACCACCCCCCCACCCCCTTCTCCCCCCAACCGCCCCGGGTCCCCCTTTTTTAACTGGGGGGCCCGNAATGAATCTATTGCCGAGCAGCTCAAACATGAAAATTCTCAGTGACGAGATTTACACAATGAAACAGGTGAGGATTTATGGTCTGGAGGATGCACTAATACAAAGTGTTATACCCCAATATTTCCTAAGCTAAGCAATACACTTGTAATCTTACCTTGGCAATGCGTTCAGGGCACCTCCAACCCTCTTGGAAATTCACTAAATATGTGGAGATATGTACAAGTTTTCCATAACATATTGGAAAAGTTAGCCAAGAAGCCGCCATTGGCGCCTCCTTCCATCACGCCCTTCGCTTTAGGGGATGTCTGGGGCATGGTATCTTTCACCCCTCGGTATGTGTCGGCACAATGCATGGCAATTTCTCTGTGCTCATATCAGGCAGGCGTTGGAAAAAATGTATTGTATGTTGCACAATTTTTGGGGCAATAATTTATTGTTGGCTGCCCGTGATATGCAATCATTTATTTCAAGTCTAGAGCAATTATTGAGCAATCAATGAAGGCTGTACCTGCAAGTGGCACTCAAGGAAGGTCTAAGACTAGTTCTGGCATCACCATCAAGACTGAACCTGCATATGTTGCTGAGGAGGTGAACTTCACGTACCAAGGACGAAACAAGAGAAGAAATGAAGGAGGCTATTCTGCGCTGAGTGGTGCAAGAGGACAGACGCTGAACTGAGATAAGTGGAGTGGAAGAGGTCCACAAAAGACGAACCCAGTGGACTGGTGGGGCTGTTGGACTGTTTACATAGTTATTTGGAATCTTTACCAGATGACAAACTGATCAAAGTCAGTGAAGAAGAGAGTAATACTACAGTCAAACCTCGGGTTTCGAACACATTTTGAACAAATTGGTTCACAAACAGAATTTCAAACTCATAATTGCACCGGTTGCCGTACGATAACTCGGTTGCCGAACAAGCTACTCGGCAAGAACAGCTGGCAGAACCAGGATGGACCATACAAATTTCATCAGGGCGGGAACCCACGAAGCACTTACCACCTTCTTTTTGGTGGGAAGTCCAACTTTGGTGGTAATACGAACCCACAGCGCGGCAAGGTGGTAGATTTGGTGGTAAACGTGCACGCTGGCCAACGACTGCTCGAGACTGGTATTAGGAGAGGTAGGAAATCTCCAGGCTCGCTTATTACTGCTTGGTATGCTATGAAATATCATTTTTCTAGGTGAATGTAGACATATAATTGCATTTGAATGGCTATTATTCATATATATGAGTAAAGAGATGAAATACAAGCAAGGGTCTCATCCACTTCTGGCAGCAGCAGCAGCATCATCATGAAGCCCGTGAGGTGGATATCAACACCAAGAGGGATCTCTTTGGTAATATTTATTAGTGGTGCGAGGACCCCTTGAGGAATCCTATGATCCCTGGTGATATCCTATGGTGCTGTCACAGGCGTGGGAGCTGACTGTCTTCTTCAGGAAGGCACAGGTGAGGCGGATGACGGCGGGTTTTGAGAGAGGCGGCGGGTGGGGCAGGCCGCCCGCTCCTCCGCCACGGTAGGTTGGGCAGGGTTAAACGTCTTATTAATCGTTATTATACAACTTAGTGATTTAGTCCAGTGGATATGTGCACAATATATACCAAACCCTGCATTTTTTAGTAATAACAACTGTACTTGGAACAAAGTTAGAACATGCACATGCAATCCATTTTGGATATGGAGCCACTGAAAATAATCTTCAGTGTAGGTATGGCAGCTATTTTAAAATTGGTCGCCTCACGGACGCGACTCAAATTACGCGGGTGACTTTGTCTCTTCCCCCTATGACGTCACAGCTCATCTCAGCGTTCTGATTGGTCAAGCCGGTCCTGAGAGACATGAGCCACGCGAGAATGCGTGTGTGTGTATGTTTGCGAGGGAGAATGCGTGTGTGTGTTTGAGAGAGAATGCGGGTGTGTGTGTGTGTGTGTGTGTGTGTTTGAGAGAGATGCGGGTGTGTGTGTGTGTGTGTTTGAGAGAGAATGCGTGTGTGTGTGTGTTTGAGAGAGAGAATGCGTGTGTGTGTGTTTGAGAGAGAATGCGTGTGTGTGTGTGTGTGTTTGAGAGAGAATGTGTGTGTGTGTGTTTGAGAGAGAATGCGTGTGTGTGTGTTTGAGAGAGAATGCGTGTGTGTGTGTGTGTGTTTGAGAGAGAATGTGTGTGTGTGTGTTTGAGAGAGAGAATGTGTGTGTGTGTGTGTGTTTGAGAGAGAGAATGCGTGTGTGTGTGTGTTTGTTTGAGAGAGAATGCGTGTGTGTGTGTGTTTGAGAGAGAATGCGTGTGTGTGTGTGTGTTTGCTTGAGAGAGAATGCGTGTGTGTGTGTGTATTTGAGAGAGAATGCGTGTGTGTGTGTGTTTGAGAGAATGCGTGTGTGTGTGTGTTTGAGAGAAATGCGTGTGTGTGTGTTGTTTGAGAGAGAGAATGCGTGTGTGTGTGTGTTTTGAGAAAGAATGCGTGTGTGTGTGTGTTTGAGAGAGAATGCGTGTGTGTGTTGAGAGTGCTGTGTGTGTGTTTGAGAGAGAGAATGCGTGTGTGTGTGTTTGAGAAGAATGCGTTGTGTGTGTGTGTGTGTTTGAGAGAGAATGCGTGTGTGGTGTGTTTTGAGAGAGAAATGCGTGTGTGTGGTGTGTGTGAGAGAGAATGAGTGTGGTTGTGTGTGTAAGTGTTTGAGAGAGAGAATGCGTGTGTGTGTGTGTGTGTGTTGAGAGAGGAATGCGTGTGTGTGTGTGTGTGTGTGTGTGAGTGTTTGAGAGAGAATGCGTGTGTGTGTGTGTTTGAGAGAGAATGCGCGTGTGTGTGTGTGTGTGTGTGTTTGCGATGAGAGTGCGTGTGTGTGTGTGTGTGCGTGCGTGTGTGTTGAGAGAATGTGTGTGTGTGTGTGTGTGTGTTTGTTTGTTTGAGAGAGAATGCGTGTGTGTGTGTGTGTGTGTTTGAGAGAGAGAATGCGTGTGTGCGTGTGTGTGAGTGTTTGAGAGAGAGAATAGGATACGTGTGTGTGTGTTTGAGAGAGAATGCGTGTGTGTGTGTTTGAGAGAGAATGCGTGTGTGTGTGAGAGTGTTTGAGAGAGAGAATGCTTGTGTGTGTGTGAGAGTGTTTGAGAGAGAGAATGCGTGTTTGTGTTTGAGAGAATGTGTGTGAGAGTGTTTGAGAGAGAGAATGCGTGTGTGTGTGTGTGTGTGTTAGAGAGAGAATGTGTGTGTGAGTGTTTGAGAGAGAGAATGCGTGTGTGTGTGTGTGTGTTTAGAGAGAGAATGTGTGTGTGAGTGTTTGAGAGAGAATACGTGTGTGTGTGTTTGAGAAAGAATGCGTGTGTGTGTGTGTTTGAGAGAGTGTGTGTGTGTGTGTGTGCGTGTGTGTGTGTGTGTGTGTGTTTGAGAGAGAATGCGTGTGTGTGTATGTGTGTTTGAGAGAGAATGCGTGTGTGTGTGTGTGTGTGTTTGTGTTTGAGAGAGAATGTGTGTGTGTGTGTTTGAGAGAGAATTCGTGTATGTATGTGTGTGTGTGTGTGAGAGAGAGAGAGAGAGTATGATTATGTATGTATGTATGATCTTTATATATCTCTCATTTCCCATAGTTGTATATACGAATCTTAGAAGCATTATATCTTTTTCCCGTAAGAATAATTGCCCTTTAAACTATCACTGGCTGCCTCTATACCACCAAATATGGCTATAACTATCATAGGAACACATTATATTTCTTATTGTATGATCTGTCCATGAACCCAATGGTATTGACACAATTGACACAAAAATATGTTCTCTCACAAAAAATAAAATGATTGGCGGCCATCTTTTCTCGAAATAACTACTAAAACCTTAATGATTGGAAATTTACCTCAACAATCTTATGTCCATCGGAATTATTATCCATTAAAACATGGATATAGGCACAACACGTATGCTTGCATGTGAAATAACTCCTGATTTATAATGAAAAATGCCTTTAGTGGCGACCATTTTGAAAAATGGCCGCCATTGCTATATTTGGTTGGCTCCATATCCAGTTTTTGTTGGATATGCATCTTTTAACACTGTACCAAGTTTGGATGTTATTACTAAAAAATGCAGGGTTTTGCACATATCCGCTGGACTAATTATGGTGACATGCTATATACACGTGTCATTATCTAAATCAATGTAGCACCGTGTGTCACCTTAAATAAGGGTGATTTAAAGATGTTATGATGAGGCAACTAGTGGGGAATGAGTGACGGAGAAAGTCTTGCCGCGGGGCCACCTCTTAAAATATTCACTATCTTAACCCACAGTCACGCAATATGCATGAAATACAGCTAAAAAGGTTAAAAAAAAGTCTTTATTTTGGGGTCAGGAACGGATTAATTTATATTGTTTCTTATGGAAAAATTTGTTTCGGTTTTAGAATAAATCGTTTTTAGAACAACTTTTGGGAACTAATTATGTTCGAAAACCGAGGACCTGTCTGTATATATATATATATATATATATATATATATATATATATAATATATATATATATATATAATATATATATATATATATATAATTTATATATATATATATATATATATATATATATATAATATATATATAATATATATATATTATATATATATATATTATAATATATATATATATATATAATATAATATATATATATATATATATATATATATATATATATATATATATATTATTATGTATGTATGTAGTATGTATGTATGTATGTATGTATGTATTATATATATATATATATATATATATATATATATATATATATATATATATTTTATATATATATATATATATATATATATATATATATAATAATTACATATATATACATAATTATATATATATATATACACGGAGGTCCCGTTATACGAGCATTCGATATACGAGAATCCGATGATACGAGATGTGTAAATTAGGGTCTATTTTCAATATACGAGATCGAAAATCCAATGCTAGGACATTCAAACTGGGGTGAGTAAAATTACCAAGTTATTTACTAAAGTAAATTACAAGTTATTTACTAAAATTATAAAGTCATTTACTGACTATATGATTTTATCTAAGGTTGTACAATAATCAATCTGATGGTGGTGGTGGTGGTATTTCATAATTGTTATTCTTCCTCCTCGCTGTACCCACGGCTGAAATGGCATATTTAACACCTCACACACACCCTACCACGTATATAACACCACGCTAACCCTAAATAACACCTATAACGACATTAGAAACACGAGTTATAGTGGTTATATGAGGCCTAACACAAGCGGCCTGCCTCTCGGCGACGCTATAAGACACTGTTGTTGTGAAGGCTACCAACACATTTTATTTCCACTGCACTAATGCACTACTTTCGCCACTGCACTAATGTCGCCAGGCACAATATATTACGAATTTTTGCATAAATGCTAGAAGCTCGCTTCGCTCGCTTGGACAATGAATTAAGAGACGAAATATAACTTTCTGTGCCAAATTTCTTCCTTTGCGCCTGTATCTTTCTTGTCCACACATTCGTGGAAACTTTACAAGCCTATATGACACCTGATTTCGACTGAAATAGGAGTCAAAAATATGATCATTCTGGTGGCTCGGTATGACAATGTGGCCTACAAAAATTCACAACCCTGGACACTGTACAATGATTCAGATGCGCAGAGATGAGTTTGTGGGCAGTGGAAGAGGTCTGCGCATCCCTCCCTTGTCCCTTACCTACCGTACCCTCTCGAGTCTAGTGTATCACGCGGCGTCCCCAAGAGTACATACAACGTCTTTGTTGCTTGTATGTATTGTGCCTTGTGGGTCTATTTTAGTGATTTGCTGGTTTACTTAATGTGCTTATTGTGACTTATTTGTGCTCTGTCCTACTGTGCTGTCACACTCTTAATTCACTGTGTTTTGTGTGGTGGTGTGGTGGTGTGGTGGTGTGGTATATAGAGCCCTATATTTGAGAGTGAGAGTTTTTTGTGTTTGCTATAGATTGCTATGATTTTAGCTTGAAAAACATTGATGTATTTTTTTTTTATTTTTTTATTGATGGGGTCCTGGAACCAAACCTATATTTTACCATTAGTTATGTGTTTCGTTATACGAGATTTCGCTTTACGAGTATGCCAGGTGGAACCTAACTGCTCGTACCTTCGGGACCTCCCTGTACAGGGAAGTCCCGTTATACGAGCATTCGGTATACGAGAAATCAATGATACGAGCTGAGTAAATTAGGGTCTATTTTCAATATACGAGATCGAAAATCCAATGCTACGACATTCAAACATTGTGTTTGTTGTGTTTGGTATAGTTTTGTAGCGGTCCCAAGGTTGGGGCCGCACACCTGACTAATTACCCCTAAAGGTCGGGCTGCACACCTGGGTAATTACCCTTCAGGTCATGCCTTGATTGGGGTGTCCTGACTGGAGTCAACCAAAATCCTCCTTTGTCCAGCCGGGAGTCCTGTATTCAGTCAGTTACCTACCAACCACTACAGTGAGAGGAACACAGGGAGAGGAGGAGTGGTGTTCCTCTCACTGTAGTGGTTGGTAGGTAACTTGACTGAATACAGGACTCCCGGGCTGGACAAAGGGGGATTTTGGTTGACCCCAGTCAGGTCACCCCAAGCAAGGTGTGACCTGAAGGGTAATTAGCCAGGTGTGCAGCCTGACCTTTAGGGGTAATTAGACAGGTGTGCGGACCTACCTTAAGACCGCTACAGTTTATTTTAGCTTGAAAAATATGTCTTTGATGGGGTCCTGGAACCAAACCTATATTTTACCATTAGTTATGTATTTCGCTATACGAGATTTCGCTTTACGAGTATGCCAGGTGGAACCTAACTGCTCGTATCTTCGTGACTTCCCTGTATACAGTCAAACCTCGATATAAGGGACCTCAATTTAACGGACTTCGGATTTAACGGACTCCATTCACGAGATAAATTTGCTGGCAAGAATGGCATATCAGACCGCTTATCGCCACTGGAATCGTCAACTCGACATATTTTTTTTCGTTTAATTTTGGAATGCTTGGGTTTTAAGGAGTTTTAATGTATCAGATATTAAGATATATAAGGTAGGAGCTTGTGTTGCTAGTGATTTAGTTGTAGAAGGTGTGTATGTGGGTTAAAATAGTGAATATTAGTACGTATTACAATTTCTTGACTTCTTCTTGTGACCTCTTTCTCTTAAGTTTCTCTTCGTAGGTCCTCTCCTCTCCTCTCCTCTCCTCCTCTCTCCTCCTCCTCCTCCTCCTCCTCCTCCTCCTCCTCTCCTCTAGTGTTAGCTGAAGCTTCTACCCCGAGAGACTGCACAGCGTCACACACACACAGCTGTTCGTCTGCACTATTTGCACGTCGAATGTAAGCAAACATGGCTCCGACACCCAGGCAGGCTATCGCTGCTATACACTTACTTATGTATATTGTCAATCGTTGACAAGCATAACTAGCTAAAAATGTGCATGGTTGGCTCGTCGGAACTCGTCAGACTCGTCGTCTGAGATCGACGGAAAAGGAGGTAATGTGACGGCACCTTTACACAAGTGTCCGCCAGTCGGAGCGTGTGGTACATATATGACAGTCGGAGCACTTGTTTACAAGCTCAGTTTAAGCTGTTTTCGCCTGTTTTCCGTTGTTTTATATGCTTATTTAGACTTGTTCAGTGCAATGAAGTCATTATGGCATCGAAACAGAAGGGAAGTGACAAGAGGAAGCGTGTGAATCTAAGTATTGCAGAGAAATGAGAACTCATTAAGAAGGTAGAGTCTGGTGTTTCTGTCGCCCGGCGGGTGTGTGTCGAGTATGGCGTAAAGAAACAAACAGTGAGGGATATTCCCAAGACTAAGGACAAACTCAGAGAATATGCTGTGAAATTCAATGTTGTTGCAAGTAAGGATAGGAAAGGATCATGTCATCATGTGTACATGGGTAACTTGTGTCTTATAATTATGTCTTAATGACAACACTGCTGCTGCCGTGGCCGCGCTGCGCTGCCAGGCGGCGTGGATGAGGACTTTGCTTGTATTTTTATTTATTTACTCATATGTATGAATAATAGCTATTAAAATGCGATTATATGTCTACATTCACCTTGAATAATGGTATTTCATAGCATACCAAGCAGTAATGAGCGAGCCTGGAGACTTACTACCTCTCCTAATACCACTCCCGAACAGTCGTGGGCGAGCTTGCTATGTAGCGCCAGTCACTGTTTACCTCCCAACATAGCTACACGGTCTGCTTGTGTTTGTGATTATTTCTAATTTATTTCACAAATTTTCCTGTGTTTTACCTATATTTTTCCACCCTTGGGAAAATACCCTCGCTATAACGGACAATCGGCTTTAACGGACCACTCCTCCCTCCTTTAGTCTGTTATATCGAGGTTTGACTGTATATGTATATATGTGTGTGTGTGTGTGTATATATACCATTTATTTTTACAATGCCACACTCCTCCCCTCCTTCCCCACAACAGGTCATCTCTCATACCCCCCACGGATGCCCGTCCCTGCGTGTCTGTGTTCCCTTGACTCATTACCGCTGCATCTTTCTTCCAGGAAGATAACGTCATGGATTGTCCAGTGTGCCTGACTGCCTATGATGATAAGGTCCAGCGACCACGCACTCTGCCCTGCGGTCATACATATTGCACCCCCTGTGTAAATGGGCTTATGAAGCAAGGTCAGGTTGCATGCCCCAACTGTCGCGTTGAACACCCCGTGCCTGAGGCAGGGCAGTTTCCAATCTGCTATGATTTTGAGGATCTTTTGATGATGATGAGAGGTGCATCATTAGCCTCCCCGCCACCCAGTGCTGAGAAAGAAACAGCAGAGTCGGCACACTCACCAGAAACAAGACCTGGTGGAAAGGGTCAACAGGGGCTCAGTAAGTGTGTACGTTCCCTGCTGGAGGAGCAGGAGGCCAAGATCCTGGCCGCCATACACAGCTGTCAGAAGGTGAAGGCACAGCTGAACCAGTACGAGACAACCGTGAGAGACTGGGGAAGAGAGCAGCAAGACTTGGAGGACAGACTCCAAGCACTGATTGATCAGTGCAAGGATGCCAGGGTGCTGGCGCGGCAGGAGGAGTTGAGTGCGGCTGATAAGAGGCAGCAGGTAGATCATGGGGAGCAGCAGCTGCACACTGTGCTGCAGGCGGTACGCACGGCCGCTTTAGCAGGGGAGGCTTACGAGACCATTGAAGATGCCTACAATGTCATGGAGGAGGAGACCCAGAGGGAGGAGGAGTGCCTGGCAATGTTTCCTGATGTGCACACCGTCACCACACTAAACAAGGTGAGTGAGTCACCGAGGCGGCAAGTGTTTTGTTGTGCTGAACATAAATAACACTGGAGACTGAACACACGGCTGCCCTCTCTTCTGTCCCGCGCACATATTCCCGTGCTCTGGAACAGTATGTGTGTCATGCAAGTCGGGTGCATGAATGATTACTCCAGTGTTATACTACCAGACTCAGGTTGGCTATGATTATTACTGGTAAGTTTGTTTGAGTTAGACTGTTTATTCCAGCCTCTATTCCTCTCGAGTTCGGCTTAGNAAAAAGAAGATCCCCCCCCCCCCCCCCCCCCCCAATGACACTGAGAAAAATGTATGTGACTAGGTTGGGTGTGAGAGAGTGTTGCCTGTGTCAGAAGTGACTTATAGGCAAGAATATTATGCTTTGTTCCACCCTTTGTGTTTTAGTCAAAGCTCCCTCATCTGTACTTTCCTGATATGAATTATAGTCTACTGGATGTGTATTCGCGTATCACCAACTATGATAATTTTCTTATAATCTTTGCAGTTGGCAGGGGATTACTGCATGGAATGTTGTTTTAGTTCATGTGCTATACCAGTTAAACTTTGATATAATTACGCTTTATCGTAAATGAACCTGTTATCAAATACCGTGCACCAAAGCTTTTGCTGAGCACTCACAGTTATGAGTAATATTGCGTTTCCAACTGCATACTGAATTTCTTGACTCATTTCTGTGGGTGGGATTATAAGTTAGCTAATGAAAGATTCCTGAACTCATGTCACAATGTTCTGGCAGATACACATCACTCATCACAATCAAGTGCCGATGCTGATGGGTCCCAGAACGTGTCAAAGGAAAGGTATCTTTTCCTTCATCCGTAAGTGACAAGAGAGTCCCGGGGCAGCTCAGAGTGCCCCAAAGTGTCCTAAAGATTCTCTCAGGTTTTCTAAGCTTAGATGTCTTGCAAGAAAACATTGAAACAAACATGAAGCTTAGAGGGATTATTCATATGAGGATCCCGAATATGATCAATTTATCAGATGTATGAAGGTATGTATAAATCCTTAGACACTTTGTATTTGTTAATTCTTTGGCTATTGTTATGCAGTAAGTATTGTCTTGCTTGTTACCCATTCATCTCCACACTATCACCGCGGTGTTTTCCTGAGTTATGACTTTTGATAACAGAAGGCTGTCTCCAAACGTAGGGTGACGCTAATGCACACCAGTTCTCACCCAAAAATATCAAACAATTTATAATTGTGAATAGTTTTGATATGCATGTAACCTAATTAATTCACCAGAAAGAGAGAAAACTGCTCATCATCTAAAGTACATTTCCATTTTCTAGAAGATTACTTATGAAAGGGTGTTGATCGCTTAATTTTCTTGGTTTTTGGCTGAGAGAATATCTATTTAAAAATTACATAAGTATGAGACAGGAAGCTAATAAGATATGACAAATGAATGTACCATTGATAGGCTCCCTGATGATAAATCTTACTGTTAGTGTTGGTTGTTATGAAAAGCTAGTCATTTTTATTCATCAGACATCTGATAAGTAAATCATATTCATGAGTCAGTGCAGTGGCAGGATATTTTTAGGAAGGTTCAGTAGTGGAAATGCTGTGTTAGGCTCTTGAGGGTCATTTTGACACTCACACGAGGCTGGAAACTAAAAGATTTCCAGATAATTAGAGGAAGTATATTTTCTTTTGAAGAAATAGATACTATTACAATTATAATAATATTTTTACTATTTGATTCTCTAGTCTATACTTGATAGAAAAATTGTGTTGTTCAGATATACTTTTTTACAATTGAGGTGATAAAAACAATGAGCTTTAATGCAAATCTAGTTTTTCATACCATTAAGCTGCTACAAAACTAATTTTTTATGATTTTGAAATGAGGGAAAGTGTGAGTTAAGGTCCAAGCTATGGAGAAGAACCTTAATTATGAATCATGCAATAGTAGGTTGTTTGGTATTACAAGATAATGCAATTGTTTATCTAGTTGTTCCTAGGAGTCTGCTTTGCATATAATTTGGCATTCCTTTATTCTTGTTACTCTTGTCTCTGTCTTGTCACCTTTCCCACTGCCTTAGTAATGTTCTATTGTTTCCAGACATAGCTACCTGATATCTCAGAGCAGTTTCTTTATCTTATGCATCCAGCGTAATCTTGAACCTTGACCTAACGTCTGCCTTGCAAGGCTGTCCCGTCTTGAAGGTGTTCACTGTGTAGTCATGACTAGAGTGGATCTCCCAAAATGTGCCAAAAAACATGACGCTTAATGTAGGGTAAGAGGTTTCTTAGTGAAAATGATACAAAAATCTAGTCACATGTAAAGAAAATATGTATATTCCAGGCTCTTACTTGGCCCCTATACAAATTGCTTAATCACAATGCATGGACATTAATTTCCATGAAAAGTTTCAGATGTTTTATGTATGCTAACGTAATATTATATGCTCCTCATCAGGTAATAATTTCATAGGGTAATGTTATTTTTTATGTGATGCAGTAAGATTCATTATTTTACTTGAAAATAAAATTTTATTGTGTTCCAGAGAAAGAAACTTACATTATCAGCATCATAAACGTAGTAACCATGAAAGAAATCATAGACATAGTAATGACAGCAATCCATGTCTGTTTGGGGCAAAATGCATTGACCACTTCTCATCACTAGGGCCCTGAAATTGGTAGACTGTTGTTCCAGCCATATCTGGCCAGCTCAGTATTCCTCATCGCCCTCACTACGAGGCATCCAGCTCAGTAAGCCTCAAAGAGGTGGAGATGTCAAAATTACAGATTGCACATTTCAAAATGAAAATCGAAATTAATGTTTTTTTTAAATGTGTTTTTTCATTTACTGTCACTACTTTTCTGCCACTACTGTACAGATAGGATCATGTACCCAAAACACACAAGCACCTGCTCCCAAAATTAAGTACCTCCTTGGGGGCCATGAATACACATTACAGGGGGTCTAATGACATTTTCCAATGGCACTTATCACATTGTACAATAACCTTTGTGATGGATCTGGGCAGTGGTTAGATGTACACAATTTCTTAGATGTTTGTGTTTCCTCTGATGGAGTGATGCTGCAACAAATTTGATAATTCAAACACATTCATGTTGCTTAATCAGGACTCAGCATTATTTTAGAACTAAAGTGAAAAAGACCTGTGCATTTGTTTTAGCTGAGAGGCCTCCCTCCGTCATACCCCGTGTATTATTTAATTTCCCACTACAGTAATCTCCCAAGACCTTGCTGGATAACGTCGAAAGCCAGGATAACGCATCACTACCCCCCTAGGCCCCCCCGGCGCCCACGAACCCAATATAACCAGCAAAAATCATGATAGCAGTAATAAAAATAAAATAATAAAATGGCTAGAACAGTATATTATCGAATTATCCGGCAAAAAGACGTTTAGTGCATCTCGCACCGGAATATTCGCCGAATAATGCATCACATGGACGGATGGTGTTTTAATACAGCCGAATTGCTGGCGCCGGATAACGTAGCCACGACGGATATTAAACTACGGAAAATGGGAGATTACTGTAGTTGTATATTTGAATTTCACTGTAAAAGGAGTGATTTTTTATAACAGCACCACCACTTAAAACCCATCATTTTCCCATCATTTAACTTCAGTTTCTTAGGTGCGTCTTGAGGGAGACCCACTTGATTATTTGTCATGTGTCACCCTATCACTTTATACTTTCTTTTTAGTTTCTTTCTCCTATTTCGTGATTCTTTGGGTAGATGGCGGCAAAAAAAGCTGTCACAGTACAGTTGCAAATTGTTGAGTCACTCATTTACATATTAACTCCTTCACGCCCAGATTTTTCCTCTGCTATATAAAATCATCCGTTTTAGCTATAAAATTACAAAATTCACTTAAAATACCAAATTAGCTAGTGGACAAGGATACTAAGCAGGTCATATCTATAAAATATTGCTTATATTCACTAAAAATCGTCTAAAGGTACCCAAATAAAATGGAAATTACGTTCTGGGTCTCAAGGGGGTTTAAAATAAAATTCACTACTCTATACTGAAACATCAAGGCCTCTAGTGTAACATATCGTTGCAAGTAAACTTCTCAATTTCATATCAATTCTGAGTGTTGATGTTCTAACAGTGAGTTGCTATCGACCTCACATCACTCCACTAAATGGATTCGATAGCTTGCCCCTCGCTACAGAACATCTTCATTTATCACCATGTAGTAGTGGACTCACTAGGCATGAGTAGCACTGCATCATCCATCATCATCATTGTAATTCTTTACCTATTTCATTCCACACTTCTATTAATTTCTTGAGCATTTTAATAGGAAGAGTAGAGTCAGTGGTATGTGACTGCCTCATGCATTATTCTTTGTCTGGAACTAATCACTTGACACATTCTAGTACGATGGTGCTATTTTTATACTTTTTAGTATTGATAACCGTTGCCTTGGTTAAAGATACATACTGAGATTTATCCTGAAATAACACCCTATTTTACTGCATCATGCTACAGTGACATGTTTCCCTGTGTTTGCAGTCCTCTAGAAAGAAATAACTTGGCGTGAGCTTGGATGACGTGATGACTATTTGTATTACGTAGGTAAATTTGGGAATAAGCTGCGGGATGTATGATGAAATATTTTGAAACATTTTGTGTGCCGTTATTTGAGCTGCTGATTTATGATATAGTGCACATAGAAAATTAGATGGGAAAAATATTCACGCATGTGTGCACGCATACTCATAACATGCACAGTCTTATACAGGGAAGTCCCTTTATACGAGCATTCGGTATACGAGAAATCAATGATACGAACTGAGTAAATTAGGGTTTATTTTCAATATACGAGATCGAAAATCCAATGCTACGACATTCAAACTGGGGTGAGTAAAATTACCAAGTTCAAAATGCGCGCCCTACCACGTATGCATCTGGGCTGTATGATGATGTTGTGGTGGCCCCAAGCTTGGGGCTGCACACCTGGCTAATTACCCTAAAGGTCAAGCCATCACCTGGCGTGGACCTGACTCCCTCGTGACCCAAATTCCTCCCGCACCTCCGTTGCTGGGTTCCCGCCCTGGCTTCCTAGACCAGCTTCTGCCAGTTACCTACCTACCACCACACTGAGAGGAACACAGGGAGAGGAGGAGTGGTGTTCCTCTCACTGTAGTGGTTGGTAGGTAACTGACTGAATACAGGACTCCCGGTTGGACAAAGGGGATTTTGGTTGACCCCAGTCAGGTCACTCCAAGCAAGGCGTGACCTGAAGGGTATTAGCCAGGGTGCGGCCTGACCTTTAGGGTAATTAGCCAGGTGTGCGGCCCCAACCTTGGAACCCCTACAGTTTATTTTAGCTTGAAAAACATGTCTTTGATGGGGTCCTGGAACCAAACCTATATTTTTACCATTAGTTATGTATTTCGCCATACGAGATTTCACTTTACGAGTATGCCAGATGGAACCTAACTGCTCGTATCTTCGGAACTTCCCTGTATATATATATATATATATATTAATATAATATATATATATAATATATATATATGTATATATATATATTAATATATATATATATATATATATATATATATATAATATATATATATATATATATATATTATATATATATATATATATATATATATATTAGTATATATATATATATATATATATATATATATATATATAGTGTGTGTGTGTGTGTGTTTGTGTGCGTTCATGTGTGTTCAAGATTTCAATGGTAAAGCGAAAATACACACACATACACATACACGCAAAATTACTTAAAAGTAGAAATGAAGACAAGGCAACACACACACACACACACACACACACACACACACACACACACACACACACACACACACACACACACACACTCAGGACTTCAAAGGCAAACTGGATAATAGTAGATTTGGAGATTGGGACAGTACTAGCATAGCTCTTTTCCTGTATGTTACAACTAGGTAAATACAACTAGGTTGTATTTAACTAGTTGTAACACAACAACTAGTTGTTGACACACACACACACAATAAGAATAATCATAAGAACAACATAGGCAACATAAAAAAACCATGTTTGATAAAGGTCAAATAGGAAAATGTTATGCTTTTAGAGGGTAAATAGAGAAATAAGTTTTGTTTCTCCTGAGGGGATATTTGTTATTGATTTGGAAACATGATACATACTTTAAAACTGGTTGATTTGTTCTTCAGAACTCAGCATTATATGAGTGCAATGTACTGTGATCTAATGTGTTGCATTGTGCAGTTGTTTAAATTGAAAAAAAGTTAAGAGAAGAGGAAAAAGAGTGTGTGGAGCAGCACTTGATGCAAGATAAAGCTTTTCAAGGAAAGCCCAGAGTTGTGGTGCTGTGAGCCTCTCGTGGACTGCCAGTGGTCGTGGCAGCAATCATGCCGAAAATGTCCTCATGGGTGGTTATGGAGAATGTAGCTGTTGTCATTGCATAATTTAGTAGAGGTGGTGAAGTAGTTCTTGTTGATGGTAGTGTTTCCAATGTACTAGAAATTTAAAGAGAATTTGTAATACTTTTAATAATGATAATTAAGCATGCGTCCCATTCTTACTCTTCATTAGAATACAGACCACTTTGTTATTCTAGAGTCCTCACTGGTATGGCCATGGGGTCAACACGTAATACCAAGGTGCCAGGATGTAATATGAACAGTTTCAGGAATAATTATGTGTCAAGAGTTCATCACAGATCAAATGTCAGAGGTATTGTGTATCTAGAAGACTGGCTTCACTTCACCTTGAAGAGTTAATATATTGCCATTATTTTTTTGAATACTGGTACAGGTGTTGTTATGTAGACTTGAAACTTGGCTTTTTGATAAACAGTACTGTATATTATAGATAGTTTCGAAAAGTCATTAAGATGTATGGAATATTTCCAGTGACCCTCCTCCCAAACTACTTGCCAGGCCAATGCCCCAAGAGCGCATCACCATTGTTCTGAAGGTTACTGACGCATTATTCCTCTACTTAAAACAAAACAAGAAAATGAGCAGAATATTGTTTTTGTGAATGAGTTGATTAGTGTACTTGTCATTCATGCTATGAAATATCCTTTTATTTGTTCTATTACTACACGGTACTGAAGGAGAGTTTTGTTCATATTTCTTTAATTCCGTCAATTAATATTTTGCCATGATTTGATTAGATTTACCTCATGGGACAGTTCATCATTCTCTTTATCTAGTATTATTTAGTTTGGCAATGGGCCTTGGGATTTGATAATGGAAATGTAAGAAGATTTTGAGATTTATGAAATGTATCATTGCAGTAATAAGATAAACTGTTTTGAGGACATCTAGGAAAGAAAAATCAGCATGAATCTGTATGTTAATTATTCTACAGAGCTAATCACCAGACGAGGGTCAAACCTATAGGCTAGTTATCCTAAAGAGTAGCTACACTGCATTTAAAGCACAGTATTTGTTTTGCTGCTTTAGTACAATATTATTTGACCAGCTTTTCTTTTCATAAGTTATCATGGTTAGAAAATCAGAGATTTACTGAAATTATTATATTCTAATTTGTTGATATCCTATTGTTATTACTGGTTGATATGTTAATATCACACGGATACAGTATGTTATTTAAAATCTATTAAAATTATTTGAATATATGAATGGCTGAGGTGCCTACTAATTATTGGAAGAAATCGTCTTGCTATATGAATCGGCAATTAGGAAGCCTATTTTTCTGAAATCTTATTATATGCATGCCATCATGCAGAGCTTATTTATAAGGTTTTGAGGCTCGTTTATCCATCATGATGGAGATCCATTTATTTAAAGACTTATTTGGCCATTTGTCAATTGATATAGCAGAGATTCTGATCATGTGTAACTAAATATAGAATAGACTTTGTGTGTGTGTGTGCCTACACAGTAAGACATCAGTCATGGGTCATGGGATGCTGCCTAACCTTCAGAGTTAAAGGTTAAGAAAACATATGTTATGTATACAAGATATTCCAAGTAATAACAGAAACAAGGATATTTGTATGGCTTCAATGATACTATTCATGATGGATATTTGAAAAATTTCTGTAGGTGAAATTTGTTATCTTACGTATGCCCACAGACCAACGTTTACCCTATCTTGTGAGTATTAAACCATTGCATTTATAGTTTTCTTGATTTGATAGCTCTGAATGCATCTTATAAAGTATAGCAAGTATATGTACATGTTGATATGCTTTATGAGTGCAAAACTCTCATCCATCTTTTTTTGTCTTAATTTTTTTTATTTCTCTAATAGTATATTCTAAGATTTTCCTGAATAGGTGAAAAAAAACAATACACGTGAATACATATTTAATACATTTTATAAATTGAAAAGATGTATTTGCACATATCCCATCCTTCTTAACTGCCATTCTGTGGGGAGTTTAAAGTTTTCAATGTGATTTAACACCTAGCC
>JACEEZ010004875.1:0-30204 GCA_016584305.1 Chionoecetes opilio | reverse complement strand
CACTGCGGAACTCATCCTTGGTGCATATGGACCTAGGTCACAACCCGGACACTGCGTACTCATTTAAGCATTATTCGATAGGGTGCAATATAAAAGTGCGATTTTGCATAGTAAGAATTGCTCAAATGCAAAAATGGAAAGAGATAAAATCGTCTTAGAATTCCATTTTACATAGGGAATTGGCATGCCAAAGTTGAGAAAAAGAATTTTTGTTATACGGCGTACCCTAATGGACACTAAATAGTGACTTGAAGAGACGAATCAATGCCTTTGGTAATAAGTGTCTTCGCAGAATCATGGGGTATCGCTGGATGATTACGTGTCAAATTAGCGATTGCACCGTGAGACTGAATCGAGGCCTATTACCTGCATAGTCCGTCAGCGCCAACTTCGGCTATATGGGTATGTGGCACGCTACCCTGAAACCGATCCTTCCCATCGGGTTGTGTCTGTAAGAGACAATCCGGCGTGGAGGAGGCCAAGGGGGCGCCCACAAGGCTCGTGGCTGGGGCAAGTTGATGTTTCTTGTCGAGAGCTGCTTGGTATGGGAAAGGAGCCTGCATGGGAACTCGCGCGTGGTGACCCCCGGGAGTGGCGTCGTAGGGTGGGCGAGGCGACGCGCCCCCCGGCGTATGCCCCCAATGATTGATTGATTGATTGAGAAGTTTGAATCTTAATTACAGGCTGTTTGATTTGCGTAACAGGCGCAGGATAAATACCCACTAACGAGTGATCTTTAAACTCTAAGGGTGGCTGATATAGCTGATTACCCTCAGGTGTAATAATCGTGATCTCCCTGTGGGGGGGTTCTTGCTTAATACCTTGCAAACTTTGGGTTAAAGAAGCTATAGCTGTTGATGGAATATGAGCACACTCCAGTAATCCCTCATATTCAATTACTTTATCGAGATATCTTTGACATTCGTGTTCATGGTTGATAACACATTGCTGAATCATTTCTTTATCCCCAGCTTGTCTTAATTGAACTTCATATAGGCAGTAAGCCTCCTCATATTTTTCTTTGCTTCTTCTCTTCATTGCTCATTTAACAATGGTAGACCTGTCTTTAAATTAATATAATCAATAGGAATTGACTTAATTGCGTCCTCACATTTTTTATATATCCGTGTGAGCATAGCTAATTTAGCTGATAATGAATGCTTAGCTAATTTCGCCATGATTTACTTAATAACTGTCAAATAAAATATTAAATCCAAGATTACGTCACTAAAAATAATTGTTAGTTGATAATTTTCATTATTATATCAAGTGGTGGTAGTGCCTGCTCGACCTAACAAGGACGCGAAGCAAAGCGTATATAATTTCAACCACCACCTTACTACTAAAACTAACTAGTCTACGTAACCTCTGATGCTATCTACTACCTGGCGTATGGTAGTTGAACGGCTGTTGACTTGTATCTGACGCCGCGAAAAACCTCACCTCCGTCCTCATAACCAGCAATTCTGGTAGTCTCATAATGGACCCTACCCATAACTACGTCACGGTTTGTTTACATCGGTGCATTGTGGGGATAAGGCGGGGTCGCCGCGGGTGGACCTACGAAGGGAAAACTACGGCGACGGAAGAATTTCGAGTTATTTTGCGCGAAATTGATATTCCAGGTGCTATATTACTGTGCTCTGTTCTCGCTGACAACACTATAGAGAAGACCTGAGGTAATGGCTGATGTACAGAGGCTTCTAAACCAAGAAAACAGAGTCATAACAGAGCCTCGTCAAAAGGTAAGCAACTGGTAGGTACGTAATGTGTCCCTACCACTTGCTTACTTCTTAATGAGACTCTGCTGTGACTGTTTTCCTGGTTTAGAAGCCTTCGCACATCAACCATCACCTCAGTATTCTCTATGTTGTCAGCGAGCACGGAAATATAGCACCTGGAATATCAATTTCGCCCAAAACAACTCGAATTTTTTTCATCGTCGTAGTCTTCTCTTTGTAGGCCGTACATATTCATGGTTAGGATAGTATTAAAATACCTTATTAATTGAGTTCCTTTTGTTGTCTTTCCTCATAATAAGTAGTGGTACATCATGGTTTAAGTGTTACTTGACGAGCCAATGAATACTCTTGAGTCTATATCAACATCACCAACATTTGCTTTGATTTATCTTATTACTCCATCCATAAACAAGTTGCATAACCACGGTGACATTACCCATCCTTGCCTCATGGTACCTGCATGGTACTGTCGTCTACCGATATTTTTGTCCCTACACAAATCGAGAAAACTCGCCGACAGTAATGGTTAGGTTGGTATCCGGTCATTTCGCCCACATGCCATTTCGCCACATCATAGAGTCATTTCGCCCACACTATGGAGTCATTTCGCCCACACTATGGAGTCTATAGGAGCTAGGAGGTTAGGCTATATTTGTTTAGTGTGTCGAGAACCCCCAACCCCCCGCTAGGAGGTTAGGTTAGATTTGTTTAGGTTAGGTTAGGGTAGGTTAGATTTGGGTAGTTTAGGTTAGATTTGGTTAGGTTAGGTTAGATTAGGTTAGGTTAGGATAGGTTAGATTTGGTTAGGATAGGTTAGCTTAGGTTAGATTTGGTTAGGTTAGCATATCGGTGGGTCAAGCCCCCTGCTAGGGTAGGTTTATTTTGGTTAGGCAATTTTCGTCATTTCGCCCACAAGACATTTCGTCCACATGTAAGTCAATTCGCCCACATATAAGAGTCAATTCGCCCACTCTAAAGTCAATTCGCCCACACGATCCATGTCACGGAGTCATGTATCTATATCTTCCTCTGGCAGAAATGGAATGAACCACCAGTAACCTTGGGCGAAATGACGGTAAATTTCTAGTGTTTGCCCATACTCTCCCACTTCCCCCAAACAAGTTTGGGGACCTGTGGGAATGCGGGGTTTTCGGGTGGGGAACAAATTATGCGTCGGAAACACGTAATTAAAGAGTTGTGCAGGGGGGGTAAAATTTCCTAGATCTAGGGTAATTTCCTTATATCTAGAGAAAATTGCCTAACCAAAATAAACCTAACCTAACCAAAATTAACCTACCCTAGCAGGGGGCTTGACCCACCGATAACCTAACCTAACCAAATCTAACCTAAGCTAACCTAACCAAATGAAACCTATCTAACCTATTAGATTTGGTTAGGTTAGGTTAGATTAGATTTGGTTAGGTTAGGATAGGTTAGATTTGGTTAGGTTAGGTTAGAGTTGGTTAGGTTAGGTTATCGGTGGGTCAAGCCCCCTGCTAGGGTAGGTTAATTTTGGTTAGGTTAGGTTTATTTTGGTTAGGCAGTTTTCTCTAGATATAAGGAAATTACCCTAGATCTAGGGAATTTTACCCCCCCTACACAACTCTTTAATTACGTGTTTCCGACGCATAATTTGTTCCCCACTCGAAAACCCCGCATTCCCACAGGTCCCCAAACTTGTTTGGGGGAAGTGGGAGAGTATGGGCAAACACTAGAAATTTACCGTCATTTCGCCCAAGGTTACTGGTGGTTCATTCCATTTCTGCCAGAGGAAGATATAGTTACATGACTCCGTGACATGGATCGTTTGGGCGAATTGACTTTAGAGTGGGCGAATTGATTCTTATATGTGGGCGAATTGACTTACATGTGGACGAAATGTCTTGTGGGCGAAATGACGAAAATTGCCTAACCAAAAATAAACCTAACCTAACCAAAATTAACCTACCCTAGCAGGGGGCTTGACCCACCGATAACCTAACCTAACCAAATCTAACCTAAGCTAACCTAACCTAACCAAATCTAACCTATCCTAACCTAACCAAATCTAATCTAACCTAACCTAACCAAATCTAACCTAAACTACCCAAATCTAACCTACCCTAACCTAAACAAATCTAACCTAATCTCCTAGCGGGGGGTTGGGGGTTCTCGACACACTAAACAAATATAACCTAACCTCCTAGCTCCTATAGACTCCATAGTGTGGGCGAAATGACTCCATAGTGTGGGCGAAATGACCTGTGGGCGAAATGACTCTATGGTGCTGCGAAATGGCATGTGGGCGAAATGACCCACAACGAAATGACCAACCTAACCATTACTGTCGGCGAGTTCTCCCGATTTGTGTAGGGACAAAAATATCGGTAGACGACAGTACCATGCAGGTACCATGAGGCAAGGATGGGTAATGTCACCGTGGTTATGCAATTTGTTTATGGATGGAGTAATAAGATAAATCAAAGCAAATGTTGGTGATGTTGATATAGACTCAAGAGTATTCATTGGCTCGTCAAGTAACACTTACACCATGATGTACCACTACTTATTATGAGGAAAGACAACAAAAGGAACTCAATTAATAAGGTATTTTAATACTATCATAACCATGAATATGTACAGCCTACAAAGAGAAGATTACGACGATGAAAAAAATTCGAGTTGTTTTGGGCGAAATTGATATTCCAGGTGCTATATTTCCGTGCTCGCTGACAACATAGAGAATACCTAAGGTGATGGTTGATGTGCGAAGGCTTCTGAACCATGAAAAAGTCACAGCAGAGTCTCATTAAGAAGTAAGCAAGTGTAGGGACACATTACGTACCTACCAGTTGCTTACCTTTTTGACGAGCTCTGTTATGACTCTGATTTCTCAGGTCTTCTCTATAGTGTTGTCAGCGAGAACAGAGCACAGTAATATAGCACCTGGAATATCAATTTCGCGCAAAATAACTCGAAATTCTTCCATCGCCTTAGTTTTCCCTTCATAGGTCCACCCGCGGCGACCCCGCCTTATCCCCACAATGCACCGATGTAAACAAACCGTGACGTAGTTTATGTCTGGGGCCCATTACCCTCACAAAGACCACCTTGAATCCCATGAACATCAATTTTTCCTCACTCGGGGCACCAGTTTGAGCAATTTATATCACAAGCACATATATTTAATGTGAGTCTTACCTAATCAAAACCCATATTCTATCTCATCCCGACTAAATACCCCAGCTAATCAACTAACTAGGATACTTTATCGGGGGGATAGTAGGGTTGAATTACGTAGGCTTGATTAATACTGCCTGTTCCGTGATCCGAAGTGGTCAGCGCTTGATCGAGACCGCCCGTGAAGGCGAAGGTGAGGCGTTATTGTGGGTTGGGGTCAAGGAGGTTTTCACACCAGCAACTTGACGACGCGGCGAGATATTATTTGTGTTGATTCTAACCATCCCTTTGATTAACACTTATATGTACAAATGAACGTATGTACAAATCTCTTCATTATAATCGAGAAGAGATGTTACTAAGGCGAGGTTCTGGAGAGTACTGATCTCCCCGGTGGGAGGCGGCCATCGCCATCCTACCCTTGCCACGTATACACGCATGATAGGAACAAATATTATGACGACGACCAATAGTCAGTCGCTCCAAATCAGGTGCTAATTAGAAGGTGCAAATGCTTAATATTACTGGGAATGTTCAATTATCCTCCCAGTATTTATCATTTACTTAAATTACCTTAAATTAATTACCCATTACCATTTTAATTATATATATACATCCCTACACTCCCCTATGACAGCGGACCAATAACCCTCACTAGGGTGGGGGGGGGGGTAAACAAACCACCACTCTACCAATTATGAGAGGGTGGTTGGTGGATAATTTCCACATCATATTTCCAAAATAATTGGCGGAAGAGTACGGAAGATACACAACAGGTAAACCATGTATAAAGGAAGGGAAAAAGAAGCAATAGCCAAGAAGGAAGTGATGACCAGACAGAGATACGGCAGTATCTCTACCTAGCTACGTATACTGCCGTAATCTTGTCTGGTCATCACTCCCTCCCTGGCTCTTGCTCCTTTCTCCTTCTTTACTACGCGTTTACCTGTTGTGGTATCCTTCCATCACTCTTTTAGCATTACTTCTGGAGATATAACATGTTATTTATAGGGAGGAGAGAGACGAGTCAGCGGTTCGAGTCCGCCTAGTTCATGCTGACGTGGCGGCGCTTTGTATAGTCCAATAACCTTGTATTGGTACTTGCAAAGTGTCTAGATAGGATGAAAATCTTATCTTATCTTACATCGTTCGCGCGTAAAACGTTTCTACGGGATTTTATTTACATGTATAAATGAATTAATCCTTTAAAATTGCTGTATTTTCAGTCAGTAAGTTTCTCACAGAATTTATAGCTTACTTTTACTGATTTCAAGCTTTATTTCATGATCTAAGAGACATTTTAGGGTAATGTAATGCTACGTTTAGCGGGGAATTATGTCAGCCGGAACTGCTCGACCCATAGCTATGGGGGAAATTAGCTCCATAGCTATGGAGATCTTATGGCTGAATTTATTTATGTCGAGACTTATGGGAATCCCATAGCCTTATTATAATACCCGCCTGGAACTGTCGCTGATAGGAATTCTCGCCGACGTCGGCGGGTGTTCCAATTTTTCACGTCGGCGAGTGTTCCTATTTCTGGCATCAGTTCTAGTTTCTTGATCTTGAGTTAGGTTATGTGGTTATGTTTATGTTGGCCAGTTGAACAATGTCAGGTTAGGTTAGTTAAACCCGCCGACGTCGGCGAGAAGTGGGTTAACCTTATTGGCTCAGTGGTCTAGACGTCCACACTAGGACTCATGATGCGCAGCGTAATGCGCATCACTGGCTGACTTGTACGGTACCTGGAACTGTCGCCGATCGGAACTCTCGCCGCCGTCGTCGAGTGTTCCAATTCTTGATATTACAGGACCCAATATATACATTTAATCAAGTGTTACCCGTGTTTCTGCATTCAGGGATGAAATACTATCGTTAGCTTGATCAGTTAGGTTAGATTAGGTGCCATTGTCCAGGTTAGGTTAAAATTTCCACGTCGACGAGAGTTCTATTTTGTTGTTTCGGCGAGAATTCTCATCGGCACAGTTCCATAAACCCCTTGTACCAGAGAGAGACAGATAATATTTTTTTAATTTTTTATTTTTTTACATCACAAAGGACTGGCCAGGGCACAACATAAAATAGACAACACAAAGCCCGTTTCGTTGCCAGTCCCTATAAAGAAGACAGTAAGAGAATATAAAAAAGAGGGGTGGCCAATTTAGTTCGGGAGGGTGTCTTGTTACTCTTCTCTTGAAAAGATTTAAGTCGTAGGAAAGTGGAAAAATAGAAACAGGAAGAGAGTTCCAGAGTTTACCAGTGAAAGGGATGAAAGAGTAAAGATACTGATTAACTCGTGCATTAGGAAGGTAGACAGAATTGGGATGAGAATGAGTGGAAAGTCATGTGCAGCGAGGCCGCGGGAGGGACGAGGCATGCAGTTAGCAAGTTTTAGAAGAGCAGTGAGCATGAAAATAGCGGTATAAGATTAGAAGATAGCAATAGAAAGCAACATTGCGGCGGTGATTTAAAGATTGAAGACAGTCAGTCAGAGGGGGGAGTTGATGAGACGAAAAGCTTTTGACTCAACCCTGTTTAGGAGAGCTGTATGAGTGGATCCTCTCCAAACATGTGAGACATACTCCATACAGGGCGGATAAGGCCCCTGTACAGATCAAGCAACTGGGAGGGAGTAAATAAAGGACGCAGACGCCACAGGACACCTAACTTCTTAGAAGCTGTTTTAGCAAGAGATGAAATGTGAGATTTCCAGTTCAGATTTTTAGTAAAAGATAGTCCTAGAATGTTCATTGTAGAAGGAGATAGTTGAGTGTCATTGAAGAAGAGGGGATAGTTATCTGGTAGGTTTTGTCGAGTATATAGGTGAAGAAATTGGGTTTTTGAGGCATTGAACAAAACTAGGTTTGCTTTGCCACAATCAGAAATTATAGAAAGATCAGAAGTTAGGCGCTCGGTGGCATCTCTCCGTGAATCACTTAGTTCCTGTTGAGTTGGACGTCTAATAAAAGACGCTGAAAAATTAAGGGTAGAATCATCAGCGTAGGAGTGGATAGGGCTTTGAGTTAGACTTAGAAGATCATTAATGAATAATAGAAAGAGAGTGGGTGATAGGACAGAACCCTGGGGAACACCACTATTGATAGATTTAGGAGAAGAACAATGTCCGTCTACAGTAGCTGCAATAGAACGGTTTACCGTCATAACATAGCGGTAACCTTGTGCTCCGGCCACCATATCGGTAAGGTCTATCCCTATCCTCTCCAATGGTTTATGTACTGGAGGTAACTCTTTCCACTGCTGTTGTAAACCACTATTACCCTTAAATCGTTGACAGGTTACACATTTCTTTACATACTCACATACATCAACTTTAAGATTTGTCCAATAGTATAGTCAGGAGCGGATTGGCCATAGGGCAAACCGGGCTGTGTCCCGGTGGGCCGGAGGGTCTGGGGCCGGTCTGAGTCCCGGCGGGGCCGGCCCTCTGTAGCGCAGTATGGTACGGTTGTGAGAGACGTTTATGCCCGGAAACCGTATGCCTCGTCTGGCTCAGAGGCAGCCTGGCTTCTCCTCCATCCCTCTCCCGTATTCTAGCTATTGAATCTGAAGGAGTATGACCCCAGAGGCGGATTGGCCACAGGACACACCGGGCTGTGTCCCGGAGGGTCAATGGGTCTGAGGGCCGCCGGCGCCGGGACCCGGGAGCCAGACTCGAGTACGCTTGACGAGCAAGTGGCTATCGGGATTAGAGCCTGGTTATATTATTGGTACGAAATCATAAGTACAACATTTTATGAAGCAATTTATAAGAGAGAGAGAAAGAGAGATCAGCTGTTTCTAGCATGGGTGTATAATAATATAACGCCAGTGAATTCTAGCGAATTTATTGGAGATCGTTGACGTTGAGACAGCTAGCTTGGCCTCAAAATCCTCCTTTTGGCACCTGGTCCACAACAAACTGTACAGTTTCATGGCACCACGGGCCACACACCTCAGTGTAATTTTTTTTTTTTTTTTTTACAGCACAAAGGACTAGCCAAGGACAAAAAAAAGCCCGCTTAGTTTCCAGTGCCTATAAAGATGACTGTAAGAGATATAGAAAGCGGGGTGAGCCAATTTAGTTCGGGAGGTGTCTTGTTACTCCTTTCTTGAACAAAAATTGTCGTCAGAAGGTGAAAGAATAGAAACAGAAAGAGTGTTCAAGAGTTTACCAGTGAAGGGCATGGAAGAGTGAAGATACTCGTTAACTTTTGGACTGGAAGATGGACAGGATAGGGATGAGAATGAGTAGAAAGTCTTGTGCAGCGAGGCCGCGGGAGGGGGGGAGGCATGCAGTTAGCAAGTTCAGAAGAGCAGTGAGCATGAAAATAACGGTAGAAGAGAGCAAGAGAAGCAACATTGCGGCGATGACTTAAAGATTGAAGACAGTCGGTCAGAAAAGGGGAGTTGATGAGACGAAAAGTTTTTTATTCTACCCTGTTGAAGAAAGCTGTATATGAGAAGATCCCCCAAACAGAGCTGGGCACTAAATACATGATGTATTTAATACTAAATACTAATACATGGGAGAAATGTATTAAAATACTAAATACTAAATACATGGGAGAAATGTATTTAAATACTAAATACTAAATACATTTTACGAATGTATTTAAATACTAAATACTAAATACATCAATTGTATTTAAATACATTTGAAAATACATTTTAAATACACACACATTTTACATTGTCCGAAAAAATTTAATTTCCTTAGGATTTCCTTTGATTTTGGGTTTCCTTACAAATTTCCTTCTCAGGCATAAATTTCTTTGAAATCCGGACATTTCCTTGCCAGTGGAAACACTGGTTCACTGTGACATCAGGGTTGCCAGATAGTTGGGCGGGTTTATGGCCAAATTAACTGGTAAAAAAGTATTTTTTTTTTTATATTAAATTTATTTAAATACAATGTATTTAAATACTCATAAAAGTATGTAATTACTGTATTTAAATACATGACAACCAATGTATTTATAAATATATTTCTAAATACGCAAATGTATTTAAATACGTATTTAAATACAATTGTATTTAAATACTGCCCAGCTCTGCCCCCAAACATGTGAGACATACTCCATACATGGGCGGATAAGGTCCCTGTACAGAGCAAGCAGCTGGGAGGGAGAAAAGATTGGACGCAGACGCCAGAGGACACCTAACTTCTTAAATGTTGTTTTAGCAAGAGATGAGATGTGAGATTTCCAGCTCAATTTTTTTGTAAAGGATAGTCCAATAATGTTCATTGTAGAAGAAGAAGACAGTTGAGTGTCATTGAAGAAGAAGGGATAGTTGTCTGGTAGGTTTTGTCGAGTAGATAGGTAAAGAAATTGGGTTTTTGAATCATTGAACAAAAGAAGCTAGGTTTGCTTTGTCCCAATCAGAAATTTTAAAAAGGTCAAAAGTTAGGATCTCCGTGGCATCTCACCGTGAGTCACTTAGTTCCTATTGAGTTGGACGCCTAATGAACGACGTTGAAAAATGCAGGGTAGAATCATCAGCGAAGGAGTGGATAGGGCATTGAGTTAGACTTAGAAGATCATTAATGAATAAAAGAAAGAGTGATTGATAGGACAGAACCCTGAAGAACACCACTATTAAAAGACTTAGGAGAAGAACAATGTCCGTCTATAGTAGCTGCAATAGAACGGTTAGAAAGGAAACTGAAGATGAAGGGGCAGATAAAAGGATAGAAACCGAATAATGGTAGTTTAAATATTAAGGATTTGTGCCAGCCTCTATCAATAGCTTTTGATATGTCAAAGGCAACAGCAAAAGTTTCACCAAAACCCCTAAAGGAGGATGACCAAGATTCAGTTAGGAAAGCTAGAAGATCGCCATCAGATCGCCCTTTACGGAAACCGTACTGACGATCATATATAAGATTGTGAGTAGATAGATGCTTAAGAATCTTCTTATTAAGCATAGATTCAAAAACGTTAGAAGGAAGGAAGGAAGTCAAAGCTATAAGATGGTAGTTTGAAGGCTTAGAACGGTCACCCTTCTTAGGGACAGGTTGAATGTAAACAGAGCTGGGCAGTATTTAAATACAATTGTATTTAAATGCGTATTTAAATACATTTGTGTATTTAGAAATGTATTTATAAATAAATTGGTTGTCATGTATTTGAATACAGTATTTGAATACTTTTATGAGTATTTAAATATATTTAATATAAAAATTTAAATACTTTTTTATCGGTTAATTTGGCCATAAACCTGCCCAACTATCTGACAACTCCGATGTTACAGTGAACCAGTGTTTCCACTGGCAAGGAAATGTCCTGATTTCAAGGAAATTTATGCCTGAGAAGGAAATTTGTAAGGAAACCCAAAATCTAAGGAAATCCTAAGGAAATTCATTTTTTTCGGACATGTTAAAATGTGTGTATTTAAAATGTATTTAAATACAATTGATGTATTTAGTATTTAGTATTTAAATGCATTCGTAAAATGTATTTAGTATTTAGTATTTAAATACATTTCTCCCATGTATTTAGTATTTAGTATTTAAATACATTCAATGTATTTAGTGCCAAGCTCTGAATGTAAGCAAATTTCCAGCAAGGAAAGGTGGAAGTAGATAAACAAAGACGGAAAAGTTTGACCAGACAGGGTGCAAGCACAGAATCCCAGTTTTTTAGAACAATAGGAGGGATTCCGTCAGGACCGTAAGCCTTTCGAGGATCTAGGCCAGAAAGTGCAAATAAAACATCATTACGAAGGATCTTAATAACAGGCATAACATAGTCAGAGGGTGGAGGAGAAGGAGGAATTCATCAACCGGAGTGGAATTTTTAGCAAAGGTTTGAGCACAAAGTTCAGCTTTAGAAATAGATGAGAGCTGTGGCGCCATCCGGGAGAAACATAGGAGGGAAAGATGAAGAAGACACAAATTGTTAAAGATGTTTTAGCTAGATGCCAGAAATCACGAGATTTGTTTGATTAAGAACATTTTGACATTTTCTATGAATGAAGGAGTTTTTGGTATGTTGAACAAATATTTGGCATGATTATGGGCAGAAATATAGAGGGCATGAGTTTCAAGAGATGGATGGTTACTGTACCGTCTGTGAGCCGCCTCTCTATCTTGTTCAGCATGAGAACAAACAGTTAAACCAAAGAGTTAAACCAAAGTGGACGGGCTTTAGGATTAGAGAAAGTGTGTGGAATGTACGCCTCCATGACAGAGACAATGACCATAGTTATGCGCTCTGCACAAAGAGATGGGTCTCTGACATGGAAGCAATAATGTTATTCCATGGAAAATCAGAGTAATATACTGCCTTAGGTCCTCCCACTTAGCTGAGTTGAAATGCCAGAAGCACCTCCGCTTAGGTGGGTCCCGAGGCGGCACCGGAGCGATAGGACAAATTACAGAAATATAATTGTGAGTGGAGGAACCCAACGGAGAGAATAGTTTCACAGAGTAAGCAGTAAGGATTAGTAGTTAGGAATAGGTATAGAATGTTGGGCGTGTCTCCGTGGATGGGCAGGAATACAGGTAGGGTGCTGCATCAGCTGCTGGAGGATACAAAAATTGTAGGCTTGTTCACTGGTGGGGTTGGAACACAGAAGGGCTGGGGGCGCGGCGTGATGTTTATTGGAGACTTAACCTCTAATTACAGAGAGCTGACAGGACGACTGGTCACTGCCTCGCCGGAGTCACAACTGCCCGCCTCGGGTGACACTGAGATGTGGCGGGAAGATGAGGGTTGCCACACACCCCCACACTCCCCCCCCAATTACACAAATAGCTCACCGTGGGCGGTGTAATGAAAAAACAGAAACATTTGAAAAAGAGTGAACCGAGGGATACAAACAAATTTTGTGATATGTGTGGCACTCAGTGTGTTGCCTGAGGGGTGGCGTTACCTAACACGTAGTCCAGCAGGTGGCGTGGTGCCTGTCTGTGGCGTTGAGGCCTTCCTTGGCTGGGCGGGGTGGCGCCAGGCATCGCTGTTGTCCCGTCGTCGTGCGCCTGAACACACGTGAGAGGGCGCAGGTGGCGCCGGTTCCTGATGGTGGTGCGCCCACTGCCGTCCAGCCGCACCAAGTACTGCCTGGGTGCCGTAGTCTCCAGGACAGTGCCTGCGCGATCCCAGCGCCCACTGCCGGGGTTTAGGATGCGGGTCCGTAGGCCGGGCGTGAGGGGCTCGAGGTTGTGGGCTGTTTGGTCATGCCGGGAAGCTGCACTGTCCCCAGAGCAGGCCATGGCCTGTTCGCGCTCCCGCAGCAGCCACGCCCATCGCTCGCTCACCTCATAGAGCGACGCGTCCACAGGTATGGCGTCCCGCAGCTGACGTCCTGTGATCAGCTGGGCTGGGGAGGCTTCAAAGCCCTGCGGGGGGGTGTTGAGGTACTGCATGATGGCCCATGCAGCGGCGTCGGTGTCCAGGGAGCCGTTCCGGCCAGTGTTGCCGCGTAGCAACCTCTTGGCACACTTGACTGCCGCCTCTGCGCGGCCGTTAGACTGGGGGTAATGTGCTGATGAGACCCTCAGCCGCACACGCCAGGTGTCGAGGAAGCCCCTGGATTCCTGGCTGGTGAGGTTCGTTCCTCCATCGCACGACAGCTCCTCTGGGATGCCGAAGCGCTTGAACCATCGTCGGAACACCGTGATGAGGCGTGCACTGGTGGCGTCGCCTGACAGGTGCTCCACTTCGAGCCATCCCGAGAGCCTGTCAGCGACGGCGATATAGGTGTGGCCGTCCAGTTGAAATAAATCAGCCACCACTTGCTGGAATGGGTACTGCGGGGGCGGGGTGGGCAAGAGGGTTTTTGCGGGGCTGGAGGGGGCGTGCGTATCGCATACCGCACATTGGCGCCTCTTCTGCTCCACCTCCGCGTCAATCCCTAGCCAGTAGACTGACTGCCTCGCCCTGCGTAGCATTGAGTCCCTGCCTTGGTGCCCCGCATGAAGGTTCGCGAGGACTGCACGCCTCAGGGCCGCAGGTATGACCAGCCGCGGGTGTTTCTCGTCACAGGTGTAAAGGACGATGTTCCCTTGGCAGGAGAGGTGGCGCCGCATCTTGAAGTACTGGCGGAGGGCGAGCGGCTCCCAGTCCTTTCGTTCAGCCCAGCCGTCATTGGCTACGCATTCCTGCAAGAGCCGGTACTCCTCGTCCCGTGCAGCCTCTTCCTCCACTTGATGAAGGTCCACAACATGCCCCACCTCGTCCTCGGCTGCCGCGGCCGTGGCTGCGGTCATGGCTGCGCATACCAGCTCTTCATCGTCTTCGTCCGATCCTTCTGGCCCACCTGACAGGATCGGGTAGCGCGACAAGGCGTCTGCCGCGCAGTTGGTGTTGCCCTTCAGGTACTTGATGCGGAAGGTGAACATTAGCGTCTTCTCTTTTAGGTTGAGGATCCGGGGGTTGGCTATGTCCTTTAGTTCCTTGTCTCCGAAAATCCTTGTAAGGGCCTTGTGGTCTGTGACGAGCGTGAGGTTTTTGCAGCCAAGGAGGAAGAGGCATGCCTTCTTTAGGCACCAGGCGATGGCAAGCGCTTCTCCCTCGAGGGTACTGTAGTTCCTCTCGGCCGCTGTGAGATATCGGCTGCCACAGAGCACAAGTTTCCACCCGCCAGGGCAGCATAGCGGCGACTTCTCCGAGACACACTCGCAGTACTGCTGCAGGACAAGGAAGCCAATACCCTGGCGACTGTAGTCAGTGAGGACTGCTGTAGTGCGCGACACATCATAGAAGCGCAGTCCCTCGGCCGCCAATCGCCCAATAGTGTCTTTGGCGGAGGTGAAGAGCGCCTCCAACTGCTTGTCCCAGTACATTGCCTTCCCACCCGGTTTCTTGAGTAGCTCCCTGAAGGGCTCCATGACAGGGGCGACCGCCAGGAAGGGCGCGACCTGGTTGACGAGGCCGAACCATGACCGCACGTCAGTCAGGGTGGGCTGGGCGGGCATCTTGAAGTCGGTTATGCTGTTGACGAGGTCGCGGCTTGGCTGGTACCCTTCCCAGCCCAGGAGGTAGCCGGCAAAGGTGACGCTCCTCCTGCAGAAGCGGAACTTGTCAGGTCGCAGGGTGACACCGCTCTCCATGCACCTCTGGAGAAACTTTTATGTGTGCCAGAAGGCGTCGCTGACGCTGCTGTCGTGGAGTAGAGTGTCGTCCACGCACTTGAGCTTCCTGGGCACGTCGGTGATGGTGTCGTCAAAACGCTTTGTGAACGCGTCCTGCGAAGCGCAGTGGCCCATGGGGGTGCGGCGGTACCGGTAGCGCCCCCAGGGGGTGATGAATGTTGTGAGCTTGCGGCTCTCCTCGTCGAGGGGGACCTGGTGGTAGCCCGAGTATGCGTCCGCTACGGTCTTAAATGTATGTTTGGGCACGCTAGAGACGAGATCGAAGGGCGGTCTGGTGTGGTGTGTGTCTCTGAGGCTCGCACGGTTAAGGCGCTGAAAGTCGACCGTGCGACGGGGCCTTCCGTCCTTTTTTGGCACTACCACCATTCTGGAGCACCATTCGGTGGGCTCGCCTGCGGGCACCGCCTCGATGATGCCCTTGTCAACATCGTCGTCCAGCTGTCGTCGTACCTCGTCAAAGAAGTGGAGCGGGACTGAGGCTGGGACGTGGACTGCGTGGGGGCGTGTGTCGGGCCGTAGGTGGACGTGGTGAGGCGGACCGCTCATCTCTGGTAGCGGCGTGCGTCCCATGGCAAACACAGTGCGCCCGAAGTGCTCCAAGAACCATTTCTCGAGGCGATCGACGTTCTCCTCTACAAGTTCGTGAGGTGGCGATTCCGGGCGACGTGGGTCTTGTGGGGTGTCTGATGGCTCCACAGCACACACACTGGTGGGTGAAAGGGGGCACGGGAAGGTGTGATGGACCAGGCGAAGGGCCTTGCATGCCTTGAGCGATAGGTAGAGTTGCTGCACGCCTTCGGCTATGTAGATGCACTCTGTGGTGGAGACAGTCCCCACGGAGACCTGACAGGTGATGGTTCCCAGGAGGCGCATGCTGCCCCCGGCCACGTGGGTGACTGCCGTGGGTGTAGCCTGGAGCTGACGTTGGGATATGCCGAGGTCCCCCAACAGTAGGCGACCCGCCACAGACACTTGCGCCCCAGTGTCCGCCACTGCTGTGTAGGGACACGTGGCGCGAGGGCGTGAGCAACTGATCACCACGGGCAGCGACGCCGCCATCTCCACTCCTCCAACGATCACTGCACCGGAGGTAGGGGTGAAGTTCGAATGATGGGCGGGCGGACGAGCGCCGCCCTGGGGGGTGAGGGCCGGACACAGGCGCCAGAAGTGCCCCTTCTGGCCGCAACAACGGCATGTCGCTGCAAACGCTCTGCACTGACGCCCACCTGTACACTCAGATTCACCGCATGCTGGGCACCGCCTGCGTCCCCGCCGGACTCCATCTTGGCGGGTTTTTCTTTGTCCGCTAAGCCGGCGCGCGGGGCCCGCTGCCGCCACCTCGTGGTGTGAAGCCATGACGGGCAGGGGTAGTGTGTCACCGACCCCCACACTGGCTACGTAGCTCGAAGGTTGGTCACTCGCCTTTTCCGCGGCCTCAAAAATTTCACACACGCGAACTATTTCACTGAATGACTCGAGGCGTGGGAAGCAACGCAACACCCCCGCTTTCATGTTGCGATCACGTAGCCCCATCACTATTTTCTTGCTGAGCATGTACTCCTCTAAGGGGCACTGGCACTCAGGGCACCTAAAGCCGCACTCATTCGCTTTGGCGCGGCACTGGGAGATATACGCACACACACTGTCACTCGATGCCTGTGCTAGAGAAGAATTCCGCCCACGCTCCGATAATACAGCGTGTACCGATCACCACGCTTCTCACAACGTCGATTGCCTCCGTGGTTGAGAGTTGCCTGAACACTTGCTTGCCCAGGCGCGCGTCGATGCGCTGTTGCACCTCTGTGTTACAAAGGAGGCGTACATAAGGTGCCGCTGTGGGTGCCGCCCAACCGCAGATGCCTGCTGTAGTCCTCTACGCTGGTGGCCACGCCTCAAACGTTGCCGGCGACATGCCCACGGTCGCTCCCCCTGGTCCTGGAGGAGGTGGTGGGCGATGCTGCCGGGTCGTTGGCCAGAGTTGCTGCTGAGTGGCTGGTGTGATGTCGGGGCTTGGTGTATAACGCGTGGCGTTGTGGTATGGCGGCAAGTTGGACCACGCGGCTCTTCCCGCGCGCCCGCTACCTGCCGGAGGCGTCTCTACGCCGCCCATGCCTTCCTCCATGAGCCCCTGAAGATACTGCGCCATGGTGGGGTTGGAACACAGAAGGGCTGGGGGCGCGGCGTGATGTTTATTGGAGACTTAACCTCTAATTACAGAGAGCTGACAGGACGACTGGTCACTGCCTCGCCGGAGTCACAACTGCCCGCCTCGGGTGACACTGAGATGTGGCGGGAAGATGAGGGTTGCCACACACCCCCACATTCACCAAGTTGGACAGTGAAAGAATATAATAGCCAAAGGTGGTGGTGAACATTGAAATCACCAAGTAATGAGTACTGAATGATAAAACTCATGTAATTTCAAAATGAGTGATTATATTGATGGAAGTATGATAAATGTGCATATTATAGTCAAGTGGATTGTGTGGCGGGATGATCAGCAACTGTGTTGATGCCCAGTCCAGTTTGCTGGTTAGAATTGAAATGTTTTTGTAAAATGGTTCGTGAATGACGTGAATGGGTTTTATTGCGTGAATTATTACTTATTGCTTCAATAGCTTTTCAGACTGTGAAAACGCACTTTCATACAAAAATATGGAAACAAATATACAAGTGTGGTGTATATGATATATTTTTTGGTTTGAATACTGTGTATTCAACATTTTACTTTTTATCTATTTGAAATAGGATAAGTAATATTTTTTTATTCAGGGGTACTACATTTTATTCATGACTGAAGTTTGCAAGATAGGGCCGGGGCCGGTAGGTGTCTGTCCCGGGCTGGTTTAGGGTACCCAATCCGCCCCTGAGTATATATAGTTCCTCGGCCTTCTTAATGGTTTTCTTTTGTCCTAAATAACCGGATAATTCATGGGCATGTTGGAGGGCTTGTACAATCATACTACGAGGGATTATGAGACTATAGTGTAGGCTACCATCTGTTTTCTCCCGGACATAATACAATATTTTATCTACTACTGCAAATTGATCGAGGGTGGTTTTTGGCAAGCGTTTCTTTGGGACTCTACCGCCCTTCAAGTATTCCGCTAATTCTTCCCAGACTGGTTCTTCCCGTTGAAGTAGTTTGAATTGTTGTTGATCTAGTCCGAGCCAGGTGGCCTCGGGAGGACGTATTACCACTCTAACTGGACGTGACAAATGATCGGCGACAAAGTTATCCTTACCCTTCAATATTGAACCTCATAGTTATACTCTCGCATTTCTAGGATCCATCTAGTCATTCGGGGAGATTTGGTCTTTCGCTTGAAAATGCTTGTGAGTGGTTGGTGATCCTTGAATATTGTAAAACGAGAACCCCAGAGGTAGTGGTGGAAGTTCCTACAAGTGAAGACTACCGCTAATGCTTCCTTATCGCGCGCGGTGGCTGAGTAACGAGCCTCGCAAGAACTTAGTTTCTTGGAAAAATAACCGATAGGACAGTTAGTACCATTAGGCTGAATTTGGCTTAGGACTCCCCCGATATGCGTGTTACTTGCGTCAGTCGCGAGGATGAAGGGTTCATATACTTGAGCCCTAACTAAGACAGGGGTATTAATGAGCAAGATTTTGAGGTGGTCGAATGCTTGTTGGCACTCACTCGTCAAGTGAAGGTGACTCGAGCTCTAGTTAAGTTGGTGAGAGGAGCAGCAATTTTTCGCAAAAGAAGGAACATGTTTTCTGTAAAAACCGCACATTCCTAAGAAGCGTCGTACTTCTTAACAGTAGTGGGAGCTTTCATTTTAGACACAGCTTCCAAATTTTTCAGATCTGGCTTACTTTCTTCTGCCTGAGATTCGGTGGCCTAGGAATGTGACTTCTTTTAGCCCGAAAGTGCATTTACTGAGGTTTAAATTTCACACCATTAGTTGTAAGTAGCTCAAAAAGTTGTGTAAGGCGTTCTAGAAGAAGAGGGAAGCTTGGAGCCCATAGATTAAATCATCCAGGTAGTTTTTGACCCAACCCTTCTGGAGGAGGGGGGTTAATACTGAAGCCATTTGCCTGGAAAATATGGCCGGTGAACATTTAGTTCCGAACGGTAGACGCCGAAAACGATATAAGGTGACCCCATCACTGAAGGTGGGTGAGATCACGACTCTCATCATCTAGTAAGACCTGGAAGTATGCTTCTCGCATGTCGAGGGTGACATAGTATTGCTGACCCCGCAGCTTGTTCAATAAGTTCCTCTAACCTTGGTAGGGGGTAGATGTCGTGGCGAGGTGTTTATTGATGTGTCTATAGTCCAAGCACATTCTTTTACTACCATCCGGCTTATTGACTAAGACAATTCGAGAGAACTGGAACCCAAAATGCCAGGGGTCGCTGGCAGTTTTAACTCACTTTTTTGATATAAGTTGGTCTACTGGAAAACAAAATATGGGCTTATTCCACTGCACTTTAAACACAAAAGTATAATATTAAGAACGATTTTCTTCTATATGTATATTGTATAGAAGCCTGATTCTGTAAAACATTGTATATAACCAAATAACCAAGAGGTTTTTTTGTTGAGGAGGCGAGGTTAAATGCTACTCTATGATATTATATAGTCAATAACGTATGTTTAGAAGTTATCTATACCTAGGCAGTCATATTTTTCCTGTTATTATTGTGTATTAATCAAATAGAAAGCCTGAAGTGCAATGAGTCGACGCGTGAAGTAGCAATGTTTTGATTCAATCTCCCCGCCCAGCACTCCCGCCGCGGCGTGTCGCCTCCACAATTATAACCTACATTGTCGCAGCAAACAAGCCGATTTCGGCATTCTTTATTCTTCGTTTTTTCCAAGGCATTGCTTATTGTATTTTGACAAGCGTTTGCCAGACGCAGCAGTACTGTCTTAGAAAACAGTGTGAACATCGCCCAAATTTTACATGCCACAATATACATGTAAAAAATATATTAAGCTTTGCTACTCGAGGCGAGTAATTTGCATTAAATTGCTATTATAGAACGTTCCATCGTAATGCATGTCATCCATATAATTAGTAGAACAACAGAAGAACTATATTTTTTGGTATTCAGATGCGGTGCATCAATGTTTATCGCGAAATTAATTTATGAAAAATATTAGTCGCGGAGCCAAAACACAGTAGACCAACCTTTGAGTTAAAACTGCCAGCGACCACTGGCATTTCTCGAGTTTCAGATCATTGGAATTGGGGACAACCATGCTGCCGTGGACCATTCTATTATATTTCGGTCTTCCATGTCTTGAAGCATATGTGAAATTAACTCCTTCGCTTTTTCGGGGTAGCGGTATGTAGGTCCTCGGCTGGGTTGAGGATCAACCACTTTAATGTGAACCGGGGGACCGCTGATAAGTCCTAGTTCATTCTCGTCTAAGATGAAAAGAGGGTCATGTTCGAGGATTACCTGTTGTAACTCTGTTTGTTCCGAACTAGTGAGGTGTTGCCACCTTTGACCCTTAATTAACTCCTTCAACTTTTGGGTTCGGGTTCCCTTTGGTTGTACTTTATCATTTTGCGGTAGTAAGTCATTGTGGATTTGATGAGTGGAATTGATTATGTTGATTTTTGATAAAAGATGAAGGATTTTCAACTTTTTCGTATGAACCTAGGATGGTGCCTCTTTGAAAAACTTTTTCCCTCTTGGTATTATTGGTAAATAGAATTTTCTGAAGTAACTTGCACTAAGTAGGGGTGGCTATTGTGACTGACTCTCGCCTGTGGATGGATAATTAGGTTAGAACCCGGGATCTCTTTCACGTTGACGGGCATAAATTTTGATTGATATGGATCTATTTTTACTGGGGTGAGGAGGTTTATTTGAGAGAAGACTCGTGACGGATTCGAGAGTTTCTACAGGCTGCTGTGTACTCTTTCAATTTTTGTTTCTGTGGCGGGGAATATGATTAACGACATAAGGGCTACCACCCCAGAGCATGACTCTTTTTTTTCCGTCCCACGTGAGAGGGGCTTGTCCGAGCACGTCGCAACCAAGGAGTATATCTCCGGAGAGATAAGAGTCTGGTATAACAGGGAACCATTGTTTACAAATTTTCTCATCACCGATTCCAATTTCCGCCCATAACATACCGGAAATTCTCAAAGGTGCGCCTGTAACTCCTTGTAGGCGAGGAGGATTGCGTCGTGAATTTATTTCACCTCCGATTCGTTTCGCTGTTGTTTCTTTGATTAATATGTAGCTACTCCCCGTGTCTACTATGGCCTCCACAAGTTTTCCGCTGATTGCTACATGAATGGTGGGAGAGGTGTGACTGCCGGCTAGTCAGATTTGTGGATTGGGGTTTTGGGCGCGGCTCGGATTTTGGTTATTATTATCCGTGGGTCCGTGATCGCGTCCAGGGCACCTACGGTCTCCCCTGTGACATCCAGGTCTACGACAATCAAAACAATGGCCCAGGGGGGGTTTCCTCCAGCATTCTGATAGGTTATGTGATGTCGCTCGACAATAGGCGCAATACTTACGAGTCGGTGTCTCATGATTTCTGGGTCGTTCCCCTTTTGCTTGTGTCAAACTGGCCTTAAGTTCGCGAACTTGTTTTCTGAGCTCCTCCACCTCATCTTTGATCGCCTCGGGGTTTGGGGAATTTATGGGCTTATCTGTTACTTTCTCGATCATTCCTCTTACTTTTTTTTTTTCTTCTGGAATCATGTTAACCCGCGGAGTATGCCTCTCTTCGAGCAGTTGACGTTCATGCTCTAGGCGGTCCATTAATTATTTTAGGGGATATCCCTCATCCAGGAATCCTTCCAGTCTCTCTCGCGATTCGGGAGGTAAGCCGTACCACAGTTTTCTTTTTATTGTTTTATCTCGGTTGGGGAATCTTTCATTTGGGGAATTTGGTCTCTATCACTGCATGTTGGCAAATAAAGCGATGGGTGAAAGCTTGTGGAGATTCTCCTCAATCGTAACCCATTGATTCTAATTCCTGCCATGCTCGATCAATGCTCACTTCGGTGGCAAACTCGGTCTGGAAAAGATTTCTAAGTGCTGCCCAAGATTCTATTTTCTGATTTGTTTGGTTGTTGTGGTTTAAAAATTCCCGAGTTCTGGGCTCACTTTTCCCTTTTTGCGTTTTTGGATGCGAGTACGGTATCGCTAGAACTGCATTGTTCTACTAACTCAAAGAACATTTGTAGGCGTGCCGCTGCATCGAGACCTTGTAGTTGGTGAAATTCTAGCATTGGAATGTCTCGGGGTTTGGTGAGCCCCTCTTTCCCCGTTATTCATGGCAAGTGGGGGGTGGGAATGGGTACCTGGAAAGGGTTATTTAAACTAAGTTGTGCTCTTAATTCTTCTACTTCTCTTTCTAATTGGATCACTTTGGTTGTAACTTCTTCCTCCTCCTCCGTTTTGATCCCTGGTAATGTGGAATCTTGCCAACTCATGATGACGCTGGAGAATCACCTCTTATAGCCGCGGGTAGGACTCGATTCCCGTGTTCTGTTGGTCAACTGGGAGGACACTCGGGTTTCCCGTGGCTAATAAGTGCGGTTCTCCACTGTTTCTATTTCCTCACTTATAGGTGACCTCTGATTACTGTTACCAATTTATCCTTTACTTTACTTCTTCCCTCACTTATCCAATGAACACCGTCGGATGCCAAAGTGTTTACGTATAACGAGGAATTGAAATGTATGACTTGGTTTCTCCTTGATCTTTTCATCCTCTTATTTATTGAATTTTAGACTTTCTTATAGTCCTCCGTGCTAATGGGTCCTCTTTCTGAATAAATGCGGGGTTCTACCAAACAGATCCAAACCACAGCCCCACAATCTCTCTCTATGGTGCGCGTAATTTCTTTGATGGTGTCAGTAAGAAGACCGGGATCTATACCATCGGCAATATCGTTACTACCCAGCCATAAGATGCACAAATCATGTGGCCATTCCAGAACCCTATTTAGCCTAACATCTGAGAAAAAAGAATTTGTCCTTCCTCCAGGAGCTCTGAATTTTTTTATTTCAGCTTCTGGGACATCCAGTGATTGGGGAAGTTGATTGTGTCCCACCAATGAGACTTTTAACATATTTACTGAGGGTGACTTTATGTTCTTATTGTCAGGTGAAATTCAGGTGTGCTATAATTTTAGGAAATAGGATCCCACCGCACTGTCACCAGTGTATTGCCGTAATTCGTGGGTTGTTTTGAGATTAATTTATTCCTCCCATGAACCCAGCAGTGTTACAAAAAAAAGAAATGTAAGATTATATTATGAGTATGCTGCCACCAGTTCAAGATTTATCCTTAAAGAGTCTAACTCTTGAACAGAATTTTAATATTTGTCGACAAGAAAGTAACGTGAACTTAATATTTCAAATGAATATATTACCGAGTTAACACGTAATTAGGATCGGAGGACTATGAGTAATATCTCCTTAACACACTTTGCATGTCACCTGGGTTGATTAACCTACATAAGAATCAGTCACCTCAGAATTCAGGTTTATTAATGCCAAACACACGTCTCCACGGAGGATGTCACTATATAACTGGAACATTGAAAAATACTGGGGGGACGTATTACATGAAGATAAATGCACTAAATTGCTTAACACATTTGGAGAGAATTATATGGTAGCCGGGAACGACACACACGCTCGAGAAGACTCTATCAACTCCGCCGTTTCAATTGTTAAATGTTCCCGAATAAGACGAGTGAACGCTGGAGGACACACTGTCATACTAAGAATTAGTTCTGAGTCACACGCAGGGCCGCTGATGGACACACCACCGCTCCAAGAAACAGTTCTGAGTCACACATGGGGTCGCTGGTGGACACCCCGCATCGCCCCAACACACACTCCGAAAAACTACTCAACCTAAGGTGGTCTCCTATCCTTTCCAATGAAACCAAAAAAAACCCACAACAGAATGAATAGTGAGAAATGGAGAGGAGGAAGTGTAAAGGCAGGTTCACACTGAGCTTTTTTCGGCATTTTTGTAGACAGAGAAGAGGTCTGGGTCTGGGGCTGGTGTCATGATCGCCTAAGTTTTTCTTTAAAAATCACACACCGCTCGATCGGTCTTTTATCGACCGAGTTGCCGAGAATTTCGCGCGCCAAATTCAAATAAACGCAGAAGCCAGCACCACCCTCTTCCCAATCACCCCAATTATTGGTATAATTTCGGTATTGGGCACTAAAAACTAACAATTTAACTTACATCATCGTGCAGATCTTTTCATCTTAATTTGAATCCCAATTTCCCATGCCAATGGCGATACATATAATACCGAAAATTTTCCGTTTTAGCTACAGCCAGAAACGGTTGTTAGTTTAAATCAGATTGTGTTAGGTTAGACGTGGGGTTTGATTTAGTAGATGATATCAAGGAAAAATGAAACTAGCAATACTACTTCATAATAAAGTGCGCGAAAACATATCTTTCGCGCGCCAATACACACAAACTAGCCACTAGCCCCTAGCCCCTGTAGCGCGACGTGACCCCTGACCCTGCAGGTCAGGCACGGGAAGTCAGGGACGACCCTGGTCGTCAGCACCAGCTTGACAGACGACCTACAAAGCGATACTAAAAGCAGAAAAGGTCACAAGAAGAAGAAGATTTGTCTCCCGAACGAACTGCGTGTGTGAACGTAATCTCCGAACTAGCCCGCAAGAGACCGACTTCTCTGTCTACAAAAATGCCGAAAAAAGCTCAGTGTGAACCTGCCTTAAGAGTCGTGTGTATGTGTTTGTTTAAATGGCTTGGCGGTCGAAGAGAGTTTGCAGGGAGATTCTGATGGGGTGAGAGCCAAGGGCAGAGTCAGAATTAGTTAACAAGACAAGGAATGATGCACGAGTATATTAATAGACAAGTGAATGTTCTTGTATTGGAAATATATACCGAATTGGGAAGAAAAATCTATGTACCAACCTGATGGGGTGAGAGCCAAGGGCAGAGTGAGTATTAGTGGCGTGGGTTGGCGTTCGCGCGGGGAAACAGAGTGTTCGTTGATACACCCATGACTTAATAACATAAACATTGAATGATTAACAACCGGGTTAGAATATGAGGGCAAAAGGAATACTTTATGAGCGACAGGGTAATAAATTATGTTCAACGATGATGAAAATTTTGTCGGTAAAAATAGTTAAGTTTCCCTAATCCTACCATCGAATCTATGTTACGCTTTCGTAAAATTTGGTCATGAGGAGGCGTCTTTGTCTTCCTTCCACGATTAAAAATGATAATAATTAGCGTTCACGAAAACTATTGATTCATGGTTTCCGGAAACATTACTATACGAATTGCTCAATAACTTGAAGAAGAGGGATTATGTTGATTCTAGAATTTTAATTATGGATTAAGATTCCATTAAGTGATCGCAGNCCCAAATTCATCATCGTTTTCATGCTGTTCCACATGTAATCCATACGGAATTTTTTGTTTTAAATAAAAAATAAACGAAGTCCAAGTGATTGTGGTTCTTCATCATATTATGGATAACGAAAAAAATATTTTGGCTTGTACTTAGAGCATATTGCAAAAATAGTAATGTTTTAGGGGTGTTGAACAGCCCAATGGCCGTCCCGAGAGTCATGATGAAGGTTGAGGGGACGACCTTCGTTGACGGGAAGGGTACCATAAAAGGGATTTTTTCGGAACGAAGAGCAGCGACGTAGGTCGGCACAAAGACACGGTCACCTTCGTGTCTTTGACGACCGTCGTCGCTGCTCTTCGTTCCGAAAAATATCCCTTTTTTTGTACCCTTCTTCAGTCAACGAGGTTGTCGCTCGCCCTTCAGCATGACCGGTTTACGGGCCCATCAGTCTTTAGCGGCAAATGGTCTGTGAAAACACCTCTAAAAACATTAATGTATCTGCAATATGCTTAGAAGTGTAACCGTAAATATTCCTCAATCGGTTAAAAACAACGCGGCAAATGGTTCATATGCCCTACGGCGGGCCGCGGGGAGGGGCCCGCCGTGAGCCATGAGCAAATCCCCAGCGGCCCTCGTCGTACACTTCCGTCGGGCCGCCGGTAAAAACATACGGGGGGCCCTTTCCGGAGGCCCTCCGTCTTTGTGTTTGCTGGGTGAGTGGCCCTGCATTCCCCACCCAGCTGTGAGTGGTCCTGCTTTTCACCAGACAGCCGCTGAGTGGTCCTGCATTCACCAGCCAGCTGCTGAGTGGTCCTGCATTCACCAGCCAGCCGCTGAGTGGTCCTGCATTCACCAGACAGCCGCTGAGTGGTCCTGCTTTCACCAGCCAGCTGCTGAGTGGTCCTGCATTCACCAGACCAGCCGCTGAGTGGTCCTGCATTCACCAGCCAGCCGCTGAGTGGTCTGCATTCACCAGACAGCCGCTGAGGGGTCCTGCTTTCACCAGACAGCCGCTGAGTGGTCCTGCATTCACCAGCCAGCCGCTGAGTGGTCCTGCATTCACCAGCCAGCCGCGAGTGGTCCTGCATTCACCAGCCAGCCGCTGAGTGGTCCTGCATTCACCAGCCAGCCGCTGAGTGGTCCTGCTTTCACCAGACACCCGGCTGAGTGGTCCTGCATTCACCAGCCAGCCGCTGAGTGGTCCTGCATTCACCAGCCAGCCGCTGAGTGGTCCTGCATTCACCAGCCAGCCGCTGATGGTCCTGCATTCACCACCCAAAGCCGCTGAGTGGTCCTGCATTCACCAGCCGCCGCTGAGTGGTCCTGCATTCACCGGGACAGCCGCTGAGTGGCCCTGCATTCACCAGCCAGCCGCTGAGGGGTTTCCTGCATGCACCAGACGCCGCTGAGTGGTCCTGCATTCACCAGCCAGCCGCTGATTTGGTCCTGCATTAACAGCCACCCGCTGAGTGCCCTTTGTTTCACCAGCCAGCTGCTGAGTGGTCCTGCATTCACAAGCCAGCCGCTGAGTGGCCCTGCATTCACCAGCCAGCCGCTGAGTGGTCCTGCATTCACCAGCCAGCCGCTGAGTGGTCCTGCATTCACCAGCCAGCCGCTGAGTGGTCCTGCATTCACCAGCCAGCCGCTGAGTGGTCCTGCATTCACCAGCCAGCCGCTGAGTGGTCCTGCATTCACCAGACAGCCGCTGAGTGTTCCTGCATTCACCAGACAGCCGCTGAGTGGTCCTGCATTCACCAGCCAGCCGCTGAGTGGTCCGCCATCCCCCGCCCGGCCGGGAGGATTATTACCCAAACCAAACCTAACCTAACCTCCTAACCTTACCTTAACCCTCGGGTTAACCTTTCCCTCGACCCCCCGGCGGGATTACTAACCTAACCTCCTAAAGGGTGGGGGGGCCTCTGGACAGGGAGGCTGTGTCTGTATGCGCTATTAGACAGCTATATAACTTCTACAACATGTAGCTAGGGTTTTATAAGTTTAAAGGTTACGCAGAAAATGGATTAATACTGCACGGTACACTGAGCAAAGAATAATACTGGGAAAGATCACAAGTAATGGGAGTAGCGACCGTGCAGTTTTCCTCCATTATACCATATATAACCCGGGAAAGTGCAGTTTTCCTCCATTATAACATATATATAACGGGATAAGTTTCAGTTTTCCTCCATTATAACCATATATTAAACCCGGTTTTAAGTGCAGTTTTCCTCCATTATAAACGTTTTTAAACCCTCAATTTTAACCATATACCGTACTTGCCGGCGCATAAGACGCGGTTTTTTCCCTTAAAAGGAATGCAAAGTTTCAGCCTGCGTCTAATGCGGCCATATTAGCGCATGAGAGGTCGGGCAGAGAATGCAGAACAGCCGGTGGTGTATTACTAAAGGGTCTGGAGTGACTGTGTTGAGCAGTAGTTTACTGAGCACAATTTGTAACTGTATTTTCAACAGTAATGCAAAATACTAAGAAAAGGTTGGAGTTTAAGAGAAAAAAAAGAGCTGGGGCAACAAGATAGCGATTGTGCTGCCCAAAATGGCCGTGTCAGATGTAAACATCATCCCCCCGCTGCTGCTCTCCATTGTAAAACGTCTGATATCTAAAGGTCTGCCGCTTCACCTGGGATACTTCACTCGGCGACGCCCTCCGCGCACCCCCCTTGGGTCATTTCCCCTCAGACTCCTCCCCGCACCCAGGAAAAGACAAACATCCCGCATATTAGATGTCGCCTTAACCCGCATTCGACTCGGGCCACACAAGTTGACACAACAGTTGGAAGGAGATGATAGAAGGGGGCAGAAAATGGTGATGGAATTTCGTGGGACTGAGCATTGTTGATAAATGGAATAGTGAAACAAAGAGCGTGTTAAAGTTTATGTGAAGGAGTGTGAGCGGTGAGAGGAAGGTTTTAGTATCTTGGGGAGTCTGTCTATACACACAAGGATGGAGAAAGGGCGTCGTGGCTTTGTAGTTTATTTGACAGCGAGTCATTGGGCCAGATTGTTAAATGTCACCTTTCCCTTCCCCTGACGGCACCCCACGACGAGTTCTTTTGCGCTACACGGGAAGCCATGGTAACGTCGAATCCTTCCGCGGCTTTTCCCTTCGTGTAGTCCGTCACGGTAAGGTGGTATGTCGGAAGGAGTAATATGCCGCGTTGTGCGCTACGCGACCTTCATCTACCCCATGAGTGGTTTGTTTACATCGTATACAGCAGAGTCCAGACAAGAAAAAGAGTGACAGCCCGGCAGCCGTGGTGATAGGTTCACCCGGCTCTCGCTCCGCTTCATCACAGTTTTAACAGCTTTGCCCTTCGGGTCGCTTGAGCTGCTCTGCACGCTGGACTTCGCCATCGCCAGCCCTTGTGCTTGACCGTTGTGGCCTACCACCCATCGCTGTGTAGTGTGTACAGCCTGCTCCTCGTCTGTGTTTCCGTCTGCCGCCGCCATGTCTGACACGTCACCGGGGGGCCGAGCCAGCCATGGATGTCCAGGAGGATGAAGCCTCCGTCCTCCCCTTCCCTCCGCCAGAAAGAGGGCACGGGCGCCTTCCCCCTCGCAGGAAGGTCCTGATAAGGCCCCTCGCACCGACTCCGACACCCTGTCCTCTCAGGTTGCATAGGTCCAGGCGTCCTACCCCCTCAGAGCTGCGTCGGGTGCAAGGGTCTTTGCTAATCCGTGCCGGGTCTCCCATGCTCCCCACCTCTCGACCCTCGGCAACTATGTCCTCGAGGGGGAAAACCCGCGCCCTGGGAAACGGCTGTCCCCTTGTTGTTGTGATCTGGGAGCACAACATCCCCAAGGTACCTGAAAATGGGGCAGGCCTCCTTTACCCTGGGGGAATGGGAGGTCACCTGCCGCAGGGCTGAGCGTGAAGCCCTGACTACCATTTCGCCAGGGTGGGGCCCTTGGATGACTCAACTGACATCACTGAGGTCCGGAGGGACTTTCGATCCCTTCGATGGAGGCGAGGTTGGTCGAGATCACCTGGATCCCGGCCCACAATCTGCCAAGTACACCCCTGGAAAGTGGCTCCGCCTAAAGGTGGTGGGACCCTTCCCACAAAAGGTGTCCATCTCCCAGTTGGTGTACGGGCACGCCCCTACCTCCTCCCTCTGCTCCGTGCTCTGGGTGCACGGATCGGCCACTCCCTCAACACCTGCAGGTCTCCGGGCGATGCTCCAGGTGCAGCGGGCCTCACCCATGCAGGCAAGACGACATCACCTGCACCAGGCCCTTTCGCTGTTTCCAGGGGGGGACCACATGGGCCCAGGTCTGCGCACTCACTTTCAACTGCCGGGCTCAGCAGCTCTATGCTGACTTGGCGCGGGAGGGGACGCCCCTGCACGCCATCAACACGCAGCTGAGGGGCCTCGACCTGCCTAGCCTTCCGCCCTCCGCAGGCCACAACCATCACCAACCAAGCCTGCACCAGCTGCACCTATCTACCCCCCGTACGGCGGTCCACCCAGGTATGTCGTATTCCGCCATCGCCACAGGGAATAGGTACGGCCCCCTGCAGGAGGCCCGGAAGATGATGCCTCCTTGCTCAGGCTCCCCTCGTCGACCCTGAACCGGGAGCACTCCTCCTCCTGTGCGCCGTCGCATCCGCCTGCGTCAACCTCGTCGAAAGCCCGGAATCAGGCCCCTCCCTCTACACCCACCCCCCCAGATCTCGAGTCTGAATTCACCCACTCCACCATCGAGGTGAAATGCACCGGCCGCACGGGTTTGCCACCCACCGTAGGGAGGAACCAGGACGTGCCTTTCGCCATGCCGCTCCTTTTATCCCCTCCCGTTATGTCCCAAGGGCCCCCCCC
>JACEEZ010004874.1:175000-191987 GCA_016584305.1 Chionoecetes opilio | reverse complement strand
GAATTTTTTTTTTGTATAATATTTTGGTTTTGTAATCTTTTTTTTTTTTGGGGTATTATGTTTTAAATTTGGGAAAATTTTTCCTTTGTCAAAAATTTAAATAACAAAATAGGCAGTGGGGCCGCAGGGCTGGGATGGTAGGCTTGGTCTCGGAATTTCCCTTGGGGTTTGGATGGTTGGTTCCTCCCCCTTGGGGGCGCAGGCAGGATTTTTATAGTGACGCCTGTAGGGGCCCCTTTGCCGCCCCCTGTGTCCTCCGATCCCATCGAAATCGAAGATGGGATCAGGGTTTCGTAACCCGCAGGGCATGGGGTTTTTGTTCTTAGGGCCTCGACGGGGGAAAAAGGGTTTTTGGGTTTTTCTTGGGGGATCGAAACTCGGGGTCACCGAAAACCCGCCAGTGGGAAACGCTAACCACTCCGCTACGCCCCCCTTTAAAAAAGTTAAAAGTTTTTAAAGATGGGTTAGCCTAAGCCCTAAATTTTAGGAAATTTGAGCTCACTGACTAAAAAAATTTGGTTGATATGAAATTTACTGAGGGGAGCTACTTTCTGGGTTTTATTTTTTTTTAAAGGAGTTTTTTTTTTTTATTTGTTAAAAACAAAAAAAATTATATTGGAAACCCCAAAATTGGGGAAACCTAAAAACCAAAAACTAGGCTTATGGGGGCCGTAAATTTAAAAAAAAGAAAAAAGAAACTACCCTAAAAAGGGGGCCCCTTTTGGGGGGGCTTCCGGGAAATTTTTTAAAAAGGAAAAATTCCCAAGGGCCAAAAAATTTCCCCTTAAAAAAAGGGGCTCGTTTGATATAAAAAAATTAAATTTTCCCCCCATTTAAAATTTAAGGGGGCCTCGTTTCAAGAAATTTTTTTTTTTTTATAAAAAAACAAAGAAAGTTTTTTGCGTAAATTTCTAAGGGGTTTTCCCATACCCCCCCCTTTTTTTCCCCCAAAAATGGGGCCTTTTGGGAAAAGCGGGTTTTCCCTTTTTGGGGCAATAAAAAAGCCAAACCACAAATTTTGGAGTTTATGTGGCCCAAAAAAAAGTTTGGAATTTTTTAGCTGGTTCCTGCCTCCTTTCAGGGGTCCGTTCCCCCACGCCCAAAAGAACTAACCAACCAAAATTCCCGGGGGGGGGGTTCCCCTTGTACCCCCGTTAATCTAACCAACCTCTTACCCCAAAAAATCCCCCGATTATCAACCAACCTCATTTTACCTAACCTTCAAGGGGGGGAGGGGGGGTGGCCTCCCGCCCCTCAAAAATTCCCGGGAAAAACCCTAACAAAAGGGTTCCTTTACCTTTAAGGGGAGGGGGGGGGGGAGGGGGCTCAAACCACACTATCTTTCTTTTTGGGGAGGATGTCATTTCAAACGCCCTCTGAAACGGGGAAAAGAAAAGCAATCTATTTTCCTAGTCTAGGGGAAATTTTGGCCCATTTATTATGGTCTTATTTTTCCCTCTAACTAAAAACTATGTGGTTGCGACGCATATTTGTACCCAAGCCAAATATTCGCAAAACCCAGGGCCCCAAATTGTTTTTGGGGGGAAGGGGAGAGTATGGGCAAACAGTAGAATAACCAGAAATAATACCAGTAAAAAATAAATAAGAACAAAAATTTTAAAATTGGGTCCCCAGGCCCCAGTTTGGCAGTTTTCCCCCCTTTTGTTTGGGGGCCCCCGGGCAAACTTTCCCATTTGCCCACTCCCCAAATCCGGCCCCCCCCGGGTAAAAAGGAGGGAGGGAGGTTTTCAGAAACGGCATTGTCAGTGAGTTTTAATTGGGCCAATGATAACACGCGCCCCCGTTCTGGGCTCCCGAGCCAATGAGGTTAGCTAAAAAATTTTCCCCGGGAATCCGGGCCCGTTGCGAGAAAAAAAAACAATACCGAAAACCCAAAAACCGGCCCAAATTTAAAATACCCATACCGGTTAAAACTGAAGAAGAAAAAAAAAAAGGTAATACCGGTCTAAAATACCGGTATTTCGGTATACCCAAAAACCCGGGGCCCATCCCTAGTCCTTTACCCTCCACCGGACCCAAAAACCTTCCCCACCCCCATTCCCCCATCCTACACCTTACCCCCCCCTCCACCAGGTGATTCTCCTCCCTTTAGATCCGGGGGGGTCCCCACTCCCCGCCTTCCTCCCCCCCCGGCAAAAATTACAGCCGCTGCCATGGGGCCCTTTAAAGACAGCGATAAATGGGGCGGGCTATGGGGGGCTACTTTTTCCCGAGGGGTACACGACACGGTTTGGGGGGGCCATTTGTCGCCCACAGTTCTTTTCCCATTTCAATAGTACAGCGGCTTTGTTCATTCCTGTATTATGATTATTATTTTTATATGTATAAATATATTTTTTTTTTTGTAAAAAGGGGAATACTGTAGCGCACAGCTGGCTTATTACCCTTCAGAACACGCCTTACACCTGGCTAATTACCCATCAGGTCACGCCTTGCTAGTGGGGTCCTGACTGGGGTCAAACAAAACCCCCCTTGGTCCAGCGACTCCAGCCCGGGAGTCCGGTATTCGGGCAGTTACCTACCTACCACTACAGTGAGAGGAACGCGACTCCTCTTCTCCCTGTGTTCCCCGTAGCATCACTCCGCTGTACTTATCTACATTCCCGCCGTAATAAACTTGTGTGAGAACGCTGTGTTTGGTGTAACCCGTGTCTAGCTAAGTGTACACTACAATATATATATATATATATATATATATATATATATATATATAAAATATATATATATATATAATATATATATAGATACATATATATATATATATATATATATATATATATATATATATATATATATATATATATATATATAATATATATATATATATAATAAGGTGTATTATAACAGTTTCAGTCGCCACTATTCCAACATTTCAACCCCTACTACCCCCCTTTCGAGAGTCACACCCTCGATATCTTCTCCCTCCCTCCCCCCACCTATCATCACCCATCACTGGAGCAAGGCGTGGTGGGGTGAGGGAAGGGGAGATAAGAATGAGTAAATTAGTGTCATGTATGTTGGTGTGAAAAAACTTATAATACCAATAAGGAAATACTGAAATGGATCTAATGTGTGGTTTTAACATCATCATCATCATAAATATTATCATCTCACCTGGCTATTTAATCTTAATCTACATATCTCTAGAAATGTCTGAAAAAAAAATTATTTCCTTAGATTTTGCGTTTCCTTAGAAATTTCCTTCTCAGGTCTAAATTTCCTTAAAATAAGGAAATTTCCTGAAAGTGGAAACACTGGTTCACTGTAACATCAGGATTGCCAGATAGTTGGGCTGGTTTATGGCCAAATTAACTGGAAAAAAATTAGAATTAAAAAGTATTTACATTTTTATATTATATGTATATAAGTACAATGTATTTAAATACTCATTAAAGTATTTAATTACTGTATTTAAATACATGAAAACTAATGTATTTATAAATAGATTTCTTAATACACAAAATGTATGTATTTAAATACAAATGTATTCAAATACAGCCCAGCTCTGGCTATGTATCTATCTAAACTGTCTTTCCCAGGAATCTCAGGAACTTTGTCTAAAAATAAATGTTAAAAAGAAATTTGAATCAAATTATTGTTATTTTCCTTATTTAGAGGTTACATTATACATACTAATTACTGATACAAAAAAAGAAATGGCCTACGCCACATAAAACTTTATTTTAGGGGGGTCTATGCTGTACGGTAGGGGTTACGAATTGTAAAAAAAGAAATGGCCTACGCCACATAAAACTTTATTTTAGGGGGTCTATGCTTTACGGTAGGGGTTACGAATTGTAAAAAAGAGATGGCCAACGGCCGACGCCACAAGAAACTTTATTTTAGGGGGGTCTATGCTGTACGGTAGGGGTTAAGAATTGTAAAAACAGAAATGGCCGACGCTATAGGAAACTTTATTTTAGGGGGGTCGATGCTGTAGAGGTTAATAATTGTCTGAGAATGAACAAGTAAAAAAAAAAACGAAAAAATCAAATACCGATACCGGTATTACCGGTATTTTGGCACGGTATCTGTGTACCGGTATCGTAACTGATACCGGTGTGAGGACGTACCGGTATTATTCCCGTAAACCGGTATCGGCAATACCGGTATTTTCTTGATACCGCACAACCCTACTGTATACTAAAGAAAGACGGGAAATATTCCTATCCAACATAACAAATAAGTGTAGCCAGAAAGATGCCAGATAGCACCCGATTCTTGTGTTTAGAGCGCCATCTATTGAGTGGACGAAAAACTACCTCAGTGGTTCCATATATTGCTAGCCTTTTATTTTCTATTATTTCAGGGAAAATATTAGATATATTAAGTGAAATTGGTGTCATATGTGTATGAACACAGTACAACGTAGTGTAGTGTCGTGGTCAGGGAAGCGGTAGTAGCGGTAATATTTCGATGGAGGAGCAGGAGCATACACGTCTTGTCACCACCATGGTAGCTCAAAGAGTGGACGACTTGACGTCCGAGTTGATCAAAGATGTAAAATTGTAAACAACCACGCGAGATGATGATTGCACAGGAGGTACTGACTACTGATTTTGCAACGGCAACACCTAAAGTGTTTAATTACGGAATTTATTTAATTTTTGCCCACAACATAGTTCCTTGGTCTCTATTTTGACATATCATGAGAGAGAGAGAGAGAGAGAGAGAGAGAGGAGAGAGAGAGGAGAGAGAGAGGAGAGAGAGAGAGAGGAGAGAGAGAGAGAGAGAGAGAGAGAATAGAGAGGAGAGAGAGAGAGAGAGAGAGAGAGAGAGAGAGAGAGGAGAGAGAGAGAGAGAGGGGAAAGAGAGAGAAGAGAGAGAGGAGAGAGAGAGAGAGAGAGAGGAGAGAGAGAGAAGAGATGAGAGAGAGAGAGAGAGAGAGATGAGAGAGAGAGAGAGAGAAGAGAGGCGCGCGCGCGAGCCACGAAACCATCCTACTATGCGTCTGCTACCACCCACAGTGGCAGGGAAATGACCCCATCCACTTCCTCCACTCCAACATTGACACCCTACTTCTCCAGCACAACTGCAACCATCTCTTGTTGTAGGGGACATGAACCAGCATTGGTTGCGAGGCAGTTTCGAAAATTTTGCTAATGAGTACGGCCTTAACAACCATGTAAACTTCCCAACCCACATCTCGGGCCCTCCTCCCTCGACCCGTCATCACAGATTTGCCAGAAGAAGTGATCACCTCCCTCCCCCTGGGTATGGTTGGATCATCGGACCACTCTGCCGTACTCACCACCATCAGCACCACTGTAGTACGCGACCAGGCTACTGCCCGAGTCAACTGGCTTTGGTCTCGTGGAGATTGGGACAGCCTAAAAGAAAACTTGGACTCCATTGTGTGGACGGAGCTTCTCCACGGCGACGTTAATACACAAGTGGAGACCTTCATAACCTCCTCCTATCCCTCCAGAAAAACCATATACCAGCCAAACAACAAATCCAAACCCCATGATCAGCCCTGGTTGGTTTTCAGTGTAGGAGAGCCGGACAACAAGAGCAGGGCCTTTGGGTGCGGTACAAGTCCCCCTCCCAACTCAACAAACATCGGCACAAAGAAGCCTGCAAGACCATGTGTCAGGGCCAAAAAACAGGCCATACAACGCTGGAGAGAGGACTTAAAGGCCAAGTACAGCGGCCAGTCAGTGAGCAGTAAGGAGTGGTGGTGTGGGTGAAGCCAGCAGCAAGGCCTCTTGCTGGACAACACCATTTTCCCCACTCACCAGACCAAACGGGGTCAGGGCTGTCCGCGACAAGGACAAGGCTGAGCTGTTGGCAGCTCATTTTTCTTTAAAATGTCGGTGCCAGACCCCACGCGAGCCCCCAGAGATACCATCCCTCACCAGGGCCTCTTGGAGGTCTCGCCCGTTAACAATAAGGAAGTAGAACATCAGCTGCGGCAAATAGATCCCAAGAAGGCGCTAGGGCCCGACAACATCAGCCCTCACCCACTAAAGGGATATGCTGCCAGCTCGCTCCCCCCACTCACCATCATCTTCAACAACATTCTTTCCTCGTGCAAGTGGCCCACGCAATGGAAAGAGGCAAGAGTGGTGGCCATCCACAAAAAAAAAACAGCAAACGGGACCCAAAGAAACTACCGCCCAATTTCCCTTCTCACTATGTTGGGAAAATCCTGGAGCCCCTCATCACCCCCAAGATCAACACCTTTTTGGGACGCCCACATCTTAAACCCCAAAGCAGTTTGGTTTCGGGCAGAGAAGGCAGTGCAGACCGCCCTCCTTCGTCTGTTCGGAAACCCACTCCGGATGAGGAATAGACACCTTGTCGTGGTTTTTGGACATCGCCGGACCCTTTGACGGGGGTGGGCACCGAGGTCTCGCGCCAAGGAGGGGCCGGGAGTGCGGGCGCCCTACTGAGCTATCCCGGACTACCCCCAAGACAGGACCTACGGGTGGTGATCAACGGCCAACTTCCCGCCAGCAAAAACCCCCTCCACGCCCGCGTCCGCAGGGGAGCGTACTCGGCCTCTTTTGTGGAATGCATTTCAATGACTTTCCAGCCATTCCTGAGGCCAGGGGCCCACGTGAGACTGCACCCCTTTCCTTCCCCCGCGACGAGGACTGGCAGGCACGGGGGTGCCGCATCAAAAATGGCATTTGGGCAAAATCGTCACCTGGGTAGCGATGGCAGGGGAGCCTGGGCCCCCCACAAAACCCGGCTTGCTTATCTCCCCCAGGAAGACATCACCAACCTGCCTGCACCGGACATACGGCTTGGGGAGATATTCCGCCTTCAGAGATCCTTCCTCCTTGGGGTGGGTTTGACGCGGACGACCTTCCCCGTCATGCCCGGGAGTAGCTAAAAACTCGGGCCCGGAGACTCAGTGTGTCCGGCGATCTTCCCACCTTTAGATGCCAAAGGGGGTTGAGGTTCTGTACAAGGCTCAGGGACGTCCCCTAATGAATACCCCCCCTAGCAGGTCTTCCCGCCCGCCCCTCTTACTTGGCCACACTAGACCGCGTCCAGAGAAGAGCCCAGCGACTGGTTAGCAATAAACGTCCCCACCACGCGCCTGACCCCCTTCCAACCCCTCCAGAAGCGCAGGGATGTGGCAGGTTATGTGTCATGCACAAGGCACTAAATCCCCACACGCCCCACCTGGCAGCCATCAAGCTCCCCAGGCCCCCCCCGCCCCTTCACTCCCCCCGTGTCGCCCCACACAGACAGGAGCAAGTGACTGTGCCCTTCTCCAGGACAGAGCACCACCTACGTTCCTTCTTACCCCGCTAGGGCCCGTCTGTGGAACCAGTTAGTTCACCAAACTGACCTCCACCACTACGCCTCGCTACAAGACTTTAAGGGGGGGTAAACAGCTGGTTGATGGCCTAATTTATTTTTAAATATAAAATGTCTTTTTTATTATTAGATGTAGCTATAGATAGATAGCTCTAGTGAAAAACCTAGAGTTTTAGCTATAATAACACCAAATGTACTAACATTTTAAATAAAAAATAAAAAATAAAAAAAGAGAGAGAGAGAGAGAGAGAGAGAAGGAAAGGGAAAGGGGAGAGAGAGAGAGAGAGGAGAGAGAGAAAAGAGAGAGAGAGAGAGAGAGAGAGGAAAAGGAGAGAGAGAGAAAAGAGAGAGAGAGAGAGAGAGAGAGAGAGAGAGAGAGAGAAAAAGAGAGAGAGAGAGAGAGAGAGAGAGGAAAGAGAAAGAGGGAAGGAAAGGAGAAAGGGGGAGAAGAAAAAGCGGGGAGAGGCGGGGAGCGAGAGGAGAGAGAGAGAGGAGAGAAGAGAGAGAGAGAGAGAGAGAGAGAGAGAGAGAGAGGAGAGAGAGAGAGAGAGCAGAAGAGAGAGAGAGGAGAGAGAGAGAGAGAGAGAGAGAGAGAAGGCAAAAACTGTCTTGCTGCCCCATAAAGGATGCATGCATGTGGCATATCGCAAAAAAAATCTATCAGAAACACCCAAAAATGTTCAAGTACACTACTATACTTATCTCTTGTGTTTACGTACGTCCTTCTGATCAGCGCGCTTCCTTTTGTGACATCACCGAGCCATGGTGCATCGTCTGCTTGTCGTGAGGGGCGTTTTGGAAGCTCGGGGAATTTGCAAATTTTGATTGCGGATTATTTAAAAACGGCTGACTGGATGCAAAAAGTGACGGCATATTGTTGATATACTCGTTAATGGCTATAATTTGATTGCATTAAATCAGGAATGATGAAATGGTCTGGACGATTACTTTAATCTACATATCTGCATTGTACAATTCACACTTTGTGTCTTTAGAATAGCATAGAACGAAAGAATTAAAAAGTAACCAGTTAGCCTTTACTACACCTTATTTGAAGCTTTCCAGTCTTTCTTTGTATACCGTCTTTTGGGCTGTAGGTAGGGGAGGCCGCCTCGGCCGTAGGGAGTGCCTTCGGTGTTTTTTTTGTATTAGTTCGTTATTGGGCAGCACCGGTTTTTTTTAGACCACTAGCGGAGTCCTGAGCGGAATTGTTGTGGGACGAGGCGAGAATGGCATCTCACGACTAGATTAATGTTGTTTCACTATCGTAATTTGACCGTTTTTGAGAATGAAACTTTTGTTCTGATGCCTGCCCCTCACTATGGTTAGGTCACTCAGGACGCTTGACCCTCATTGCCCCTGAATGGTAGTTAGGTCACGTTTGCTAGCCTTTAATGGTACAGTATTACCTGGAATTGTCCCCGAACGGAATACTCGCCACCGTCGGAGAATGATCCATTTTTTTTACGTCGGCGAGAGTTCCTATTAAGCGACAGTTCCAAGTTTATATATTAATATAACAGTACCCAATCTATATATTTAAAACAGCTTTTAGCCGTGTTTCTGAATTCAGGGATTGAATATCGGGAGTTAGTTTAGCCGAGGTTAGTTTAGTGATGGGGGGGTCTGGGGTTTTGGCATGTTACGTAACCAATGTCCATGTATTGTATTAAAGTGTAGTTTTAAATTGTTTTGGGACAAGCGAAAAACTTGTCCAATAACGAAATACCTTTTATTCTTCCATTTGCACCTATTACAAGTGGAACTTGCCGAAAACTTTCATGTCTGCAAGACTTCCGGTTGGTGTTTCAGTTATAATGGGACGAGAAACTGCGCGGTTGCTACCGTCGCTACCACATACGTTTTCTATATTACTTTTTGTTTAGTATAACTGTACAGTATTAATCAGAGCTGGGCAGTATTTAAATACAATTGTATTTAAATACGTATTTAAATACATTTGTGTATTTAGAAATGTATTTATAAATACATTGGTTGTCATGTATTTAAATACTTTTATGAGTATTGAAATACATTGTATTTAAATACATTTAACAAAAATGTAAATACTTTTTTAACAGTTAATTTGACCCGCCCCACTATCTGGCAACCCTGATGTTACAGTGAACCAGTGTTTCCACTGGCAAGGAAATGTCCTGATTTCAAGGAAATTTAGGCCTGAGAAGGAAATTTCTAAGGAAAACCAAAATCTAAGGAAATCCTAAGGAAATTATTTTTTTTCGGATATGTTAAAATTTGTGTATTTAAAATGTATTTACAAATGTATTTAAATACAATTGTTGTATTTAATATTTAAATACATTTCTCCCATGTATTTAGTATTTAGTATTTAAATACATTCAATGTATTTAGTGCCCAGCTCTGGTATTAATGCACTTCCGCGTAACCTTTAAAACTTATATACATATTGTAGAAATTATATCGTTGTCTAAGACTCATACAGACACAACCTCCCCTTCCACAGGCCCCCCAACCATATAGGAGGCTAGGTTAGGTTCATAATCTCGCCGGGGGGTCGAGGGGGGCGGAGCCCTCACGTTAGGAGGTTAGATTTGGTTCTATCTATCTGAAAAAACACAAATTTAAGGCAAGGCAAAAAAAGTCAGTGTCTCAGAAAATGACCGCGCAGTCCTCTTCCATTTTGACCAAAAGAACTAATTTTAGGCAAGGCTAAAATAGTCAGTGTCTCAGAAAATGACCGCGCAGTCCTCGTCCATTTTTACCAAAAACACTAATTTTAGGCAAGGAAAAACTAGTCTGTGTCTCGGAAAATGACCGCGCAGTCCTCGTCCATTTTTACCAAAAGCACTAATTTTAGGCAAGGAAAAACTAGTCAGTGTCTAATAAATGACCGCGCAGTCCTCGTCCATTTTTACCAAAAGCGCTAATTTTAGGCAAGGAAAATCTAGTCAGTGTCTCAGAAAATGACCGCGCAGTCCTCCTCCATTTTTATCAAAAGCACAAATTTTACCCAAGGAAAAATTAGTCAGTGTCTCAGAAAATGACCGCGCAGTCCTCGTCCATTTTTACTGGTATCTTTCCCTTACTATCCTACTAACCTAACCATTACCGTCAGCGAGAGTTCCCGGTTTGTGTCGGGACGAGAATTTCGGTAGACGAGAGTACCAGGTACCGTTCTCATTATCCCTGAATGATACGAATAGGTCACTCAGAATGTCTGCCTCTTAACGCCCTTGAATTATATGATTATATGGTCAACCATGATGTCTGCCCCTTATTGTCCCCGAATTGTTAGGTTAATTAGGATGGCTGTCCCATTATTGCCCCCGAATTATTTATTAAAAGTCAATCAGGATGTCTGCGCCTTAAATTATTGCCTCCAAATTGTTTATTTCTGGTCAATGACCCTTCCTCATCGCTTTATACAGGGCACATCGATTTGTTGTGTCAAGCCAGAGGCCCAGCTGAGTAATGTTTGTAAACACTATTTATCTCGTGGCAGCCTTGTGATTGGCTGATAGATCTGAGTAGATAATATAAATCACTGCTGTGATTCGCTATTATCGAGGATGACGTCATTGTATTCGCCCGCCAATCAACTGTCTCTGTCGAGATACTCCGAGATACTCCTCCTTACGCCCGGGGTAAAGCTATCTTCGGTGGATTATTAAAAACAGCCTCGGCGCAGGGGGGGGCGAGGGTTGCGCCGGAGTAGCATTTACGCCGTACTTACGCCGCTTCACTTACGCTTTTTTGCTGGATCTGGCCCCAGGCTCACATTATTCGGAGCTCCCAATTCTTTCTCCGGGAGTGCGGGAGGGACGGGGTGACGTCACTGTGACGTCACTGATCGCCACGCCCCCATAGACACGGACAGCAAAAACGTGTAGTGTGAACCCCGCCTTATAGACGTACCAGTACGTCTACCGTCGCGTAGGGGTTAAACCAAATCTTTTATGTACTTGAATTTCTTCACCGTAATCACCTAAATCAGACTCTTTCTGAACTATATTTATCAACTGTTGATAAATCATCAACTTTATCCCTGATTATAATAGTAATAAAATATAATATGAATAATTACTGTAGCATGATTACATGTTTTCTAAAGCAGAATTTGTTTAATCATTACCAATCTACTTCAGATTCATCTAAAAAGGAAAAAAAATAAGAGAAAAAAAATTAAAAATTAAAATGTAGAATGCAAAACTAAAAATAAAGAAAAAACCAGTACGTAAGAATCATTTGAAAACCATTCTAATAAAGGGTATCTCATTGGTAGGCATGATCAGTTTTTTTTACATGACAAAAATAAACTCGGAACTGGATAAAAAACGAATCCTCACTTTCTGACTGATATAATTTTACAGTTGCTCATTTGGCCGATTTTTTAAATATGGACTTAGGCTAACTCAAGACTAACCACGGCTTTAGACAGGCTTTTCAGTATTTTAAACTTTTTCCGGGGGGAGATTGGTCGTAAGTTGGTCGTAAATCGTATTGGAATTGTTAGACACCCACGACCCTGTCCAACACCAGTCTAATGAGATTTACGAATACTATGCAAATGCCATTGATCAGAAAAGTTAAAGATATTGTCAATATTATGTTTGGCAAAATATAAATGTTATACATGCATCTACTATAGATTATGAAGCTTCAAATTTTTTTTTTAGAAGATCACGTTTGGCGCCCTATGAAATCATAAGAACATAAGAACATAAGAATATAAGGAAGCTACAAGAGGCCACGAGGCCTACACGTGGTAGTTCCTGTCGCCTAACACTACCTTCATCCACCTTTATCCCATCCATGAACCTATCCAGCTCCTCTTTAAAGCTCCCTAATGACTCCGCACTAACTACCTGTCTACTGAGACCATTCCATTCATTCACGGTGACTCACCACCCTATTTGTGAACCAGTTTTTCCCTATTTCCTTTCTAAATCTACGCTTTTCCAGCTTGAATCCTTTACTTCTTGTTCTACCCTGGTTAAAAGCCGTAAGAACTTTTCCTACCTCTCCTTTATTAAATCCCTTTATCCACTTAAAAACTTCTATCAGATCGCCCCTTACTCTGCGTCTCTCGAGTGAGTGTAACTTTAATAACTTCAATCTCCTCTTATAACTAAAGTTACGCATCCCTTGAATCATTTTGGTCATCCTTCTCTGCACTGTTTCTAACAAGGCTATATCCTTCCTGTAATATGGAGACCAAAACTGAACCGCATAGTCTAGGTGAGGCCTGACTAGAGCCAGATAAAGCTTTAGAATAACTTCCGCGCTTCTACTTTTAACACTTCTGGTAATGAATCCTAATACTCTATTAGCTCTATTTCTGGCCTCAATACATTGTTTCCTAGGTCGGAGATCTGGGCTCACCCTCACTCCAAGATCTTTTTCACCTTCTGATCTTTTCAGCGATACATTGCTTATGGTGTATCTATTACCAGGGTTTTTTCTACCAACATTCATAACGCTGCATTTATCAATATTAAATTCCATCTGCCATCTGACTGCCCACTCGTTAAGTTTATCTAAGTCTCCCTGCAATATGTTTACATCAGACTGTGATCCAATAATCCTACCTAACTTAGTATCATCAGCAAACTTGCTGATATCACTGCTAATCCCACTATCCAAGTCGTTGATGTAAATCAAAAATAGTAATGGACCCAAAACAGACCCTTGTGGAACTCCACTTGTCACCAGTCCCCATTCAGATTTAGAACCATTAATTGTAACCTTTTGTTGCCTATTACTTATTAGCCAAGCTCTGATCCAATGAAGAACCTTCCCATCTATTCCATGAGCCCTAACCTTATTTAAGAGTCGCTCGTGTGGTACTTTGTCAAATGCCTTACTAAAGTCCAGATATATTATATCATAATCCTTATCATTATCTGCCGTCTCATAAACTTTCCTATAAAAACTCAATAAATTGGTGAGACATGAAAATCTAGTTTGTTTACCTCTCCGCGCCCACCAAATCCAAGCTATCATAAACTGAAATACATCACTTATACAACTATACAGCAGCACTTGCATTTAATGGGAACAGAGGAGACAAATTTCTTTTTTTTGGTCATAGTCTAGTCTAGTCTACGCTGACAGCGGTTCCTTACAACTCCCTCTAAGAGTCTAAGGGGAGGCCAAGGCAGAAGTCTCCATTTTCACATATCTATGAACCTCATTCTCACATTCTACTGTTCTCTCACTTTTGCATGATCTCTCTCTCTCACATACTCCAACACTATCCTCCCATTTAACAGGGGGTCATCCTTTCACACTCCCAACATCTATTGGTTTATGATACTCTCGTCCCCGTCGGCGAGAGTTCCAACTTTTCGCGTTGCCGAGTGTTTCTATTTTCTACAACACAATATATATGTAAACACATCAAATTGATCGATTTAATGCCAAAAAAAGGGGAATGTGCCAGACATCAGAGGTCATATGGCACTATGGCAAAGCATAAAAAGGGGAGGGGTTTTAGAAAAATAGTGAAACGGTGAGGGAAGGGGAAAGAACGGAATGTTACATCAGGATGGTTAGATCAGATGTAGGATGTGGACTTGCTGGAGGAAGGAGGTTAAATTTTCCAGGGAGAAGGAGGGGGATTCCGGAAGAATGTCCGCAAGACAGGGAGGACAAATGAGGGAAGGAACTGGAACGGGCAGTAGTAAGATGGGGGCAGGATATTAGGACATGTTGGACAGTGAGAGGAGCTTGACAGGGTGTGCAGAGGGTTGGGGAGGAGCGTGACATGAGATAGGAGTGTGTGAGGTTGGTATGGCCTATGCGTAAGCGTGCGAGAGCAGTCTCCCAACGTCTATTAGTGTGATAAGGATCCGATCCCGGAGATATGGCGGGTTTGATCAGGCGAAGCTTATTGGTAGAGAAATTGGTCCAGGAGGACTGCCAGCGGTCGAAAAGGAAAAATTTAAAGGAAGGGTAGATGTCGAAAGCTGGCAAGTTTGAGAAACGGGGGTAGTGGGACACAGTGGCTGAACGCGCAAAAGAATCAACGCGTTCGTTGCCCGAGATACCCATGTGACTCGGCATCCAGCAGAAGCATATTGTTTTGTGACGTACGGATAGGCGGAATAGCCAGTCTTGGATCTCCCGAACAAGAGGGTGAAGTGAGCGAAGGGATTGTATAAGAGAAAGGGAATTGCGGGAATCAGTGAAGATAGTGAAGGAACAGGATGAGTAGAAAAGTATGCGTTTTAAGGCGAAGAGGATGGCGTACAATTCCGTTGTAAGAACACTGGATTCTATAGGAAGTTGGAATTGATAGTGAAGAGAGGGGAAGAGGATAGCAAAGCTAGATCAAGAGTGGGACCCGTCAGTGTAGACGTGGGTGCTAGAGGAATGAGTGGAAAGGTGTTCGAGAAAGTGAGAGCGTAACACGATAGGAGGAATGGTAGACTTGGGAGAGGTAGTGGGGACGGAAGAGCAGATATGGGGGGAAGGTATAAGCCACAGAAGGAAGGAATGAACATAGAAAGGGAAGAGATTAGGAAAGGAGGAGTGGGAGAGAAGGGTGCGCATACGAACACGGAAGGGTGGTGACAAACGAGGGGAGGAGGAGATTACTGTGAGGAGAGATTGGGGGACTACAATCTTAGAAGTAGGAAATTGATGAAGGCGATCATAGCACCGAAGTGATAGGAGGGCTCAACGGCTAGAGAGGGACGGGAGGCCTGACGCAGCATAGAGGCTCTCAACAGGGGAGGAGCGAAAGGCACCTAGAGCCAGATGGAGGCCTAGGTGGTGAACAGGGTCCAGGAGACTGAGGAGGGAGGCAGAGGCAGAGGAATAAATATGACATCCATAGTCAAGAGTGGAGAGGACCAGGACGGTGTGGAGATGGAGGAGGGTCTTGCAGTCAGCACCCCAAGACACATGGGAGATAGTTTGTAAGAGGCGGAGGCGACGAAGGGCAGTTACTTTTAGAGATAGGATATGTGCCTTCCAGGTAAGTCGGGAGTCGAAAGTGAGGCCAAGGAATTTACCAGAGGAGCAATACTTGAGAGGTACGTTATATAGATAAAGTGGAGGTGGGAGTGGCACACGAGATCGAGAGAATAGGATGGAGAAGGATTTTGTGGGGGAGAAACGAAAGTCATGATCAGTAGCCCAGGAAGAAGCAGCGGAAATAGCAGATTGGAGGAGACAGTGGAGGGGTGCCAGGGAAAGGCCGGAAGCGTAAATGGCTAGGTCATTTACGTAAAGGGAGGACCGGACGCCAGGTGGTAAGGTGGAGACTAGTCCATTAACTGCAATGAGGAACAAGGAAGTGCTGAGGACACTTCCTTGGTAAAAGGTAAAGATGCTAAAAGGTAAAAGGTAAAAGGTAAAGATACGCTAAGCTGCGCGTGGCATGCGGTGCTCATCTCCGTGGCATTAGCCCTTAGAGCCTGTGGTGGGTGAGAACCCGTTACCCCGGGACACAGGGCTAGTGTGACTCCCGGGTTACCACAGTTACCTTCCCCAGGTTACCCCAGGTACCCATTTATCAACCCCGAAAGGAAGGAAGAACAGCTGGGTAGGCTGGTCACCGACTTGCCCTGGCCCGGGATTGAACCAGGGCCTGCAGATTCGTAGCCAGGCACGCTAGCCACTGCACCACGGAGGCGACACTTGGGGACTTCCTTGGGGACACCTTGATATTGTGGGAAGGACGAGGAAATGGAGGAAGATATTTTGACTCGGAAGGAGCGATTACTGAGAAAGAACTGGAGAAAGACCTCAATGTTACCAGTTATACCGAAAGAGGATAACTGGTGGAGGATGTGGTGTCGCCAGGTGGTATCATAGGCTTTCTCCAGGTCAAAAAAACCAGCACGGACTGATTCGTGACGTGCAAAGGCTGTGGTAATGTATGTTTCTAGGTGGGCTAAGGGGTCGGCTGTGCTTCGGGCAAGTCGGTAACCAAATTGAGAAGGAGAGAGAAGACTTTTTGATTCCAGGAACCACATAAGACGGAGATTTAACATGCGTTCCAGTAACTTACATAGGCAACTAGTTAAGGCAATGGGACAGTAATCTTGTGGGAGGGTACCAGATTTATTAGGTTTGAGGAATGGGAGGACAAGGGCTTCGCACCATGGGGGGGAAAAGTCCCCAAGGGACCAAACTCGGTGAAAAAGGACCAGTAAGAAGATGAGAGAAACAGGAGGAAGGTGTTTAAGCATGGATAGTGGATGCCGTCAGGGCCTTCACGGGTGTTGCGGCAAGAATGAAGAGCAGAGGTGAGTTCAGAGGAAGAGAAAGGAGCATTGTAATGCTCAGTAGAGGATAGGAAGGCGACAGGAAAGCGTTCCCTGGTAGCTTTTATACTAGTGAACTGGGGAGAGAGGTGAGAGCCACTACTTACCAGACTAAAAAAGGAACCTTATTCCTCTGCTACTTGTAAAGGCTCAGCAAAAATGTTGTTACGAACGGGCAGGACTGGGGCAACAAGGGGCGGATGTTTACCTGACAGCCTATGTATTCGGCACCAAACTGAGGAAATAGGAGTATCGGTTGTGAGAGAGGAGACGTAGGTGCACCAACTATTAATGACAGAGAGTTAATGGTCCGTTTAAGACGGGCAGAGGCTATTTTAAATGAAATAAGAGCTGGGAGTTGGCCGGGGGTACCGCGTTTGCAGCGGTAGCTGCTCCAAGCAGCACGTTTTAGTCGGTGGGCTTTTGAACAATCT
>JACEEZ010004874.1:125000-170000 GCA_016584305.1 Chionoecetes opilio | reverse complement strand
ACTTTGTTATCTGCTTGTTAAATATGAAGAAATCAGTGGAATCTGTGTGGGGACCTGAAGGTAATCTCCTTGCTTCTAGGAATCGTTAGGTTACACTAAGCACATGTGTTTTCTTTGTTTGTGGGACTCTAGAGCGGACAGCAAACATTACAAACAAAAGGATATGGCCAGCACGACGAAAGACTCACCTGGCAGGTTCAACTGCATGTACAAACTCTTGTTGACAGTGAAAAGTTGTACTTACCTCCATTGCATCTGAAACTGGGTTAATGAAAAATTTTGTGAAAGCCATGGATCAAAATGGTGCTGGTTTTCAGTATTTGTTAGCAAAGTTTGAACGCACGTATCTGAAGCCACAGTGAAGGCAGGTTGTTCAATGGCCCTCAAATTCGTCAATACTCAATAATGATGACTGTAAAGAGCCTAACTGCCCTGGAAAAAGCTGCTTGGAAGAGCTTTTGGCTGTTATAAAAACTACCTAGGTAATGTTCGGAGCATCGAATTATGAGGAACTTGTAAATGACATGTTGAAGAGTTACCATGCGCTTGGGGCTGCGGATGTCCTCAAAATCCACTTTTCCATTCATATCTTGATTTTTCCCAACGAATCTTGGCGCGGTCAGTGAGGAGCAGGGGGAAACGTTTCCACCAGGACATTGCCACCATGGAAACCCGGATACCAAGGACGATTCAATCCCAACAGGATAGGGGAACTATTGCGGACGCTACAACGAGAAAGCAGCTGCTCCTACAACGAAAGAGCAAATCAGAAACATTCTGATGTACTATGGAGCAGGGTGAGTACTTTTGTGTGTTAGGTATAGTTTGATCATATGTATATTTAATACCAATTTGAGATCTTGACTGTTCTTCTGAAGAACAGTCTAGATCTGACTGTTCTTCGAACTAGCGCATCTTTCTCTCAAAAAAAATCTCGAAATTGTGTTCCAAAATACAGATATATATATTATATAATAATATATATTAATATATATATAGTATATATATATATATATATATATATATATATATATTATATATATTATATATAATAGTAAAAGTTTACTGTGATTTGGCATATTTTCGGATATTTCCAAGATGTTGGCACATTTCGGATATATTTGGAACATAATTTAAGTATATTTTTGCCAGATATGTACATTAGGTCCTAATAAAGCCGCAGGCACCACCATAATTTAATTACGAGCAATATATATTAACGTAGGGGGATTGTTTCGATTAATTAGATAATTATATATACGTATATAGTATAATAGCTATTAAAATTTAAAATGCCGATATTTCAAAAACTATACATGCTAGAGAAAAAGCAATGCCATTTTTTAAATCAGCAGCGAAAATTCTTTCCAACCCACACACAATGAACTTCAGAACCATTTTTGGTGTCGACCAGTGTAATCTGCAATTACAATAATAGCATAATAGCAATGTTTTTGGAGGGCCTCCGCCGAACCCCTGAAACTGGCTCACTGAACCCTGGGGTTCGATCGAACCCAGGTAAGACCACTGTGTAAAGCATCAAAGTTAATAGATTGAGGAGATAAATAAATTGAAACATAGTAATCCAACGCTGGATATATACCCTTAATAGGGTACAATGGGACAGTAGTGTTGATATTTGGAAAGACAAGGGCATTTTCTGGTGGACAAGATAGAGGAGGAAGAAATAGAATGGGGAGAGGAAATAAATTGTAATTGGAATTGGAACAGGGGTTGAGTAAGCAAAGTTTCTTGGAGGCAGATAACTTGAGGTTATAGCAAGAAATCAGGAGACGAAGGTCTTGTCTGTGGGAGCGGAAGCCGCGAATTTTCCATTGGAGAACAGACATTGGTAGAGTTCAGCAGGGTGATGAGGGTTGGAATGGCCTCAGCGTCAGGAGTAGAGGGGTTCAGGAGGATCTTGCAGGTCAAGATGGGGAGAGGACATAGGTGATCAGAGGGAAGGGGAGAAGGGTGGAGTGGGGAGACTGATGAGAGAAGGGCGGGAACAGGGGAGTAAGCTGGGAGGCAGGAGGCAAGGTGGGAGGGAAGAGAAATGCATCCACTAGGAACTTTGAGGGTGAGACAGAAGGTGGGAAGATTGGGGGGTCCGGGAATTGGGTAGAGGGTCCTTTTACAGTGGATTAGTGACTTGCACTCAGATGTTCATCTCGTTACCTCTAACCCCGTCTTGCAATCGGCAGCAGTATACCGTGCATGTGGGTTGCTTCGGCACTCGACGATGCTTTGACAGTTGCTCCTTGGAGACTTGAACTCGACCTCTCCCTACCAGGCTCTTGAAAGAGTGTGCCCCGGCAGGATTCGAACTCGGGACATTGAGTTCAGTCACTCCAAGACGCTAACCACTTGGCCACCGCCTCCCCACGCGCTAAATGAGTTAGCACCATGCATAAATTAGCGTTAACTAAATAAAAACATCATCAATCGGGAAAATTACCCGATTGATGATGTTATTATTTACGTTAACGGTAATGTATGCATGGTTCTAATTCATTTATCAGAAAACTAAATATATCAATGGAAAAGCTAATAAAATTGCGCTTCTATTGATATGTTTCATGGTAAATGTTGACTCACAAAGTTTTAAATGGCAAGAGTTGAAGTTATAAGGTTCATGCATATTTCTTCAGTCTCGTAATGGCATTTCTTTAGCGTGTTTACTGCTTTTTATTTGATAATATTATAAACAAAATTTACGAAGATAACAGTATATCATATATACTGATAACCATCAGTCTATATGATTTTCATTGATAGTCATATGCAGCAAGTGAATGGCCAGCAGATGTTTAACTCCTGCCGCACGGCGAAGGTCGATTTCACGCGCACCACAGGCACCCGGAGTGAGGTATCTTGTTGTAGAATATCTTTGCTATACACACCGCACATGACTCCCTCACCGCGCTGCCTAAATTTACGTTGATTTCGCGTATAGTTTACTCTGGTGAATAACCACTGGTCGACAAAAAAAATCGAAATATGGTTTCTGGACTAAATGAAGCTGATTATAGGTAAATCGACCCTGACTGAACTCGAATCTGATGTTCAATTAACTCTATCACGTCCAGTTTTTGAGAACCAGACGCAATTCATGAAAAAATATGGGTAAAATCAGCAGAAATAGGTTTCACCAATGTTTTCATTTTAAACTCTTTAATCTTTTCTTTTCTCAAGCCTATTTAGGGCAGTGCAGTGTTTTTGAGTCAGTGTGGTTTGTGCAGTGAGCAGGGGAGGGTGTGCACGCTGCGTATTGGCGAGGGGTTAGCAGGCTGTGTAGTACATTTTTACCTACTGATCGTACAGCTATTGACATTATGTTTAACATTTTATTTTTCTTTGCAGATATGATGTGTTTGATTTAGTGGAGTCCTAATTTAGTTGGTTTACCGTATATAGTACCTTGTACCGGGCTGTGATGCCGTAACTGTGGAGATGCCGCAACTGTGTGAATGCATCGGACAATTTTTGTTACATATGTGGAATTTTTACCCCTGACAGTCTGAAGAAACCTCTTACAAAGAATGTTAAAGCAGCTTATCTGCATTACTTCAAGTGCCGTATAGGTGATCAAGATAAGAAGTGGGCCCCTCACGTAGAAGGCAACCCCTGTGTGAACCACTCGAATGAATGGATGCGTGGCAAACGGCCATCAGGCATGGCATTCGGCATCCCAATGGTTGGCGTGAAAAGGTCACAGTACTGACTGCTACTTCTGCCTCACTAACATCAAAGGATATTCAGTAAAAACGGGGAGCTAAAATCAGGTATCCTGACGTACCTTCTGCCATCAGCCTGTGCCACATGGTCCTGATCTCCCAGTTCCAAATGTTCCAATTGCAAGTACTATAAGTGAATCAGATTCGAACGAGGAGGATAATCCCATGGATACAGACTTTCAAGAAATGGCAGACAACAGAGAGCCCAAATTCATCAGTCAGGAAATGCTACATGACCTTGCTAGGGACCTAGATCTACCCAAGGAGAAAAGTGAAGTCCTGGATCTCGTCCCAAGGAATGAATTTGCTACAAGAAGGAGTTCTCATCACCACGTTTCGTCGTAGACATAAAGAACTTTCAAGCTTCTTCAAGATGGAACACAAGCTCTGTTACTGCTTTGATGTTGACACACTCATGGAACAACTTTGTGAGTCTCACACTTATGATAAGAGTGAGTGGCGGCTGTTCATAGATTCGGAAAAAACACGCTAAGGGCCGTTCTTCTGCATAAAGGAAATAAGCTTCCGAGTGTTCCAATTGCGCATGGCATGAATGAGTGAAACTTATGAAACTATGAAGACTTTGTTATCTGCTGTTAAATATGAAGAACATCAGTGGAATCTGTGTGGGGACCTGAAGGTAATCTCCTTGCTTCTAGGACTCCAGTTAGGTTACACTAAGCACATGTGTTTTCTTGTTTGTGGGACTCTAGAGCGGACAGCAAACATTACAAACAAAAGGAATGGCCAGCACGACCGAAAGACTCACCTGGCAGGTTCAACTGCATGTACAAACCTCTTGTTGACAGTGAAAAGGTGTACTTACCTCCATTGCATCTGAAACTTGGGTTAATGAAAAATTTTGTGAAAGCCATGGATCAAAATGGTGCTGGTTTTCAGTATTTGTTAGCAAAGTTTGAACGCACTGTATCTGAAGCCAAGTGAAGGCAGGTTTTTCAATGGCCCTCAAATTCGTCAACTACTCAATAATGATGACTGTAAAGAGCCTAACTGCCCTGGAAAAAGCTGCTTGGAAGAGCTTTTTGGCTGTTATAAAAAACTACCTAGGTAATGTTCGAGCATCGAATTATGAGGAACTTGTAAATGACATGTTGAAGAGTTACCATGCGCTTGGGGCTCGGATGTCACTCAAAATCCACTTTTTCCATTCATATCTTGATTTCTTCCCAACGAATCTTGGCGCGGTCAGTGATGAGCAGGGGGAACGTTTCCACCAGGACATTGCCACCATGGAAACCCGATACCAAGGACGATTCAATCCCAACATGATAGGGGACTATTGCTGGACGCTACAACGAGAAAGCAGCTGCTCCTACAAACGAAAGAGCAAACTACAGAAACACTTCTGATGTACTATGGAGCAGGGTGAGTACTTTTGTGTGTTAGGTATAGTTTTGATCATATGTATATTTAATACCAATTTGAGATCTTGACTGTTCTTCTGAAGAACAGTCTAGATCTGACTGTTCTTCGAACTAGCGCATCTTTCTCTCTCAAAAAAAATCTCGAAATTGTGTTCCAAAATACAGATATATATATATATATATATTAATATATATATCTATATATATATATATATATATATATATATATATATATATATATATATATATATATATATATATATATAGTCAAAATTTACTGTGATTTGGCATATTTTCGGATATTTCCAAGATGTGGCACATTTTCGGATATATTTGGAACATAATTTAAGTATATTTTTTGCCAGATATGTACATTAGGTCCTAATAAAGCCGCAGGCACCACCATAATTTAATTACGAGCAATATATATTAACGTAGGGGGATTGTTTCGATTAATTAGATAATTATATATACGTATATAATTATAATAGCTATTAAAATTTAAAATGCCGATATTTCAAAAACTATACATGCTAGAGAAAAAGCAATGCCATTTTTTAAATCAGCAGCGAAAATTCTTTCCAACCCACACACAATGAACTCAGAACCATTTTTGGTGTCGACCAGTGTAATCTGCAATTACAATAATAGCATAATAGCAATGTTTTTGGAGGGCCTCCGCCGAACCCCTGAAACTGGCTCACTGAACCCCTGGGGTTCGATCGAACCCAGGTTAAGAACCACTGGTGTAAAGCATCAAAGTTAATAGATTGAGGAGATAAATAAATTGAAACAATAGTAATCCAACGCTGGATATATACCCTTAATAGGGTACATGGGACAGTAGTGTTGATATTTGGAAAGACAAGGGCCATTTTCTGGTGGACAAGAATAGAGGAGGAAGAAATAGAATGGGGAGAGGAAATAAAATTGTAATTGGGAATTGGAACAGGGGGTTGAGTAAGCAAAGTTTCTTGGAGGCAGATAACTTGAGGTTCATAGCAAGAAATCAGGAGACGAAGGTCTTGTCTGTGGGAGCGGAAGCCGCGAATTTTCCATTGGAGAACAGACATTGTGTAGAGTTCAGCGGGTGATGAGGGTTGGAATGGCAGCGTCAGGAGTAGAGGGGTCAGGAGGATCTGCAGTGTCAAGATGGGGGAGAGGACATAGGTGATCAGAGGGAAGGGGAGAAGGGTGGAGTGGGGAATGATGGAGAAGGGCGGGAACAGGGGGTAAGCTGGGAGGCAGGAGGAAGGTGGGAGGGAAGAGAATTGCATCTCAGCTGAGACTTTGAGGGTTGAGACAGAAGGTGGGGAAGATGAGGTTGGTCTGGGAAGTGGGTAGAGGGGTCATTCCTTGAGATTGAGCGAGGTACTCCTCGATCATAGGTATGGTCTCAACTGGAGAGTCAGACGGGAGACCTGGGAGGGCACAGGGTTTCTTAGTCGGGAGATGTAGAAAGTGGGGTGTGAGGAGCTGAGGAGGAGGGAGAGATAGTGGGAGGTCTTGGGGGGAGGAAGGGGAAGGACGTTTAGGTCGTCTGTAAGAGAAGGCCGAAGAGTGCGTTGAGGAAGGGGTGTGGGGATCGAGGAAGGGGTAGAGGTCGGAGTATCTAGACCGAGGACAGAAAAGGGGTTATTTACGGAGAGAAAGGGGGCAGCAGGAGCAAAGGAAGGACGAGGAGTTGGAGGAGGAACAGGGAAAGAGAGGATAGGAGAGGTTGTGGTAGGGGGATCCGGAAAATTGGGATTGGAAATAAGCTGGGAGACGGGGGTAGGCGAAAAGCCTTGCGGCGAGCTTCTTGGCAAGCTTCCCTCAGAGTTAGCCCTTCTCAAATCTAATGGTTGCCACTTCTGATTCAAAGCGGTAGACAGGGCAACCCCTGTAGAAGAACCACCACAGTGAGCACACGTGGCGACGTTGCAGGACATGTGGAACGAGCATGGCCAGGTGGAGGGGCATTCCAGGGCAGGTGGCCCACCAAAATGACAAATTAACACCTCACCAACTCCGATTTTGCTTAAATTTGGCACATGTTATGAGTGTTGCTGCCATATGCCTTGTGCAAAATTTGAGCACTCTAGGGTCAACGGGTCTCCTGTAAGAGGTCATCAAAATTTTGGCATGACCTCGAAAATGACCTAAAAGATCAAACTTCAAATGTCCCTAAAATCTTTATTTATAAACTTAGAGAGATGGTTTTTAATATCTTTTTTACTCAGTATGAGTCTCTTGAATCATTCTAGGTTTACAGAATTAACTTACATCAATAACTGAAAAAGGGCACAAAATTTGAACTTTGACCTTGACCTGTGACCTTGAAGTTCACTCGCGACAAAAAAAATAATTTAGTCAAAATTGAAGCTTTGTATGTTTACTTCAAAATAACATAAAAAAATTGTGTCTTATTCTGCATAGGTAAGCCTGTACAGGTTCTCAAAGCCGACTTTTTTTTGTTTTTTTCATAAATAATGCGTTTTTCTAATTTTCTTCCAGATATATTTTGGTTTAAGTAGCTAATTACTACCCTAATGTGAATGTCAAAATGGTGAGAAAGGTATGTTGTGATCCCATGAAAAAACACAACAGTAAGATAATAAAAGCTCTCATTCCTGTGCCTAAAAGATTATATAAATATTTGGGACTACAGGCAGGTCAAATGATTTGTAAAAATTGCCACCATAATCTTGTGGCTTTGAGAAAGAAATCTGGTTCTGCTTCTGCGGAGCCTGCAGAAGTTTCTTCAAGTTCTGAAGAAGCAAACATAGATGACAGTTGCACATCCAACAACGGTTCAGAAATGGATACATCAAAGGAATTCGCCCTGGACAGGCTGAATGTGACCCTGCCACTGTTTGACATCACTCCAGTTAAAACAAGTTAGATCATGACAAATATTTTCAAAGTTAATTTTCACCTTGTTTAGGTTGGGACAATAAACTAGTGCTCAGTACTTAGCTATGTACATACACTGAAACATACTTTTAAGAATTACCGAAATATATATAAATTAATAAATTTACAGATCTATGTATTCTTAAAAGTATGTTTCAGTGTATGTACATAGCTAAGTACTGAGCACTAGTTTATTGTCCCAACCTAAACAAGGTGAAAATTAACTTTGAAAATATTTGTCATGATCTAACTTGTTTTAACAGGAGTGATGACAAACAGTGGCAGGGTCACATTCAGCCTGTCCAGGGCGAATTCCTTTGATGTATCCATTTCTGAACCGTTGTTGGATGTGCAACTGTCATCTATGTTTGCTTCTTCAGAACTTGAAGAAACTTCTGCAGGCTCCGCAGAAGCAGAACCAGATTTCTTTCTCAAAGCCACAAGATTATGGTGGCAATTTTTACAAATCATTTGACCTGCCTGTAGTCCAAATATTATATAATCTTTTAGGCACAGGAATGAGAGCTTTTATTATCTTACTGTTGTGTTTTTTCATGGGATCACAAATACCTTTCTCACCATTTTGACATTCACATTAGGTTAGTAATAGCTACTTAAACCAAAATATATCTGGAAGAAAATTAGAAAAACACATTATTTATGAAAAAAAACAAAAAAAAAGTCGGCTTTGAGAACCTGTACAGGCTTACCTATGCAGAATAAGACACAATTTTTTTAGGTTATTTTGAAGTAAACATACAAAGCTTCAATTTTGACTAAATTATTTTTTTTGTCGCGAGTGAACTTCAAGGTCACAGGTCAAGGTCAAAGTTCAAATTTTGTGCCCTTTTTCAGTTATTGATGTAGTTAATTCTGTAAACCTAGAATGATTCAGAGACTCATACTGAGTAAAAAAGATATTAAAACCATCTCTCTAAGTTTATAAATAAAGATTTTAGGGACATTTGAAGTTGATCTTTTTAGGTCATTTTCGAGGTCATGCCAAAATTTTGATGACCTCTTACAGGAGACCCGTTGACCCTAGAGTGCTCAAATTTGCACAAGGCATATGGCAGCAACACTCATAACATGTGCCAAATTTAAGCAAAATCAGAGTTGGTGAGGTGTTACTCTCTGGGCCACCTGTCCTGGAATGCCCCTGGAGCACAAAGAGGGCAGCAAGCAGAGGATTGGCAGTGCTTGGCAGGGTGGCCAAAACGCCAGCATGTCTGGCACTGGCGAGGATTAGGGCGGTAAGGTTTAACTGGCGAGTGTACTCCGCCAACATAAAGGCTGTCAGGGAGCGTTTGCCTTTTGAAGGTGACTTGGCAATGTTGGTAGGGTACCTTCGGCAGCCTCGGGGTGGGATGGTATAGCAGTAAACTGCAACGGCATCATAAATCACTGCCCAAAGGTCGAGGAGGCATCCACGCATTCTGACCATTCTTTGTCATCAACTGGGCAAGAATGCAGGTGGATGGAAACAGTTCCAGTGCAAGTGTTAAGAGCAGTGTCAGGCATGATGTAGAATGGGTTGCCGTCCAGGTCTTTAAGGTTGGTCAGTGCAGTGGCCTTGGGCTTCAGTGTCAACTATCACCAGGCGGGACCGATCAGCGCGGGTACGGAATGTAACCATGCCGACTTGTCGTTGGAAACATTTCTGAAAACTTAGGGTGCAAGCAGGGTGAGGGGCGTTGCTAGGGACGATGAAGAAACTGTCCCATTTGGCAGGACCAAAAAGAGTGTCGATGAAGGGTCAGGGAGAGAAGTTGATGTGCGTAGGCGTGTGGAACAGGTGACGGTGCGGACTGTAGGTCTCCCGGGGGAGAAGGGTTGTAGGGTGCAAGAGTAGCTATACAGGTTGAGGAAGAGGATAAAGAAGGTTGGGAAGGAAGAAGGGTAGAGGAGGGATCTGGAGGGTTAGAGCAGGGAGGCAAGGATGGAGAAGGTATGGAAGAGGTAGAGGGTTTATGGGCTGGAGTATCGCCTGGTGCTGAGGATGGATTCTTGATCTGGCTAGGGGGTCAGGAGCACTAAGTGACTCTGAGGGTCGAGTTTGGGATACGGGCATATCAGCATTCCGGGCCGTAGTCAAAAGAGGAGCAGGGGTCGGTAAACCAGGGGGATCAGTAGGGCCATTTGGTAGAGGGGCCGGGCCGGCCCTAAAGCCCCTATAGGAGTTAGGTTTTCATCATTGGCCATGGTGAGCCTGGAGTAAAGAGGGGGAAATAAACGGTCAGCCCCCAAGACCCCCATGAAGGGTAAGGGCAGTGGCACCGAGGGTTATACCGTGCCCGTGACACCCTGAGGCCGTTTATGACTGACCCGAAGCCAGCCTCATATCCATCAGCACGGCTCTCACACCTTAGGAGGAAAGGGGGATAGGAGGTATAAGAGGAGGTAGAGGGAAGGAGGGGAAAAAGGAGGAAGACAGGAAAGGCCAGGCAAAATTTGTCAGACCGAGGACAGAGGCCCAAAGCCAAAGGAGCGATCAGGTCATCCCCCGGGAGTCAGGCCCAATCCCGGGCCCGAAGCCCCCCCACGATGACAGCGGGCCTGGGAAAACCCGGTAAACACATCAAAACTAAATAGAAAATAATAATGTCTTCGAAAAAAAAAAAAACGAGACCTCTCGCCGATAGTGGAACACTCGCTGACGTGGAAATTTTTGGCGAGTTCTACTTGTAATAGATGAAAAGGAAGAATATATGTAATTTCATTATTGGACACTACATATTTTGATTGTCCCAAAACACTAAAACTCCAGCTTAATATAATACATGGACATTGGCAATGTAACCTGACCAAACCTGGACATTGCTTACTAACCTAACCTAACTTTTTAAGCTATTGCTGGTACTTAATCCCTTTAATGCAAAAATACGGTACAAGCTGATTAAATATATTTTTGGGGAACTGTAATATCAAAATCAAGAATTGGAAGTCTCTAAAAATTGGCGAGAATAACGATCGGCGAAAGTTCCAGGTACCACATCTCACCAGGCTATCGTTTGGCAACATACTCCAACAGTACATATCTCTGCTTGTACGTAGTAGTCTTATATGCTAATGAAGTAATATATACACATTAAATAATAAATTAGCAAGTATTGTGTTTGCTTTCATATCAGTGAATTTAGTGGATACAGATATACTGTTCTGTGACTGGCTGTTACTTTTTAAATTTGTAGATTGAAAAGGAAAGAACAGAGGACATACAATTATTGAGGATTGTCATAGTTTATTTACTACAGCTTTCATAATATCCTGCAAAGGCATGTATTGGCTGCCTTTTGGATGGAATGCGTCTTTTATCTGGACTTAAGTCTAGGGTGGCGTGGTATGGTGTGTTTTGATGTTTTCGGTAGCAGAGCGCTGAGACTAATGCCTCCTCCGCTCTCGTCTCCCCAACAAAATATCTCCCTGGTTCAGGGCTGCCAACCCAGGCGCAGAGTGGTATTAGCCGTGGATCAACATAAGATCATGTTAGCTCTCGATGTTGGTGTCTAAAAAACGCGTTCTTGGCATTGGTACCACTTGAGTCTAACATGGAAGCTCCACATTAGACTCTCCCTAGTCCATGTTTAAAAAATCTGCCGATTGATACAGTAGCTATAGAATTTATGCATTTTTTCTTGTCTTGTCTTGTTTTTCATATCAATAATATGCTTCTCCATCGAATTTCACAATGTAGAATCTATATACAGTATCTTTAAATACAGTAACTCTACTTTCTTCAATAAACTAGCCGCAAAGTTTCCTTCTCGGTTGTGCAATTACAAAATGCCTTTCTGCCGCCTTTTTGAACATGGTATTATTTAAGTAAGAACAAATACCAGCAGCAAAGTCTAGACAGCATAAACGCTGAGTCAAAACTGACCATTGACAGGAGTGGCGACCTATCTTCCAGGGTTGTCATGTCACACCTGAATGCTGCTCCACACGCCTTGAAAAAAAGTGCATTCTTTTGGAATTTTTTTTTTTTTTTTGATGAACAAATAAAGGATCTTGGACCTGTACTTGTTGCCTCCGTGGTGTAGTGGCTAGCGTCCCTGGTTCGAATCAGTGCCAGGGCAAGTCGGCGACCAGCCAAATCAGCTGTTCTTTCTCCCTTTCGGGGTAGATATATGGGTACCTGGGGAAACCTGGGGAAGGTAACGGTGGTAATCTGGATGTGACACTAGCCCTGTGTCCCGTGGTTACGGGTCCTCACCCATCACAGGCTCAAAGGGCTAATGCCACGGAGATGAGCACCGAAGGCCAAGCGCAGCATAGTGTATGCCCCCATCTTTACCTTACTTAACACAGCATGAAATCAACTCTTTTTGTGTGTTGTATGTCATGCCAAACAATACATTTATGTACTTATTACAGTACCAGAATTTGTGCACTGCTACCGGATGTGCCTCTCACACCATGAGAGACACTGTTAACCACAAGCTGGGGCACATTTATGCTCAGTTTTATCTATTTACCAGTCAAGATTAGGTACTGTTTATTGTTCATAGTACTTCACTCAGAATTGACATGTGTTATTACCAACCATCTTGTAATTAGTCTCGAGTATCTGTTATGATATACGACACTACAGGGAGGTCCCGTTATACGAGCATTCGGTATACGAGAATCCGATGATACGAGATGTGTAAATTAGGGTCTATTTTCAATATACGAGATTGAAAATCCAATGATACGACATTCAAACTGGGGTGAGTAAAATTATCAAGTTCAAAATGCCCCTTATGGACATAAGTGGGACCACTCCCAGGCTGGACAAAGGGGGATTTGGTTGACCCCAGTGAGGTCACCTCTAGCAAGCCGTGACCTGAAGGGTAATTAAGCATATGGCGCGGCCTGACATTTAGGGGTAGTTAGCAGGTGTGCGGCCCCAACCTTGGGACCTCAGTCAGGTCACCCCTAGCAAGGCGTGACCTGAAGGGTAATTAAGCATATGGCGCGGCCTGACATTTAGGGGTAATTAGCAGGAGTGCGGCCCCAACCTTGGGACCACTACACTACCTTCTTGTATCACGCGGTGTCCCCTACATTACAACGTCTTTTTTGCTTGTTATGCATGTTTTATGTTTAATTAATGTGCAGTTATGTTATTTTGTGTGCTATTTTCTCTTTCAGAATGCTTTTTCTACAGAATAGGTAGTACAGTGTGGGTAATATAGACGCTGTGTGTTTGTTGTGTTTGCTATAGATTATTTTAACTTGAAAAACATTTTTTTTTTTTTTTTTTTTTTTTTTTTTTTTTTTATAAATTGATGGGGTCCTGGAACCAAACCTATATCTTATCATTAGTTATGCGTTTCGTTATACGAGATTTCACTTTACGAGTATGCCAAGTGGAACCTAACTGCTCGTATCTTTGGGACCTCCCTGTACTTGATATTCCTTTTGATAAAGGCAAACAAATATATAGAATTTTTTTTGCTACATCATATTTACTAATACATTTTGTACATAAGCCAGACTATTTACAATCATATCATCCATAAACAGACATACAACGGTACAGAATCAATGTTATCTCTGCTACACTTGTTTTACAGAGTGCATCAGCTGTAAAATGATAGAAAGAACATGATCAAAATTACTTATTTTATGCCGCAGGCTAAACTTTACAATTATCATTATTAGTATTACTGTAACTAGCATTACCACCAATAATAAAGAAAGAAATATTGAAGTTTCTTCTATCTTTCGAAGAAAAAAATTATGTAATACCCACACAGGAAAATTAGTTTTAACAGAATATACCAAGAGAAACATCATTGCCTAAAACTGATTCCTGAGTTTCATGACACAAGTTTATAAAACATTTATTATATAACATATCAAAGGTCTACAAACTCAGCAAAAAAAAGTCATGTGTATATAAAATAACATTTTCATCAAAGTACAGCTTTTCAGTGTCACGAAAACTGCATTAAACAAGTAATCATATAAATTTTGATACTTTTTGGCACCTAAACATTCCTAATATTACATGAAAAAATATAATATGATTGCAGCAGATGACTAACACAACATTCAAAGTACTTTATTTGGACTGATTCCTATTAACTATAGGATTAATCCATTCAAAATCCAATCCCAAAATAATCATGGAATTAATAAAGCTTCATTCATAGCCAAGGCAAGTATATGACACTTAGTGTCACCGGTGCACATATTTGTTGAAGGTAATGAATTTAGACTACCATCTAGCGGTGCTTTTAACCAGTCTTAGTTTTCAGGTACGGCACTGCGGTCTAAACTCCTACCATCATAGTATCATAGTAGTAACTCATTGGAAATACTAATCTACAAAGTATCATGGCATATATAACTACAAACTGAATATCTATTTACAGTACAATGGAAATGGGCTATTTCAGTTAGAAAATACCAGACTAAGAAAGGGAATAGTTAACAACCATAAGCAATTTTTTTCTCTTGTTATAAGTATATGTTGTACTGAAAATGACAAAGGATAAGTCAACAATCTTCCAAGTTAAGATATATATAGATTCAAAATTTCAGTACACATCTCAGTCATTGTTGGCATTATTCTCATTATCACTACTTGAATCACTACTAGAAGAAGAAGAAGAAGAATCACTTGAGGAGGAGGAGGAGGAGGAGGAAGAGGAGGAGGAAGAGGAGGAAGAACGCTGTCGCTGACTGGGTGGTTTGTCTGGAACTTGAGTTTGAGTTTGAGGTTGAGGATTAGTCTCAAAATTACTGTAATACTCATAAAGATCAGCATGGGGTTGCTGCTTTCGTGGTCTCTGCTGTTTTTCCACTCCCTTGAAAGAAGTGGTACATTCAGGACAATACCAATTACCTTCTGGGGCAGCCATTATACCGACACACTCAAAGTGAAACCACTGATATCGACATGATTGATTGTCACATCCTATCATATCAGATACCTCATCATAAGGACACTGACAGATACAGTACAAGGTTTCATCTGCTTCCATGCTCGATTCCTCATAATTTTTTTTCTTGGGTGCTCTTTTACGTCTCTTTGGGGGAGGTTTTGCACCACTACTGTTTGCAGGCTTCTTTCTTTTGTTCTTTGACTCACTAGATGGGGTAACAACAGCACGTGAGGCTGGCATGTAAATACTACACGAGTTTTCTGGCACTTTATGAACACGATGGCGAGCAGGATGAACATTGTCTAAGTGATATTGCAATGCCTCAAGGGAGTGCCAAGGTGAAGCTCCTTCACAATAAGGACAATCATAACTATGAGTTTGACTCTTGGTAGCCTTGTGTACCATAAAGAAATGTAAACTTAGTACAGTCCATGACTCAAATGCCTTGTAACAAAAATTACACATGTATGAATCATTTACTCTTACATGATCAAACATGGTGTGCATGTCACTTAGATGTACCACTAAATCAACAATCTTATTGAGACGCGGCCGGTTCTCACACACCCGACAAACAATCTCTCCACCAACATTGAGGGCCCGCTGGGCTTTGTGGGCATAGTACAGGTGAAAATAGTAAGCTCCATCCTCACGGAAAACAAGACCACACAGGCAACGAAAAGTTCCATCTGGCAACATTGCTCGCTGATGGACAGCCAGGTGGTGGTCATTAATATCATCAGCTGTAGAGAAAGAGAAGTTACAAAATGCACAGTCTGTGAGTCCAAGGTTTAGGACAAGTTGTGGATGAACTAGATACATATGGAGTAGTTTTCCTGCAGGATCATTCCATGTCTGGTGGCATGGTCCACAACGGAGGCCTACCGCTCTATCTACTATTTGCAACATATCATCCCGTACAGCCAGTGATGCGGAATTCTCACTGACTGATCCTCCAATGGCTCCAACAACACTACTGGAACAATCTGTTATCCTTTTCTTTTTCTGGTCTTCATTTTTTGAAAGATCAAACACAGAACTATGATATTCTTCACTTGGGTTTTCGGACACTATTGATAGACTCCTCTGCTTACTAACCTGTTTCCCGTGTTTGGAAGTTGCAGCTTCCGAATCAGATTCTGAGGTTTCTAAATCAGATTCAGTCATAGCTAACATAACCAGTCTTGTTTGGAATTCTTCCTCAGCTACTTTGTCATCATCAACTGGATTTGATGCTTTACTTGCTTCTGTGTTTGGACCATGCCGTTCTGAAACATCTGAGTCTGAATCACTTTCCCGCCTATCCTTTTGTTTTCCTGCCTTATCTAAGGATGTTCTGTGCTTTCGACTTTTGTAACGGCTAAGATCTTCACTCGAATCTGATTGGTAATTGGACACTCGCCCCGGATGATCTGAGACTACATGCTTGGCTATATATTTTTTTGATACAAAAGCCTGTGTACAGTGCTGACAGCTATGTGGACGCTGTCCAGTGTGAATGCGTGAATGTACTTTCAGTCTGGAACGATTGCTGAACCTGTCTCCACATTGCTCACACTTGTGAGCCAGTAACTTCTTATGTATATGAAGAACATGTTGAGTTAAAGAGACCTCAGAAGTGAAACCTTTACCACAGTGAGGGCAGGTCTGGGGGTTATGCTTCCATTCCTTGTGTTTTACAAGGTGGTGGTCACGCACAAACTTTTCACCACAAACTTCACATTCAAACTTTTTCTCCAACTTGCAGAGATTGTAGTGAAGCTGCCTAGATTTTTCCTGCTTGAAACGCTTACCGCATTTGAAACATGGGTATGTGTGGGTAAGGGAGGACGATCTTGCTTCCAGGACTATCATTGTCTTCTGGCTGCCATCTGTTGTGGACAACATTAAAGGACGAGCCTCACTAGGTAAGTGTGACAGATGAAAAGAATGAACAAGAAATGCAAAGAGACCTCCCTGAAAAGCTCCACATGTACAAGTAACAAGGGACTCAGAATGAACCTCATTCAAGTGCAGTAAGAGACGGGGCAAAAGAACACTGACACTACATCCAACACATTGCCCAGTATACTTGTCATTAAGATCTTGCAAGATGTTCTCTCCCATAGATTTTATGTCAATGTCTGCATTTTCCCCAAGACCCTTTGGAATAGGTTTTGGTTCTCCTCTTCGGCCTACTTTTTCTACAGAGGGTTTCACTTGTGAGGTACCAGTGTCCTGACAAGCAGTTTTAGACACAACAGAAGTCTGTCCGACAGGTTTATTTCTCCCTTCATCTTTCTGATGAATTTTTTCAGTTAAAACTTCCGTCATAGTACGAAAAGTCTGTGCCACAACATTGTTCAAAGCATCAACTAATCCAAATGATAACATTCCTCCTTCTCCTTGCAACTGATCTTTTTTCTCTGGTTTGTCAGATTCTTTTTTTTCTGAGGTGTTAGAGGTTGATGCTTCTGTCATTTCAGTCTTTTCAAAACAAACTCCTTCTTTGGTTGTATCTAAGTCTGAAAGCCTACTTGTAGTTTGTGCTGGTGCAGGTCGTGCCTGAAGAGTATTTAGGCCTGACAATGGAGATTCAGGACTAGGAGGACCTGATCCTCGTAGAGAATTAGGAGATGCAGCTGCTGTATCAATCTGTAATGGCGGTTCACTCCCACTGTCATCCTCCTCCTCGTACTCTTTTTGAGGTTCTGCAATCTCCTCTCTTGTTGTTTCATCACTAGGTTCAACAGAAGCCATAGTACTATCAACTTCACTTTTCATAGGCTTCATTGTACTTTCTGATACACTTTCAGTTTTGATGACACAAGTGGGTTGTTCTGATTCAGTTTTTTCTCTTCTATCATTTTTTGTTTTTTCATATATTTGTGAAGTGTCATTTGTAGGTGGAGTAAACTTATGGGGAGACATAGATACAGTACATAAAGATTCACACCATCCAGCATTACTTTCGTCTTCACTCTCGAAGTATTCCTGCATACTGGTGATTTTTCCCATCTGTTGCCTCTGTCCTACTTCAATACTTTCCTGAGCTGCTTGCATTAAGGGAGTGGTGTTAATGAATGGGTCACATTGAGCTATCACACCCCCAGCTGAGTTCATACCTACAAGCATCAAACAGCTTTCTTGTTTTGTTGAAGATTCAACATTTGACCCTTTGTACTTTTCTCTAACCTGGTGCTTGTTAGTAAGGCTAGTCCATACTGTGTCCCATGACCTCAAGTCATGACAAGTATTTCGGTGATGTTGTAGGGATGTTGCTGTGATAGCATGAAAGGGGCAAATAAGACATGCAAGTGTATGAGATAGTAGATGGTGACAGAATAGCGACAACCGGTCACGAAACATCTCTGTAGCATCACATTTGGAACACCGACTGGGCAATGTCACATATTTGAGATTAGGCTTAATGGTATGTCTATGCTTGGGGGATTCCATCAGGTGAACATAGAGACCAGCTGCTTGAGGAATGATAAAATCACAAGTCTTGGAGGGACATTTCCATGGTGGTCCAGTTTGACAGTGTCTAAGACCATAACGGCACTCAGGACAAATAGGAGATGGGCTGCTATCTCGGTAGCGAAGCACTAAGAATGTTGAGCATCCACAGAGAGCACATGAGCACCAGACTTTTACAGTCATTGAAAAGTGTAAATTGAGTGGATTGCGAACAAGAGTGAATGTTTCCCCAATGTGATCATACCAGACCGAATTTAGAGACTGAGCATCTGCTGCCATCAACATTCCTCCGCGACCACCTCTCACCCACTGAAGAAGCAAAGCAACCTCATCCAGTCTCAGGTTCTTGTCAGTTGAAAGATGGTAAGCATTGATGTGAGCTGCTAAGTGCATGGAGGTGGGTAACACTGTCTTAAATGCTTTAGCTTGCCCCTCTCCATCAGCTGTAATGTGGTAGGTGACACAGGTAGGGAAAGGACATGGGTAGACATGAGCAGCCCACGAATGTATTGCCCAATATATCACATTCTGGCCTGCCAGATTTTCAGAACAAAAAGTACAGTAGAAATGTGAAATACTCTTTTCAATATAGGTATGACTTAAATCATGAGAAAGGAGACATTTCACCCATTGGCCACAAAGAACACACCATCCTCCAGAAAGCTGGTTTGCATGATTTGACAACAGATGAGAAGTAAGCTGAGACTCAGAACTTTGATAAGGATACCCACACAGGAACCAACATGCTAAGCTATCCTTTGCCATATCCAAACACCATGCACATAACCCTCTTGATTCTTCTAACTGTGGACTCACCATAAATGCAAGGGAACGTTTACACATAAGGCAACAGGTAGAGGACAAGTCATTTTGCAGACCCAGAGCAAGAAAGGATGCCAGAGATACACGATGAACCTGTGGTGATGTAAGCAACAGACGCAACACTAGCCACCAACCATGCAATAAAGTATCACTCATAAGATGTACATTAACCAAATGGTTAGCCAATATCTTAGGGAATGCATGTGGAGCACACAACAATAAAAGGTACCTAGGATTTTGACCTGAAGAGTTAGAAGCACAACATTGGTGACAAGTCCAGGCTAAACCTCTTCCAGTCCACCAAACACTGGCTTGTGGGGAGCTGGAGCCAAGGGTCAGCATACTAGACATCACGCCATGCACCAAGAGCTCATGGAGCTGCCGGGCTGGCTGTGCAAGCATGCAAAGACACACTCGACAGGGTCCTGTAGTGTCTGATGCTGAACCAACCAATGCACAAGAAGCAACATCAGCACTCAGGTCCTCCATCATTCGCTTAACAAGATAATCATGGCGGTCCCACAAATGAGCATGATATTGTACAGCACCAATGCTCTTTCCACAACTTCCTTCATCTAGCATACACTCATACACCCTCTTGTGACCAACACGGTAATGTTGGCGCCTTTCTTGATTTGTTTCAAATGTGAGACTGCATTCATGGCAAACTTTTTTGGCATCAACTCTGACCCTAACCTTTCGATTCCCTACACCTCTTCCACTATTCATTTCTTTACAGCTTTCTGAGTTTGTAACTTGATTGTAACTAGATTTAGAAGAATGTTCCACATTTACTGCATTTAATGCCGCATCATCTGAAGCAAATCCTTCAAATTCTTCAACTTCATCACCACTCTCCCACACATTTTCAAATGAGCATTTATAGAATCCCTCAAAGTCAAAAGTGGTATTTTTTTCCTCTTCAACAGACCCAAAAAGATCTTCAAACTCCCATTTCGTTATGACAGTTTTTCCTTGAGCGTTTCCTCCAAAAATACTTTCGGATCTAGCTCTCTGTTTTTGTCTTGCCTCATCTATTCCTGAATCTTCTTTATTATATAACACAGAGCTAACTCCACCACTCTTCACAAAGACTTTATCCTTCTTATTACTTACAGTACCCGTATATTTACGATCTCTTTCTATAATCACTTTGCAATCCTTTATTTTGCAGTCTAACTTATATTTTTCCTCTCTATAAATTTTTTTTTCTCCATTAGATCCACCATCAAACTTATTCCTACCATATCCTTTATGCAGTACTTCTTTGGGCTGTTTTCCCTCACTGCATTCACCTAAATAAGGAATACCTTTTCTTCTCACATAAGATCTTTTTTTACTGGTACATTCTGAAAATCCAGAGAAATCTTCATTATTATTGCTGGTTACTCCTTCATCTAACACAATTTCCTCTTTTTTTCCTTTAGATAATACATATCTCCTTCCAAATGTCCGAACAGAACTCTCTCTTTCATTTAAATCTGCTACTCTGTCTACACTGCAATCATCATCTCTTTCTTCTAAAGTTTTTGAAAGATGAATGTCTCTGAGCAAGTACTGTTTGCTTACAGGATCAGAGGTCCTGTCAGGTGCCTCTTTTCTTGCAATATTTGTGTTCTTCTTGCCGTAAACTAAATTAATGGATTCCTTTGTTTCTTTATCTTTACTTTTTTCACATTTTCCTTTAGCTCTTCTAACAGATATTGAGCTAGTATTTTTCTCTTGGATTTCATCAGGTTTACCTCCTACATGCTTCTTGTCTGAAATGTCCACATGTGATGAGTTAAAATTAACCTTTTCAATCTTATCATCAGAATCACTGTTTCGGTTCTTGAAACTCTCACATAAATTTGTCACATTTGTTTTCATTTCCTCTTTTCCAGTATCATTTCCAGGTGATTCTTCAACTGCACAGGGTCCTGAGGACTCTGCATTCTGTTCACCATTTTCTAAATGTGCTGCCTCTTCACTTTCATTAAGACCCAACGAAGCTTGATCATCCCTTGATTCTGTATCAAAACACTCACTTAATTTAGTGTTCTCCTTGTCACTGTCAGCCTCTGTATTTCTGTTTCCAGATTTTGGGGTACTTAAATCCTGTGTTTTCTGTGCATTTGTAAAATCCAGCTTACGCACTGCAGCAACATTTTCATCTGTGATTTTCTGTTCATTATTAGATGGATCTGACACACTATGAATCTTATCTGAGGCAGAACTAGAGGCTTTGATAACTTCCAACTTTTCTCGCCGCTCATTGGCCTTAAGAGATTTAACAATGATCTCCCAGTCATGCATTATATCTGGGAGGGGATTTACTTTGGATTTTTTAGGTTCCGGAGGAATTTCTTCCTCTTCCTCTGACCCTATTGAACCTGGTTTATATACATGCAATCTTCCCTGTCCACCTTCTGCATAAGATGACCTTCCCTCCCTTGCAGTACGACCACTACTCTGATTCTTTCCACTTGAATACCTTGACTTCCTTGGCCGCTCTGAGCGTGTCTGGGAGTCATGTTGGGAATTGCTTGATATCCGTGCAGGAGTTGCTAGAGTTGACAATCTCATTGATCCATCTTGAGGTGAAACTGGGCCATGGCCAGATTCAGAAACACTGCGAGATCGTCCAGTCCTGCGGCTTACAGGAGATCTGCCGAGTTATTGATAGGCATTGTGATAGCTATTGAAAAGTTCTGATTCAACATTAATTTTGAATTACAACAAATACAAGCACAATGTGCACTTTTCATATAACTTGTGCAAGTACATTACTTTCTACCTTGGTATAGAGTTGGAGGACTCCTTGTCCACAGGTGGATGCTGACGGCTTACATAACTGTGGTCCATTTTGACTTCTTTTATCATTAGATCTGAAATATAAATGGTTTTTTAATTCATAGTATTGAGGTTGCCAACTGATTGTTAGTGATGACTTCTTCACATATAAAGTTCAAAGAGAGAATGAACATGTGTACATTTACATGTTATCCATACACCAATCCCACAAAGGACCTCAATGATGGGTGTTTTTGTGCATATTATCATGCAATATTCTGTATGCTATCAGGATATAATGAGGATGCAGTAAACAAACATTAAACGAGTATATCAGCTCTTGGCAATAATAGGAAACCTGTGGAGGAGTCAGCCAGAACCTTGTTCAATATATAGTCAGTGTCAGTTATGTGAAGGGTAGTGCGGAGGATCTAAAGAAGCTGTAAGGGCTACACTGCAAATGGATGGAAAAAGAAGGAGTGAAGTGAAGGTGAATTTCAGGGATTTTGGGGGAAATCAGGTGATGGAAAAGGTAGTAAAAATTATCAATGTAAAAAGGAAAATTTTATTAGATGCAGTTGACAAAAATAATCGTGCTTTATGGGGTGAGACAAGTGATGCCCATTCGTCACATAAGAGTAAAGGACAAAAAATTGGCAGAATAAATAATAGAGGTGGTCTAAGAGAACCAATCAGGAAATTGAAGAAGTGTACAGGTTAGGTAAATTCAAAGTGAGACCCATGAAGATAAAATTCAAGTCACAGTCAGTAACTGATAACATTTTGGCAAAGTCATGAAAAATTGCTAAAGGACGCAGGAATAAATGGATTAGTATGGACTTGAATGAAGAAGAAACAGCAAAATCGAGTGTTAATCAAACAAGGGCGCAAACCTAAAATGACGAGATAAGAACGGATGAGAAGTAGTTTTATTGGAGGGTCATAGATAAAAAAAAGTGACGAAATGGTACAGAAATGTCACTGAGGAAGATCTATAGTAAAGAGTGGAATGTGTCATACACTGATGAAAATGGGTTAACATATGCATTTTAGACGTGAATGACCACCTATATTTAAATAAACTAGAAGTTATGAGTTTGGTTCAGACTAAATTGAGATATTCAGAAGAGATCATAGGGGTGGGTGAAGGCCATTATAATGTATGGAAAAGAAACAGAAGTGTGAATAAAGAAGGTGGTGTGATGCTGCTTGTAAAGAAGGATGCTGTTGTTGACAGTGTGGAAACAGTTGAAGGCATGACTGAGGTGCCGAGAATACTTATTAAGAAAAGTAATGGTAGGATGAGGGACATTGCAGTCGGATATATTCCACCTAAGACGAACTTATGGTCTAAAGAAGAGTATGAAGGAATGTTGAATGACACCTGGAAGTGCCTAGAAAGATTCATTAACAAAAAAGCAACATAATGGTGATAGATGACTAACTGCATGGATGACTTAAATTGCAAGGAAATATGCAAGGAAGATTGGCATACAGAAGGTGGAGATGAGACGTGGGGAAACAAAATGTTGAACATGGTAATGGGAAATTATCATGACACAATGTATTAAGGAAATAAAAGATTTTGAGGTAATGAAGAACCATCAAGAATGGACTTGGTACTAACCAAGGAGCTGGATATAATTAACAGGCTTATGTACCAGATCACATTAGGAAAGTTACCACATTCGTGCCACATGCCCAGTATAGCCGAAGTTGGCACTGACGGACTATGCAGGTAATAGGCCTCGATTCAGTCTCACGGTGCAATCACTGATTTGACACGTAATCATCCCAGCGATACCCCATGATTCTGCGAACACTTATTACCAAAGGCATCGATTTGCCTCTTCAAGTCACTATTTAGTGTCCATGTCTCACAACCATAGAGTAAGACAGGGATCACAAGCAACTTGAAGATCTGGATCTTTGTCCTTCTGCACGGGTTTACCGACAACGCCAAATACTCGTGCTGAGCGAATCCATAACACCGTGGGTGTTGCCAATCCGCCAAAAGACTTCTTGACGTGACCTGCAATCATTATAGACTGCGCTACCAAGGTATGTAAAATTTTACAAGATCTCAATGTCGTCGTCGCCGCACCCATGAACAGACTGTACTGTTCATCTAGTAAGCCTCCAAACACCTGGGTCTTGGTCTTGAGCCAGGAAATTTCAAGTCCCAAAGGCTTTGCCTCCTTGTGAAGCTGCTCGAGAGCCATCACAGGACCTCAGCGACTCAGCAAAGATTACTGGCATCATCGGCAAAAACAAGATCAGTGATCTTGGTGTTGCCGAGGGATGCTCCACAATCACTTTGATCTACAACTTTGCCCAATACCCAGTCCATACAAGTGTTGAAAAGTGATAGGGCAAGGACGCACTCCTGTATTCACAGGAAAGAAGCTGGATACACCTCCCCCACACTTTACAGCACACTCAGTCCCAAAGTACAGCCAAGTCATCAAACCGATAGTCCTTGCAGGAATCTTGCAGTCACAGAAAATCCCAGTGACTCACGATGCACTAAGTCAAAGCCCTTCTTGAGATAAACATAGGATGCAAGCATCCCTGTCGAAACTCGCGCAGCAGATGGCTGCGGATCCGTGTTAGCAATAGATGGGCAAGCACCTTGCCTGGCACGCCGAGCAATATAATACTGTGGAAATTGTTGCAGTCCTGACGGTCCCCTTTCCCTTTCCAGATAGGGACGACCAGCCCCCTTTTCCTGTCAGGAGGAATGGTACCTGATTGCCACAAGGCACTCAAGACAGCATGCAACCCGCAGGATCATGGCCTCACCCCCGCCTTGAGGAGCTCCGCACTGATATTTTAAACACAAGCTGCCTTTCCGCCCCTCAACTTTCCTACAGCCTCACTGACTTCGTCAAGAGAGGGTGCGGGTTTCGTCAATGGGAGGCTGTCCAATTGCAGGGTCCACCGTGAATAACTGCCCCAAGTACTCAGCCCATCCATGTCCGACACGAGGCGCCCATCTGCTGCTCAGATAACACTCGCCCAAGATGGAGACTTGGAACGAAGCTTCTTTGGGGCTCGGTAGGCGCGTTGGAGGTCATTAGCATTCAAATGGCCCTCGACATCCTCAGCGAGACTCCTGACATACCTCTCCTTGTCTCTCCCCAGGAGGGTTCTATTCCTGCATGACAGAGCACTGTGCTGGTCCTGGTTCCCAGCAAGCCTGGCAGCGTGACTCACCTCAAAATTCTCCAGCGTCTCTGTCGAGACAAAACCACGCCTTGACCTCAGGCGTTCCCCAATACACTCCTTGGCAGCCTGGAGAGTTTCACGTTGAAGGTATCCCACAGTTCTACAGGTTCCTCGAAGGCACGGAGCACATCAAACCAATTTGAGACTGCCACCGCGTACTCATGGGCACATGTCAAGTCCTTCAGCTTCTCGAAATGAAACATAGTATGGTTACCTCTTGAGATTCTTCTGCACTTGACATGTAGCTTAAGTGTAGCATAAGTCTAATAGTCCAGGAATGTGGCAATTGAAACCAAGTACTGAAAAAAAAATTGCGGCAAATTTGTAGGTTATTCAAAATTTTCGAGCGTCCGTTGTTATCATCGATATCGGCAAACTTCGGACAGCTGTGGCTAATTTTGGACCCTCATAGGCTTTGCCATATACATACCTGTTGACTAAGTGGCGGCTAATTTCGGACAGTCAAGCAATACTTCGGACATCTATGGATTTAAATATAAAAAAATATATAAAAAATGCACACCTCTGTGGTGAGTGAGAAGTTTAAGAACAGACCAAGTACAAAAATATTCAATCTATTACCCCTTCAATTGAAAGCACTCAATAGGGCACTAAAACACTTTGTAGTCAGGTGATTTTTATATGAAAACAATCACATAGGATCCACAAACTTTTCCTGACCCCAAACACCTTAAGAAACCCACACTGAAGCTATAAGATTGTGAAAACATCCAATTATCCAGTTTGCCTTTGAAGTCCTGAATACTTCTTTGCATTAATCACTTTGCATCAAGGTTGTTCCAGGCTTCTATGCTTCTATACGGGAAGCTGTATTTTTTTATATCCCTCTTGTCCTTTTCAATTTCTTCTCATGACCTCTTGTACTTCTGTCGTCCCACACAAACAGATCATTTCTATCAATTTTTTCCAGACCCATTGATGCTCTATACACTGCTATAAAATCTCCCCTTTCTCTTCTTTTCTCAAGTGTTGGGAGTTTTAGTCTTGAAAGTCTTTTTTCTTATGTTAAATCTCTCAGGCTTGGAGCCATTTTGTGGCTGCTCTTTGTATTCTCTCAATCTTCCTTATATCCTTCTTTTTATGTGGTGACCAAATCACTGCCGCATATTCCAACCTTGGTCGAATCAGAGATGTTATCAATTTCTTGATCATCTCTTCATCCAGATATTTGAATGCCATTCTTATATTCCTCAACAACTGGTAGGTATCTCCTGTGATCTTGTTTATATGCTTCTCTGGTGACAAATTGTCCTTAATACTTCTTGCATTAATCACTTTTGCATCAAGGTTGTTCCAGGCTTTTCCAGACTCCCAGATCTTTTTCGACCTTTGTTTGATTATCCATTCGTTTCCCATCGAATACTTTCCTCTCTGTCTCTTTTTGCTACTGCCCATTTCCATCACTTTACACTTTTTGGCATTAAACTCCATTTCCCATAGTTGACTCCATCTGAAAAATCTTATCTAGATCCTTTTGTAAATACTCACAGTCCTTTTTAAATTTCTACTTTTCTTAGTAATTGACTCATATAACTGTTTACTCCTTCTGCCATATCATTTACATAGACCAAGAACATCACTGGGGCCAATACTGATCCTTGAGGAACTCCACTTATCACACTGCACCATTCTGACTTTGATCTTTTATTACCGTTCTCATCTCTCGTTGCTCAAAAAGTCTTCCATCCACTTCAGCAAACCACCCTTCAATCCTCCTATATGTTCTAGCTTCCAGAGCAGTCTCTTATGAGGTACCTTTCAAATGCCTTCTTTAGGTCCAAGTAAATGCAATCGACCCACCCTTCTCTTTCCTGTGTCACATCGATCACTCTCGGGTAAAAGCTCAATAGATTTGTTGTACATGACATTCCTCCTCTAAATCCAAACTGGCCACCTGCAAGTGTGTTTGTCTCTTCCAAATATTTCAACCATCTGTCCTTCACAATTTTTTTACACATTTTTGCCACTACACTTTAGGGTGTCCCAAAATGCAAAAGTTTTGAAATGTTGCACGCTCATGTGTTTATACCGTTCTCTCATAGTAAAACAGTATTGCGTTGAAATTTGGGCGAATTGAGTAATATTTAGGGGTCCCGACAAAGTGAAAATTTAGGTGACGTGACTCGAATTTCAGGATTTTCTAAATTTCCACTTTTTTTCTCCCTCAGGTTATCAACATGGCAACAAGAGCCGCTAGTAATCTTTGGCTGATCGACAAGGCCCCAATCGATGAAATCACCGGAGCCTGGCTACCATCGAAGGAGCAGGTCCTCCTCCACTACTACCACGGTACCACCACCACCGGGAGATGGGGAAGACGGCGAGCGGGAGCAGGAAGGCGGTGGTGGAGGAGGTTCTCCCCTTCTGGTCGCGCGCCGGGATTCCGACAACTACAGTAATACACGCCGGCACGAAGCTGTCAAAGCTGGTAAAGGCATACAATGACCTCAAGAAGAACAAGAACAAAGACAAAGATCGTATGGATGAGGAGATTTTCAAAGGAGACCTCCAAGAAATCTTCGACCTCGCACACTCCTCCTCTCTCCAACGGGCAGACGTGAAGGACGAGGACAAGGAGTTCCTATGGAGTCAGAGAGAAGACAGAGGGGAATCATCCATGGCTGGAATTGACCTCGTGACAGCGAAGAAGGTGGAGAAGCAGGTCGAGCGCGGAACTCGACTCAAGCGGCTCCGGGAACGTGAAGACAGCGACATTGCCAGGCTGACTGAAAGGGCGGAAATCCCAAGCCAAAGCAGTAGCAGCAGCAGCAGTCCTGTGTCGACGACGTCATCACCGGCTCGTGGATCCGAAGCCAGAGGAAAAACTCAAACAGTCGCCATCGATCTCCGTGAAGGATCTCATTTCAACTTGGGATCGAGAGAAGTTGTCGGTGCGGCAAGGGAACGTCAACGTTCGCAGCTACCGCTCAAGTTCTTGGAATGGACATTGGGAGTATGGCGGTCTCGAAGAGCACGGTTCATCGAGCACGAATTGCGGGGAGAGAGCAAGCCGCCGAGATCATGGAACTGCGGAACCAGGAGATACCCGAGAGGTTGGTCCTGCATTGGGACGGAAAACTCCTCCCGTCTCTCTCTGGCGATACGGAGGACCACATCGCCGTCCTCCTCACAGGGGAAGATGACGCAGGGGTTCCTTCTTGGGGTCCCCGGGAAGCTCGGATTTGACTGGCAGAAACATGGCTGCAGTGGTCTTGAAGGAGGTGGACGAAGCGGGCGTCAGGGACAAGATCATCGCCTTCTGTTTTGACACCACGGCTTCGAACACTGGCATGGTGCAAGGTGCTTGCATTCGGATTGAGCAAGAACTCGGACGAAGCTGGCTTTGGTTGGCCTGCCGCCATCATGTCCACGAGGTGATCCTCAAGGATGTCTTCGAAGCCAGCCTCGGCTCTTCCTCTGGTTCTGACATTGGAATCTTCAAACGACTCCGTGATCGATGGTCCTTCGTGGATTCTTCGCAGAGAGAGACGGTGGAAACATCGGAGGACCTCGTAGAGTTCTTCGCCACCAATGACACTGCCAGCAAGCTGAAGGACGACACATTGGCCTTCCTGAAGGAGGCTCTGATGTCGAAGAACCATCCCAGGGAGGACTATGAAGAACTTCTCCGTCTCTCCTACCTGTCCTCGGTGGTGAAGGTCCAGCCAAACCATTCCGCCGTCCTGGAGCTCTCCATCAAGCCCGGTGGATGGCCAAGGCCATCTACTGCCTCAAGCTTCAGATGCTGAAATCCCAGCTGTCTCTGACTGGTCGAGAGAAGGCCGGAGTGGAACGAGTGCCCTCTTCGTTGCTCTGGTGTACTGTAAGCAATGGCATGAGGCACCGATCTCTGTGAAAGCTCCGTTGAACGATGTGCTCTTCCTCGAGATCCTCAAGACATACCCTGACCAAACCGTTGCCAAGGCAGCAGAACAAGCCCTGCGACGCCACCTGTGGTACGTTTCCGAGGAAAACGCGGGACTGGCCTTCTTCGACTCAAAGATGATGTGGAGGAGAAGAAGCAGATGGTCAAGGCATTGGACAAGTCCGCCTCGAAGAAGGAACTCAGCGATTGGAGGGAAAAAAGATGATGATGTCTTCCTCCCTCTCGTCCTTCGTCACTTCGAAGACACGGTCCTTCCTTCAGAAACTTGACGCGGACGAGGGCTTCCTGGCAAAGGACCCGGCATTGTGGGAGGAGGACCGATTCAAGGACGCTTGGAAACGGGCACTTGGCCTCCGAATGGTCAACGATGCCGCGGAGCGGGGCATCGCCCTAGTCCAGCGCTACCTGGGGTACACGAAGTCGGCCGCACAGGAGAAGTATCTCCTCCAGTTAGTCAACCACCATCGGAAACTTGTGGGGCGGGAAAAGAAGGAGGACCTTCAAAAGAAGGCTTTCTGAATGGAAACAATGAAAACTGTCTGTTTTGGTTTCCTTATAAGTTTCTTTCTAAAAATGTGGGATGTTTTGAGTTTTTTTTGGTTATTAGAAAATTGTTCAGTTTGTCACGACCCCTAAATATTCTCCGAATTTCATCTAATTTCACAGGAACTCTTCTTATGGATGTGTGAACAGAAGTAAAACACGAGCAAGTGAAAAAAACATGTTTCATTTTTTCCCTCTATGATATTGGGACACCCTAATATATATACAGGTTGAAGTTCCCAAACTCGGCAACCTCGGGACCAGCGCCGAGCCGAGTAATGGAATTTTCCGACTTTTAGAACGTAGATATATTAAGGGGAAAAAAAAGCATGAAATGGTCAATTTTCTCAGAAATAGTTTAAAACATTGTTCTTCCTTTTCTTTTCACTTCCACCAGTATGTGTTCCTGGACGTTTGGGAGCCATAATACCAATAACAGACCTGTAGAAGTACATATAGAAGTATATACTATATAGAAGTACACAAAATAACAGTGTACACAACTCTAGTCACAAACACCACTGAACAATAACAACAAACAAATCGGCGGGAGAAACCAGCGGGCCTAGTGTGGTGGCACCTAGCGGCCGACCCGGCAACTACGCGCCGTGTTTTGGGTGTTCTGCGTGTTTTTGGAAAATCCGGAACCATAGCCGAGTTTTGGGTGTTGCCGAGTTTTGGGATGGCCGAGTTGGGAACTTCAACCTGTATATATATATATAATATATGTATATACTATATATATTAATATATATTATTATATATATATATATATATATATATATATGATAAATATATATATATATATATATAATATATAATAAGCCAAAGTAACAGCTTGCAAAGGTTGAAGGTGTAGAAGACGTGTATGAAAACAGATTAGTCCTTCATAGGGTAGTAATCGAGATAAGACAGGGTTGATAAAAACTAATCTTAACCCCGAAATATACCGAAATATCCAGAAATAAGTTTTTTTACATATCTATTCTTTTAATACCAATATATACTAAAATGTGGCATTAATTAGAGAGAACTGCAACTCCGAATGCCAGTGGTCGCTGGCAGTTTTAACTCACAATTTGTGAAAAGTTGGTCAACTTGAAAGAAAAATATGGGCTTATTCCACTGCACTTAAAACACAAAAGTATAATTTTAAGAACAATTTTCTTCTATATGTATATTGTATAGAAGCCTGAGTCTGTAAAACATGCATTTAACCAAATAACCAAGTAGGTTATAGTTGAGGAGGCGAGGTAAATGTTACTCTATGATATTATATAGTCAATAACGTATGTTTAGAAGTTATCTATACCTAGGCAGTCATATTTTCCTGTTATTATTGTGTATCAATCAGATAGAAAGCCTGGAAGTGCAATGAGTCGACGCGTGAAGTGGCAATGTTTTGATTCAATCTCCCCGCCACAATCTCCCCGCCCACCACTCCCCGCCGCGGCGTGTCGCCTCCACAATTATAACCTACATTGTCGCAGCAACAAGCCGATTTCGGCATTCTTTATTCTTCGTTTTTCCAAGGCATTGCTTATTGTATTTTGACAAGCGTTTGCCAGACGCAGCAGTACTGTCTTAGAAAACAGTGTGAACATCACCCAAATTTTACATGCCACAATATACATGTAAAAAATATATTAAGCTTTGCTACTCGAGGCGAGTAATTTGCATTAAATTGCTATTATAGAACGTTCCATCGTAATGAATGTCATCCATATAATTAGTAGAACAACAGAAGAACTATATTTTTTGGTATTCAGATGCGGTGCATCAATGTTTATCGCGAAATTAATTTATGAAAAATATTAGTCGCGGAGCCAAAACACAGTAGACCAACCTTTGAGTTAAAACTGCCAGCGACCACTGGCATTTCTCGAGTTTCAGTTCTCTCTAATTGACGATGTATTTCTGTATATTCTGATATATTTTGGTATGTGTTTAGGTGTATTTCGGTATATTTTGGTATCTGTTTAGGTGTATTTCGGTATATTTCGGTGTTTAGGTGTATTTCGGTGTTTAGGTGTATTTCGGTATATTTCGGTGTTTAGGTGTATTTCGGTGTGTTTAGATATATTTCGGTGTGTTTAGGTGTATTTCGGTATATTTCGGTGTGTTTAGGAATATTTTGGTATAGTTTGGTATGTATTTCGGTATATTTCGGTATTAAGAGACACTGCACAACATCACGTCGGAATAGCATAGTTTTAACCACTAAATGGATTACGTATAGTCCTAGTGTAAAAGTCTACCGTTTGCTTTAGAAACAGATGATATCAAGAAAAAAATAAGGTTAATATTCCGCAGGAGTTGACGGGTTCCACAGGCCTTACCGCATACTTTATCTCTATTATTTTTGGCTCAGGTATATTGTGCCTCCGTGGTGCAGTGGCTAGCGTGCCTGGCTACGAATCTGCGGGCCCTGGTTCGATCCCGGGACAGGGCAAGTCGGTGACCAGCCTACCCAGCTGTTCTTACTTCCTTTCGGGGTTGATAAATGGGTACCTGGGGTAGCCTGGGGAAGGTAACTGTGGTAACCCGGGAGTCACACTAGCCCTGTGTCCCGGGGTAACGGGTTCTCACCCACCACAGGCTCTAAGGGCTACTGCCACGGAGATGAGCACCGCATGCCACGCGCAGCTTAGCGTATGCTCCCATCTTTACCTTTTTTTTACTTATATTGTGCAGTACAGGGAGGTCCCGAAGATACGAGCAGTTATGTTCCACCTGGCATACTCGTAAAGCGAAATATCGTATAACGAAACACATAACTAATGGTAAAATATAGGTTTGGTTCCAGGACCCCATCAATTTATAAATAATAAAAAAATAAAAAAATAAAAAAAACATATTTTTCAAGCTAAAATAAACTATAGCAAACACAACAAACTCTCAAATATAGGGCTCTATATACCACACCACCGCACCACCACACCACCACACAAAACACAGTGAATTAAGAGTGTGACAGCACAGTAGGACAGAGCACAAATAAGTCACAATAAGTGCACTAAGTAAACCAGCAAATCACTAAAATCGACTAACAAGGCACAATACATACAAGCAACAAAGACGTTGTATGTACTCTTGGGGACGCCGCGTGATACACTAGACTCGAGAGGGTACGGTAGGTAAGAGACAAGGGAGGGGTGTGCAAATCTCTTCCACTGCCCACAAACTCGACTCTGCGCATCTGAATCACTGTACATTGTCCAGGGCTGTGAATTTTTGTAGGCCACATTGTCGTACCGAGCCACCAGAATTATCATATTTTTATTTGTCCAAGCTCACTTCGCTCGCTTGGACACCTATTTCAGCCGAAATCAAGTGTCATATAGGCTTGTAAAATGTGTCCACGAATGTGTAGGCAAGAAAGATACAGGCGCAAAGGAAGAAATTTGGCACAGTTATATTTCGTCTCTTAACTCTTTGTCCAAGCGAGCGAAACGAGCTTTTAGCATTTATGCTAAAATTCGTAATATATTGTGCCTGGCGACATTAGTGCAGTGGCGAAAGTAGTGCATTAGTGCAGTGGAAATAAAATGTGTTCGTAGCCTTCACAACAACAGTGTCTTTTAGCGTCACCGAGAGGCAGGCCGCTTGTGTTAGGCCTCAGATAACCACTATAACTCGTGTTTCTAATGCCGTTATAGGTGTTATTTAGGGTTAGCGTGGTGTTATATACGTGGTAGGGTGTGTGTGAGGTGTTAAATATGCCATTTCAGCCGTGGGTACAGAGAGGAGGAAGAATAACAATTATGAAATACCACCACCCCCACCACCACCATCAGATTGATTATCGTACAACCTTAGGCAAAATCATATAGTCAGTATATGACTTTATAATTTTAGTAAATAACTTGTAATTTACTTTAGTAAATAACTTGGTAATTTTACTGACCTATGTTTGAATGTCGTAGCATTGGATTTTCGATCTCGTATATTGAAAATAGACCCTAATTTACACATCTCGTATCATCAGATTCTCGTATATCGAATGCTCGTATAACGGGACCTCCCTGTAGTTATTTACTTGCGGAAACCAAAAATATAACATTTACTGTTACATAATAATAGCTAGGTTAGGTTAGATTTAGATTAGGTTTTGGTTCGGTTTTGCTGGGTTATTTAGGTTAAAGAAGTTAATCTGATGGTGCACGATTGCCCAGCTGCCCCGACTGCATATTGCCGAAGTCTGGAAAGGATCGCCTACATCAAAAGATCTACAAAGGATCCCCTCTTGAACACGTCAGGTTAGGTTGCTTTAGGTTACAGTTAGGTTAGGCTTCCTTACCTATTTAATGGTAACTTACCGTGGGAATCACAATGAGGGTATTTTCGAAAATATCCTATGGTTAGTTTCGGAGTGACAGCCAAGCGTCTTCACCCGGAAAAGGCAATCCTTTCCAGACATCAGGGTAAAAAAATTACTTTATGACTGTTACAAGATTTTCAGACAAGTTCAATTTTTGTTTGTTTACTATGTGATGTTTTTCCTAATGAAGATAGTTTTCTCCTGTGCAAACCTCAAATAAGTGTTTTTTGAAATTCGAAAAATTGATGACAAATTTCTATAAATACTCTTTTTAGACGTTTTGACTGGAAAAAAACAATCTCCATTGACTGGAAAAAAAACTATCTCCATTTGTGTAAGCATCGAATAATAACCTATTCAAACCATTAAACTAACCTTACCTAAGCACACTCGTTCTGACCTATAGAAACAGTAGAAAGGTGAAAAATACTTGAATACTTGAACAGATACAATCATGTTGTAAATATTAGCAGACTTCGGTAATATGCGCCCCGGCTGTTTGGCAGCCGCCAACTCCTGCGGATTGTTTGGTTCTATTGCAGTTTAAGGGGAGCGTCACATGTTACTTTCCGAAAAAAATCGAAATATGTGAAGAAAAAAAATCATGCGTAAGTTGAACACTTGAGCAGGCTTGTGACAGTATTATTAAAAAATTAGCAAGAATGAAATAGTTATGGCTGATATTCTCCCACCCCTCGTTCGTCACTCATGTCAAGCCATATGCATAGGTAGATGCATACATCTAGATTTTTTTCCATTATGAAATCCATGGAGTGACAAAAATAAGACACCATAAGCCCCACACACAAATCCAAGACAAAGAGGAAGCTAGATTTCAGCAAAGAATACCAGCTTGGAGGATTCTAGCTTGACAGCAAATTTGGCGACAGGTGGAGGGAGGTGGTGCCTCCTGATACCCTTGTCTTCGAGCGACTAGTACCATTTGCAAAAGGGGGACCAGATACCAGCTATGTCATATAGCACTTCAAGAGTGATAGAGAGAGCGTGGCTGCGAGAGTAAACAAACAAACCAGCATCTGCTCAGACTCACCGAGCCTCGAGGTTTAAAGGGCGTGCGGCTTTTTAAGCCACGCGCCTTTAAACCTGGATATTAAAAATAAAAATAAACCATTGTACTTTAATAACTTCGCCACTATTGTACCAAATTTAATAAAAAATATATATCATTGGAAAGAGGAATTAAAATGTGATTTTCTGATCTTTCGTTTTTTTTTCAATTATGGGTAAATAATTGCAAAAATTAAGAAATACCTTCACGAAAACCAAAAAAAGAAAAAAACATTCTTACCACTTAAGAAGAATGAAATTCAAAATTCTTAAAAGATTAATCGTTTGGATATTTTGTAATGCATGCGCAAGGCAAACGTTATTAAGTTATATATATATACCTATATATATATATTTTTTTTTCAGTTATGTATCAAGCTATGGATCTGAAAATGAGCGAGGATTATTTTGGCATAAGCATACTTTTGACAAAAAAATTCATGACAATACACTGATAATTAAGAAATGGTGACGCTCCCCTTAAAGCATTACAACGGACGCAGTTATTACCATCATCAGCTTGTACCTCTGACTATTTGCAGTATTTATAACCATTACATTAGTCGTCAGAAATTAATAATAACGTCACAAAATAACTTTTAAGATTGAATGTAATTTCTGTCTTACCTCCGACTCATGAAGCACCTGCGGAAGCTGTAATGGGTTCGTTCGATTGTTGGTTTGTTGCTGTCATGGGCACAGTGATCGCGCAGGCCCAGTCACGTGACCATACTCCACCAATGAAACCTATTCGATAATGACGCTGTACAATTTTCGGCCAATCCCACGACACAACATGTTTATAGACGTGGGAGGACACCTTGCTCCAAAGATTGCTGTCAGTTTTGCAATGGCTACCGTTCAGGTAACTTGCTGTGGGGGTGACGGTGTTGTTGTTTTAACAGATGTCTGTACTTCTTTTGGAGGAGGTAGCGACCTTGAAATACGCCCAGCAGGACCCTCTACTTAGGTATTTTACTTAAACATGAGTCAAAAGTAGGTTAGGTAACGGTAAAAGTGGACGAGGACTGCGCGGTCATTTTCTGAGACACAGACTAGTTTTTCCTTGCTTAAAATTAATGCTTTTTCAGATAGATATATTTTTATTTTCCGGAAACCCATTATTTTTTTTTTTTTTTCCATCACCAAATACTAGGGTTGCTGTTTCCATTGATAACAATGTATCATCAGAAAAAGCACTACAACTTGGCCAGGAAATAAAAGTCAGTGTCTCAGAAACCAGGGAAGTGACAGAGTTGTACGAAAACAAGTGCGCCCCGCCCTGCATTCACCAGCCACCGAGTGGACCGCTCTGTCCCTCCCTGCCGGGAGGATTATTACCCTAACCGAACCGAACCGAACCTAACCTAATAGGGCGGCTCCGCCCCTCTCGAAACCCTGACAAGATTATTAACCTAACCTCCTAAAGGGTGGGGGGGCCTCTTAGACGGGGAGGTCTAAATGAGTGTGTCTGTATGCGCTATTAGACAACTATATAATTTTTACAATATGTATATAAGTTTTGAAGATAATGCGAAAGTGGATAAATACTGCAGTGTACAGAGCAAAAAATTATATAGAAAACGTAAGTGGTAACAGCGGTAGTGACCGCGTACTTCTCGTCTATGGGTGGTTTTTAGGGTGGGAAAATGAAAATTGACGGAAATATGGGCTTCCCGGATGTTAGGGATATTACCCTAGAATTTTACGAAAATTACCCTAGGTGATAGGGGCATCCATAAAAGTTAGGGTAATATCCCTAGAATCAGGGATATTCCCTCTAATGAAGACATTCCTACATTATGGCAAATTTCCTTAAATCTCAGGGAAATACCCGAAATTTTGGTAGAATTTCTTAGGTAGGGATAAACTGAAATTACGTAATAAATTACCTGAAATGACCTTAGATTACCCCAGACCCACCCACCCCCACTAGTTCACTAACCAACCCTGGCCGTTAGATACCTAGGTTATAGCCTAGGTAACTAACGGCCAGGGTTGGTTAGTGAACTAGCAGGGGGGTCTGGGGTAATGGTCATTTCGAGTAATTTATTACGTAATTTCAGTTTTTCCCTACTTAGAGAAATTTTATCAACATTTCGGGAATTTCCCAGAAATTTAAGGAAATTTAACATAATTCAGGAATATTTCTTCATTATAGGGAATTATCCTTGATTCTAGGGATATTAGACTAACTTTAAGGGGAGAGTCCGCCGTGACAATATGAAGAAAAAAAATTTAATATGCGAATTTGAGTTATATGGTCTATGGCAATACCCTATCCTTTGGCTTTCGAATGGTGGAATTTTTTTCAGTCAGACATTTTTTTAAATGCCCATAGCGAGGGACATTTAAACTTTCAAAACTTGTATACAAAAAATAAAAAAAATAAAAAAAAATTAGATAATTTTCCCATATATCAAAACTAAGTCTACATAAAAAAAAAACCCAGCAATCTTCAGGGTGAAGTTTGTTACCCAGATAACAATTCTGGAACAATTTTGGATATGAAAAGTGCAACCTGTTCACAAAAATTTTAGAACAAATGTCTAGAAATGAGAGAAAAGAGAAGAATTACACCGAAGAAGACAATAAACAAGAAGAGGAAGACAGACAAAGGAATTCCAACCGAAAGCTATGCACCTGGTGAATTTTTATCGAACCTTGCAACAATGAGGGGCGTGCGCCCTGACACCCTCGCCTTTGAGCGATTAATTAATACCTTTATAAGGGGGGACAAGGTGCAGATCCTTTTATGCATGCATTGATATGTGATTACTGATCCCATAAAATTCATATGCAAGTAGCATTGACAGTATAGTACCTTCACTGGAGCGCAGAAACTTTAGCAAAACTTCAAATGCGTTTTTCTCAAAACTAGTATAAAATTAACATAAAATCTATCTCCTCTTTTATTTTTGGCACGATTTTCACGAAACTTTAGGACACACAAAATCAAATATCGTAGAAAAATCTGTTTTGATTACATTTTTGTTTTTAAGTCTTAGTTTTGATATATGGGAAAATTTTCCTTAAAATTTAAAAATTAAAAAAATATTTTTTTAACAATTTAAAAAAAAAAATTCGAAAACAATTTTCAAAATATTCTCAGAACAAATTGTTAGAATAACAATGAATTATCATATTCTCATGTCACAATGAAATTGGTCAAAACATGGCTGAGGAGATGCAATTCAAAATTTCATCAAAAACCGACAAAAATAGGTTCTTTAATTTTTTCTAATTTTTCCTTTCATCTGATCAGCTTGAAATTTTCATGTGATAACAAGGGTACTAATATACACAATTGATACATTATTCATGACCGTAGATGCAATTTAAATTCACGGCGGACTCTCCCCTTAATGGATGCTAACATCTAGGGTAATTTTCCTAAAATTCTAGGGTTATATCCCTAACTTCCGGGAAGCCCATATTTCCGTCAATTTTCATTTCTTCACTCTAAAACCCCGCTTTCCCACAAGGTCCCCAGGTTTGATGGGGATTGGGAAAAATAAAAACAAATATATAGAGTAATGCTTTAAACTTCAATTTTACCGAATATTTACCAAAAATACCAAAAAGAAAATAATTTTACACTAGGACCAGAATTCCCCACACAATTGGTAGTATGGTTTCTGTTTACCTTATTGAATTCTAAGAAACATTCTCTGTATGAGCTTCCGTCGCAAATCATTACTTTTGGAGATATGTCATGTTGTTTAAAGGGAGGAGAGACAAGTGTTTACGTGCACCTCACTCTTCTTCCTCTTGTGACCTGCATCGCCTCTGTTTTTCCTTTGCCGCGGACCCTTTTTAATGCGAATTAGGCTTTAGATAGGTTTTTTTTATTTACATCACAAAGGACTGGCCAAGGGCACAACAAAATGAGGTAACACAAAGCCCGCTTAGTTGCCAGTCCCTATAAAGAAGACAGTAAGAGAATAAAGAAAGGGGGGCTGGGCCAATTTAGGGTATTATTTTAGTGTTTGCCCATACTCCCCCTCTCTCACAAAACAAGCTTGGGGACCTGAGGAAATGCGGGATATTTGGCTGGGGTACAAAATATGCGTCGCAACCATAGTTTTTGAGTTAGGGGTGTTGCAAAAATTCCCTAGATCTAGGGAAAATTCATTGGATTTCTTCTGAGTCCAGAGACGTGTGAAGCTGACGATCCTCACATAACGATGACCGGAGTGTCGAGAATCCCCCCAACCCTCTAGGAGGTTAGGTTATATTTGTTTAGCTTAGGTTAGATTTGGTTAGGTTATATTTCGGTAGGTTAGGTTAAATTTGGTTAGGTTAGGTTAGATTTGGTTAGGTTAGGATAGGTTAGGTTAAGTTAGATTTGGTTAGGTTACCTTAGCTTAGGTTTGATTTGCTAAGGTTAGGTTATCGGTGGGTCAAATCCCCCGCTACGTCAGGTCAATTTTGGTTAGGCAAATTTCTCTAGATATAAGAAAATTACCCTAGATCTAGGGAGTTTTACCCCCCTACACAACTTTTAAATTACGTGTTTCCGACGCATTATTTGTTCCCCACCCGAATACCCCGCATTCCCACAGGTCCAAAAACTTGTTTGGGGGAAGTGGGAGAGTATGGGCAAACACTAGAATTTTACCTTAGGGTATTATTCTAGTGTTTGCCCATACTCCCCCTCTCCCACAAAACAAGCTTGGGGACCTGGGGAAATGCGGGATATTTGGCTGGGGTACAAAATATGAGTCACAACCACATCGTTTTTGAGTTAGGGGTGTTGAAAAAAATCCTTAAATCTAGGGAAAATTCATTGGATTTCTTCTGAGTCCAGAGACGTGTGCACCTGACAATCCTCACAGAATGATGACCGAAGTGTCGAGAACCCCCCCAACCCCCCGCTAGGTTAGATTAGGTTAATTTGTTTAGGTTAGGTTATATTTGGTTAGGTTAGGGTAGGTTATATTTGGTTAGGTTAGGTTAGATTTGGTTAGGTTAGCATAGGTTAGGTTAGGTTATGGGTGGGTCAAGCCCCCAGCTAGGTTAGGTTAATTTTGGTTAGGCAAATTTCTTTAGATATAAGAAAATTACCCTAGATCTAGGGAGTTTTACCCTCCCTACACAACTCTTAAATTACGTGTTTCCGACGCATAATTTGTTCCCCACCCGAAAACCCCGCATTCCCACAGGTCCCCAAACTTGTTTGGGGGAAGTAGGAGAGTATGGGCAAACACTAGAAATTTCCCCAATTTAGTTCCTGAGGTGTCTTGTCACTCTTCTCTTGAAAAGATTTAAGTCGTAGGAAGGTGGAAAAATATCATCAGGAAGTGAGTTCTAGAGTTTACCAGTGAAAGGGATGAAAGGGTGAAGATACTGATTAACTCTTGCATTAGGAAGATGGACAGAATAGGGATGAGAATGAGTAGAAAGTCTTGTACCAGCGAGGCCGCGGGAGTGGGGGAGGCATGCAGTTAGCAAGTTCAGAAGAGCAGTGAGCATGAAAATAACGGTAGAAGAGAGCAAGAGAACCAACATTTCGGCGGTGATTTAAAGATTGAAGTGTCAGTCAGTCAGAGGATGATGATGAGACGTAATACTTGTGACTCAACCTTGTTTAGGAGAGCTGTATGAGTGGATCCTCCCCAAACATGAGAGACATACTCACAATTAAAACGTGGGGTTAGGTTAGTTAATTTTCATAATCCTATACACTCCTTCCTATTAAAAACATTTTATATCTCCGAAAGTAGTGATTTGCGAAGGAAGCTTGTAGAGAATGTTTCTTAGAATCCATTAAGGTAAACATAAACCATACTCCCAATTGTGTAGGGAATTCTGGTCCTAGTGTAAAACTTTACCCCAAAAATAAGAAAAGAAAATTATCAATACTACGGCAGTGCGAATCAGAGCAATGTTTGCGGGGCGGGCAGTATTTTTGTACTTCAACCAGTAATTGAGTGCGAGGTTAAAAGTACTCTTTTCCTATGTATTTTGATGTGTTAAGAATGATGGTCACATTAAAAATCTCCGAAAATGCCTCATTTTGCAGATATCCCCACCAGTTTACCGGGAGAGCACCCCCTACCCTGTAAACAAACATTGATTTCCGACAAAAACGAGTGAGATTAATTCAAAAGCAAAACACATCAAAACTATTTAGGAAAACCAAGTTCCGGCCTAGAAATCGCAGGATACCGTAAATTTTCCCAATAGCTGCCCTGACACCACCTGGCATTAAACAATCAACACCACATCCCGTACAATGCCTGGAGGGGCGAGGGTGGAGCTTTGGTGGTGGCAGCTACATACACCCTCGCCACCCCAACCCCCAATGCCTGAATCCCCAGCTAAACCAAACACCTCATCTCATCACCCTAATTAACCCCAACATCAAAAATCTGTCTGTAAGGTGAGGAGGATGTCACAGCCCGCCAGGAAGCCCCTTACCGCCATAGGGCCAAGGGTCGCCATCTTGCCTAGGCCCCAAGACTGTAGTGACGCCGTCGATGCTTCCCTTCTTCACATCCTCCCTCCGTCCTCAGCGGCGTGACGCCACCTCCAACACCCCCGCAATCACCACAAGGCGCTCACACAAGCCTTGGCAATACTTAAGTTCAAGGGAAATTATTAGAAAAGGTAATTATTAGGTTATTTATATCTTAGGCTCTGTAAACACCCGCGCGAACCACGTGATTCTCTGCCAGACGTAGGAATATTTGTGTCTAATATTTATTTTGAATATATGGATGTTTTTACATGTATTGTATTCTCATTATGCGTGATATATTTATATTCATTTGATTTGTATATGCTAACATGACAATAGATGTTTATATTGCATTGTTTTAGGTGGTAGTTATTCGTGATTGCAAGCCCTCCATCTTAATTACAATGAGCTAAATATTCTACATTTCTAGAAAACTCATCATGATCCTTATACTGAATACATGTATGAAGTCTGTGCCACTCTGTGGACATATCTCAAAATGACTGGCTATTTGAGTCAATCGTATGGATGATGTATGCATATCTTCCAACCACCAAACAAGTCGTCCCGCATCAACTTTGTTATAGATATGCAATAATTATTTATCCCAACAATGTTTGTCTGTCTACCTAGAAAGGTTGTTGGTAGATTGGAGTGTTTGATGTCGGTTTAAGCAAAAGCAAGGCTCCCTACTTCCTATATAACACTGATCACCTTATATCTTCAAGGCAAAGTTGATATAGACTTTGATGACAATGCGAACTATATATATATATTTTTTTAACGTCGTATAGTAGGGGAGAAATAACACATCCATCTGATGGCCAAATAATGTTAAAAGTGGTGTGTCTCCATCTTTTTTGTGGCAGTGACATAGTCACACTATTTGCATTTATGAGTCGAGTAGCCTACCTATGTCCTCATCCGAAAATGTATCATAAAACAATGATATATCCATATCATAATGGAACAAAAAGATTACTAACATCATGATGATTATACAAATATTGTAAGTGACATGGGATTTTTAGGCCACATAAACATCCAATAACCTTAGTTTGTGTGACATGCATAGGTACAGTGTAAGTTTGAAAGAACATCATACAATGACAGTGTATACCCAAAGGCCAACATAATACCAAGTAGAGTAGGCTACACATGTTCAATATGGGTGTGTTCACCCAACAAAATTATTGTAACTATATATTATCATCACCCCTGATGTAACACAGAGTACAATGATCTCATTTCGACCCAGGATTCTACTAAACTAACAATTTTTCATATAAACTCAAGATCATTAACTAAAAATACTGATAATATCCAATCATTCCTAAAATGCCTCAATTCATCTCCAGATATCATAGCTGTCACAGAAACTTGGCTGACTGATAATAACAAACATCTTCATGAATTTCCTGGGTATCACTCCTATCATCTTGTCAGGAACACTAGGGCTCAAGGAGGTGTTTCTATCTATGTTTCTGACAATTTAAAATCAACAACAATATGATTTAACATTTATCAATAATGACATTGAATTACTTACTATTATAATTATTACTGAATCTATCAGTTTTCTGATTTGTGCAATATATAGACCAAATAGTAAACATATTGCAGTAGACGAATTCACGAATGTCATAAATACAGCATTACAAGACAAAGCAAAACAGAATAAAATAATACTCATAGGAGACTTTAATATAAACTTACTTGAGCATACAACCCATACACCAACAAATAACTTTCTAGCAAACATTCAAACTTTAAATTTTGTTCCTCACATCTCCAGACCCACTAGATTTCCAGATAGTTTAAATTTGGGTGACCCTTCTCTCCTAGACCATATATACACTAATTTTTGTGGAAAGTTTACCACAGGTATTGTACACTTTCCCATTTCGGACCATCTCCCTATTTTCTTAAATATTTCCTTCCCCCAAAAAAAATTAAAGCTCAATAAAATAGAATTCAGAAATGTAACTCCTAATAATAAGGAGCTTTTCTCTCAAAAACTTCACACCATATTATGGAACAATCTCTTATCTTCACAAGATATAAATTTAAACTTTAATACATTTCTAGACAAACTGAGTAATTTATACAATGAATGTTTCCCAATAAAAACAAAATATATTTCTGAAAATCGGCTACATAACCCTTGGATAACGTCAGCTGTAATTAAATCGGTCAAGACCAAAAATAATCTATTTAAGGACTATAAAATAGGTGTTGTCTCTGAAAGTTATTATAAAAAATACTGCAATGTCCTAAATAGGATTATAAAAAATCATAAAATTTCATACTATATGTCGATATTTACAAACTTTAAAAATGATACACGCAAAATATGGAAAACCATAAATCAGCTGAAAAATAACTATAAAAAAACTTATCTCAGTTACATAAAAATGAATAATAAAGTAATGAGATGCCCATCTGATATTGCAGAGGCCTTCAATAAGTATTATACAGATATTGCTTCCAATTTAGATAACAACATCCCACCTTCCGATATTAACCCACTTGACTTTCTGAGAGGTAATTATCCAACATCAATGATTGTTCCTCCAATACTACCACAAGACGTTGCAGCTGTAATAAACTCATTAAAAAACAAAAAGTGTAATACCCATGAAATTTCTGTCTCTCTCCTAAAAGCTAATAAAGAACAAATAGCTGTTCCATTATCAATCTTGTTCAACCAGTCCATCGAAAAAGGAATTTTTCCTCAATGTTTAAAACATGCAACCGTAATACCTATATATAAAAAAGGTCCAAAAGACAACATTGCCAATTACAGACCAATATCACTGCTAAGCACCTACTCAAAAATATTCGAGAAATTAATGAAAAAAAATCTATTAAATTTCTTAACCAAAAAATCTATTATCAACAAAGAACAATTTGGTTTTCGACAAGGCTTAAGTACCTTTAGTGCTTTGACCGTCTTCACCGATAACATCTACTCTGCCTTAGATGCTCAACATACAATGCTCACTATTTATATAGACTTTACTAAAGCTTTTGATACAGTGAAACATGATATCTTACTACAAAAATTGAAACATTATGGTATACGTGGCATCATACATGACTGGTTTAGAGACTACCTCACTGGTAGAACCCAAAGTACAAAATTTCAGAATTGTCTATCTATACCTCAACATATTCAGTACGGAGTCCCTCAGGGTAGTGTCCTCGGTCCCATTTTATTCCTTATCTATATAAATTATCTCCCAAATGTATTTACAAATTTAAAAACAGTACTTTTTGCTGATGACTCTACTTTATTCATTACTGGTGCAGACCCTACATCCTTGATAGAAACAGCCAACCAAGACCTAGAAAAATTTTATAAATGGTGTTTGAGTAATAGACTAACCGTCAATTTAAACAAAACGTATTATATGCTCTTTACCAACAAGGCGACTAAAATTCTTCCTACTCTGTTATACAACAACAATGTCATCAACAGAACTAACCAACACAAACTACTAGGTGTAACTTTTGATGATAACA
>JACEEZ010004874.1:115000-122500 GCA_016584305.1 Chionoecetes opilio | reverse complement strand
CATAGAGTAAGACAGGGATCACAAGCGATTTGAAGATCCGGATCTTTTTCCTACTGCACAGGTACCGACAACGTCAAATACTCGTGTTGAGCGAGTCGATATCACACCGTGGGCTATGCCAATCCGCCGTAAGACTTCTTGACGTGACCCGCCATTATTCTGGATTTCGCTACCAAGGTATGTAAAACTTTCCAAGATCTCAATGTCCTCGTCGCACACATGAGTACTGTTTCATCCAATAAGCCTCCTAACACTTAGATCTTGGTCTTGAGCCAGAAGACTTCAAGTCCCAAAGGCTTTGCCTTCTCGTGCAGCACCTCGAGAGCCATCACCAAAACTTCCAGCGACTCAAAAGATTACTGCATCAGGCAGAGGGGTGTTCGTGGGACACCTTACTTTCATTAATAAAGTATAGCTAGTGTTGATACTATCAGCATCGTTATTTATTAAACATTTCAACAGCTGAGTGTCATCTTCAGTAATCTAAAACAGATAAGAAAGTTACAAAATGAAAAGCAGGAATAGGTAAAATTTGTTTAATATAGGTAATATATTAGTGGCGAAAAAAGAAGAAAAAAATCATATACAGAGGTGCTGCTGATAATGTATTATTAAGTATTTGGATTTCTTTTTTAATGTGAAGGAATTCAAGAATTCCTAGGCTTGCATTTGGACAGGTATCTATAATTCTAAAGTGGCCATAAGATTGGGTAATATTACATGATATACAGTGGTCCCTTACGGCTGAGTGAGGATGCGACCTCAGTTGACGACCTGTCCTGCTCTACTTACCTACGTGTTCATTTGTTCCAACCTTGAGAGCCTGAATGGTGCTCCCAATATACTCTGCCTGGCAACCTGGGCAAGAAAATTGATAAATGACAGATGAGTGTATTTCAGTCGGCACGCGGTCTTTAAAATGAAAAAATGAGCCAATCTTAAAAGAGTTGATAAAAACAAATTTTTAATCAATATGTGGGTAAAATTTAGTAAATTGCTTAAGTAGCGAGTCTTTTATCTGCGTCGAGACATCACCTAAGAATGGCAGACTCAGAAAAATCACCTCCTTGTTAACCATTGGCACCGGTTGTTTGGGCTGATATTAGTTGTTAAGGAATTGACTTACAAGTCTATTATATAAGTGGTCACTGTTCCCATTGTTTACAAAATAGCTCTTTAAAAGCATTATTTCGTTGTGAAAGGAGGCATAAGTTGACGATAATGAAAACGCCCTACGGAGGAGTGTTTTGATGGTCAGATTACTGCATCATCGGCAAGGAGTGTCAGATTACTGCATCACCGGCAAGGAGTGTCAGATTACTGCATCATCGGCAAAAATAAGATCTTGGTGTTGCCGAGGGATGCTCCACAATCATTTTGATCTACAACTTTGTCCAATCCCCAGTCCATAAAAGTGTTGAAAAGTGATGGGGCAAGGACGCACCCTTGCCTCACTTCTGTATTCACAGGATAAAAGCTGGATACACCGAACCTTCACAGCACTCTCCGTCCTAGAGAACAGACCAGTCATCAAACCAATATTCCTTGCAGGAATTCCTCGGAGTCGTAGAAGATCCCAGAGTGACTCACGATGCACTGAGTCAAATGCCTTCTTGAGATCAACATAGGCTGCAAGCATCCCCTGTCGAAACTCACGTCAGCGTTTCACCAGGACACGAAGCGCTAGGATACGGTCCGTTGTTGACTTACCAGGCGTGGACCCAGACTGCTGAGGTCTCTGATGCTGCAGCAGATGGCTGCGGATCCGTGTCAGCAATAGATGGGCAAGCACCTTACCTAGCACCCTGAGCAGTGTAATACCGCGGTAATTGTTGCAGTCCTGACAGTCCCCTTTCCCTTTCCAGATAGGGACGACCAGCACCCTTTTTCAGTCAGGAGGAATGGTACCTGATTGCCACATGGCAGTCAGGACAGCATGCAACCCGTGGATCATGGCCTCACCCCCAACTTTGAGGAGCTCCGCACTGATATTACATACACCAGCTGCCTTTCCACCCCTCAACTTTGCTACAGCCTCTCTGACTTCGTTAAAAGAGGGTGCGGTTTCGTCAATGGGAGGATCAGCATCCACTGTCCGTTATCCAGTGGTGTGAAGCTGCTCAATTGGAAGGTCCACCGTGAACAACTGCCAAAGTACTCAGTCCAACGAGCCATCTGCCTTTCCATGTCGGACACGAGGCGCCCATCTGCTGCTCGGATATCACTTGCCCGAGATGGAGACTTGGAACGGAGCTTCTTCAGGGTTCGGTAGGCAGGTCGGAGGTCATAAGCGTTTAAATGGCCCTCGACATCCTCAGCGAGACTCCTGACATACCTCTCCTTGTCTCTCCCCAGGAGGGTTCTAGTCCTGCGTGACAGAGCCCTGTACTCGTCCTGGTTCCCAGCAAGCCTGGCAGCGCGTCTCTCCTCGATATTCTCCAGCGTATCCGTCAAGACAAAACCACGCCTTGACCTCGGCCGCTCACCAATAGACTCCTTGGCAGCCTGGAGAGTTTCACGTTTGAAGGTATCCCACAGTTCTCCAGGGTCCTCGGGGGCACCTAGCACATCAAACCGATTTGAGACTGCCACTGCATACTTATGGGCACATGTCAAGTCCTTCAGCTTCTCAAGATGAAACACAGTATGGTTACCTCTTGAGATTCTTCTGTACTTGACATGAAGCTTAAGTGTAGTAACAACAAGTCTGTGATCAGTTGCAAAGAACTCAGCGCCCCAGTAAACCGCACAGTTCTGGTAGATCCTCCAATGAGTACTAACTGTGGGAATTTATTTCACATACATATTTAATTTGAAGTCCTTACCTAATCAAAACCCATGTTCTATCGCATCGACACATTATCCCAGCCAATCAACTAACTAGGATACTTATCGGTGGATAGTAGGGTTGCAATGCGGATCAGGGTTTGATTAATACTGCAATGCTCTTGTGATCCGATGTGGTCGCCCTTGATCAGGGCCGCCTGTGTATGACAAGAGGCGGTGGGCTGGAGACGGTAGTTGTCGAGACGTCAATGGTTATCACACCAGTAACTTGACGCGGCGGATTGTTATCAGTGTGTTGTATCTTAACACATGTCCTTTGATTTAAACTATATGTACAAAGAGTCTATATACAGGGAGGTCCCGAAGATACGAGCAGTTAGGTTCCACCTGGCATACTCGTAAAGCGAAATCTCGTATAACGAAACACATAACTAATAGTAAAATATAGGTTTGGTTCCAGGACACCATCAATTAAAAAAAAGAAAAGAAAAAAGTTGTTTTTCAAGCTAAAATAAACTATAGCCAACACAACAAACACACAGCGTCTATATTACCCACACTGTACTACCTATTCTGTAGAAAAAGCATTCTGAAAGAAAAATAGCACACAAAATAACATAACTGCACATTAATTAAACATAAAACATGCATAACAAGCAAAAAAAGACATTGTAACGTAGGGGACGCCGCGTGATACAAGAGAAGGTAGTGTAGTGGTCCCAAGGTTGGGGCCACACACCTGCTAATTACCCCTCAAGGTCAGGCCGCGCCATATGCTTAATTACCCTTCAGGTCACGCCTTGCTAGGGGTGACCTGACTGCGGTCCCAAGGTTGGGGCCGCACACCTGCTAATTACCCCTAAATGTCAGGCCGCGCCATATGCTTAATTACCCTTCAGGTCACGGCTTGCTAGGGGTGACCTCACTGGGGTCAACCAAATCCCCCTTTGTCCAGCCCGGGAGTGGTAGGGCTAGCATTTAGAACTTGATAATTCTACTCACCCTAGTTTGAATGTCTTACCATTGGATTTTCGATCTCGTATATTGAAAATAGACCCTAATTTACACATCTCGTATCATTGGATTCTCGTATACCGAATGCTCGTATAACGGATCCTCCCTGTACAATTCTTATCAATGTAATCAGATAAGATCAAAGAGATGTTACTCTCACGGGAACTGGAATGGTACTGATTCTCCCTGGGCTCAGCGAGCAGCGGCCAACACTAATTCCACGTGTCACCTTTCGGTAGCAAGGAGGTGGACCGCCACGATTGGTACAAATTTATAGTACGGCGGCCAATGACTGGTCGCTCCAAATTAAGGTGCAAATGCTTAATAACCACTGGGAATATTAATTTATCCTATCCCAGTACTAATCATTTACTTAAATTACTTTAATTATTACCCATTACCATTACAATTATATATACATATCCCTATACGCGCCCTCCTATGATGAACGGAAAATACCTCTCACTAGGGGGGGGGGGGAAACAAACTACCACTCTACCAATTATGAGAGGGTGTTTGGTGGATAATTTCCACACTAACAAGGATGTGGTCGATCTCCTTAGCTACCCCTCCGGCATTACTATACCATGTCCAGCGATGCAGCTCTGATCTCTGATACCAAGAACCTGCAATTCTCAACTTTCTGAACCTCGCAACGTTCAGAAGGAGAGAACTGTTTGTGTTTCTGGTACCGGAGCCATGGGGACCAACACATAACTCATAGCCATCTCTCACAGTGCCAGTAGTAGCATTGAAGTCGCCCAAGACAATGAGTGTGTCCCGAGGAGGACACTGGTCTAATATAGAGTCGAGTTTGGTGTAGAACATCTCCTTCTCTTCAGTTTCCCACCTCTCGGTAGGAGCGTACACTGCAACAAGAGACATGAAACCCAGAGAGTGTTTCATCCTCAGCCGCATTAGCTCATTAACCGCAGTAACCTACTCCGAGCAACTATATGATCATCTAGGTAATTTCATATATCAACACTGAATAAGGAGAACTGTACTTCATAATATCTTTCAAGCATCTAGTCTTCTTGTGTGGACACCACACCACCATGGCATACTCTATTTTATGGCGTATCATGGTCACAATCAACTCGTTTATCATGTCCTCATACATATAGCAGACAAAAAATGTTTCAATCTTCATCAGGACTTTATTATGTTGCATCAACAATTCTATTAATATGTTTCTCTGGTGATGTCATTTTGAATTTTTATTCTAAGGTCCCTCTCTTCACTTGCTTTGGCAGTTATATCTCTTCCCATTTTGTAATTCTATCCCATCCTCTCTGGACTCTTACCAATCCCTATTATATATATATATATATATATATATATATATATATATATATATATATAAATAATATATATAAATATATATATATATATTTATATATAATATTATATATATATATATATATATATATATATCATATATAACATATATATCATATATCATATATATATATATATATATACCGTATTTGCCGGCGCATAAGACGCACCTCCGCATAAGACGCAAACCTATTTTACAAGTTGGCTTTGAGAAAAAAAAAAATATTGGGGTTTTTGAAGGAAGTTTTTTTTTTGTAAATTTAGCAAAAGTTATTTAAAAAAAAGGATTTGTAGGGGAAAGCAAATGATTATGAGCATGTACCTAAATACAATATTCACTGTGCAGTGAATGTGAATGAAAAATCATACTAATTAAAATGTAAAGGGAATGACAGGGTAACCAAAATCGGTCATCATTTATTGCAGGATGCCTCTACGAATTGATATTCTAATATTATCTACTTATGACATATAGCTCATATTTAATGTTGTAGGTATGCCTTTGTTGCTTTTCTGCTATGTGCTTAGACTTTGTGGAAAATTTGCAGTTTAGATATTGGTATTATTTTGGTAGTGGGCTTTCAAAAGTCCTAGGATTCGGCCTCGAAATCGGTGGTTGTCCAATAACAAAATTTCACGAAGATATTTAGGTAACACTGTAAGGTAACCATCTCTACCTTGTTATTGTTGTAATTGTTGAAGGGCACCGTTGTCGGGATCGACAATTTTTGCCCTGGTTTACACCTATGAATCTATCACAGTCGCGAGGGTTGATTAATCTTCTTCAGGAAGGTACAGGTGAAGGCTGGTTTACACTCTGAAATCACGGCAGTGTTCCGTCAGCCGTGCCTTATATTCACACTCTTCGTCACGGTTCCGTCATTTTCGGCAGTTCCTGCTCACCCTCTAAGCAGACATGGTGCCTCAGAGGCTATGGTTGAAGAATTTTGCATTAATAGCACTTCTGTTGGATGAAGAAGAGGAGTTGAACTCTAAAAGACACTGTTTTGGGTACATAAAGCCTTGAAAAAACGACAATTATCAGCACAGCACAGTCTCATTACGTTAAAATATTCTTCCCCAGAAACCGTTACGTGATAGGACGGTGATGCATTGGAGCCGTGACGGCGGCGCACCGTTTAGTGTAACACGTCTATTTGTTTGAATGTAAGAAATTATAACGGATGTAATGAGACGGTGCCGTGTCACCATGATGGTATTGTGTGATTCGGCCTTGAGGCGGACGGTGTGGCGCCGTGATGGTCTTGGTCTTGGTGTACCGTGTGGAAGACTTGTCCTACAGGTACCGTTGCATCCTTTTTACTAGCACTCTTTCATACAGTTTTCTTATCCGTAGAGGTACAGGGGTGACGATTGAGGGGTCGAGGTGGTACAAAGGCCTATGCTGTCTCCTATCCCACCTTGCTTACCCCTGTAGCGGCGCTAACACACACACGCACATACACACCTGCATCGGCTTAGGCCACCCCCTGTCTGGACCAGGATTAGAGGCCCGAGGGTGACCTGACGCTGACCTGACTTGTCCTCGCCGACACAACTGCAACATCAGCCAGGTAATTCAGTCAGCCACAGGACACACAGAGACACACGCCGCGCACCTCTTGTCCCCACGTTGTACAATGACTCGCTGTCAAATAAACAACAAAGCCACGACGCCCTTTCTCCATCCTTGTGTGTATAGACAGACTCCCCAAGATACTACACCTCCCTCTCACCACTCACACTCCTTCAAATAAAACTTTAACACGGTCTTTGTTTCACTATTCCATTTATCAACAATACTCATTCCAGCGAAGATTCCATCACCATTTTCTGCCTCCCTTCTATCATCTCCTTCCAACTGTTGTGTCAACTTGTGTGGCCCGAGTCGAATGCGGGTTAATTAAGGCGACATCTAATATGCGGGATGTTTGTCTTTTCCATGGGTGCGGGGAGGAGTCTGAGGGGAGATGCTGAGAAGTGCCTTAGAGGTAAGGTGAAAAGAGCACTTTACCGGTCTTCAGGCGCTTTTGTAACAGCCCGGCTAAGGCACCGGCTCAAGCCCATGTACAGTCGATATTTCAGGCGCTTTTGCCCTGCCATACACCTCCAAAGCCCAAGGTGTGGGCGTGGTCCGAGAATCCTAATAGCCAATCACGCTGCCTGTCTGAGCGCTGCTTAGGCAGCTTCGACCAATCACAAAGCTTGAACACTTCTCCACCATAACAAGAATGTTTGTCCCTCCCTCCCTCACATCTGCAATAAGGCAACGCTCGCCCCGCGGCCTGCCGAAAACTGTTTGTCACATGTATGACATTCATCACAGGTTTTGACCACCTAAACATTTTTGCATTGGGA
>JACEEZ010004874.1:0-112500 GCA_016584305.1 Chionoecetes opilio | reverse complement strand
ACTTGTCCCTGATCTTAATAACCAAGTCACTTCACACCAACTACATATACTCAAATGATTATCACACTGTTTCGATTGTCCGACTCTCGTTTTGATCGCCACACACGAGCCAAAATGTTACCCGCAAACTATTGTTCATTCAGTCCTCTGCCAACTCAGACAGCATACACACCAAGGTCCGTTAAGTATAAATTGTATTTTATTTATTATTTATTATTTTTAGATAATATAGGATTATTTTATTGTTTAAAAAAAATTCTTTTAGATGTTCGCTTTTTAGCAGTATAGTATATTAATTTTTTTAACTATTTTAGCCTGATGATGCCAAGTGTCTTTTGGCGAAACGTTGCGCATAAACAACCCCAAGAATGACGAGTGTCTTTGTCACCCTGAAATGTCAAGAGATATATATATATATATATATATATATATATATATATATATATATACATATATATATATATATATATATATATATATATATATATATATATATATATATATATATATATACATATATATATATATATATACTAGCCCAGAGGTCGGCAACCCAGAATTCTAGAAGAGCCAGTTTCCTCAAACTTGGCAGAAAAGCATTGCTGATGGAGCCGCAGTGTAAATTATGAATGAAAATTACGAAACAATAAAATGTTCCTCCTCCATAATACCATATGGGAGTTAAATATACCTTAAGACAAGAAATCAAATACATGTTGATAATAATACAAATAATAATAATAATAATGATAAGTAGCTACAAGAATTCATCCCAATATCTTCTTAGAGACCTAGGACCTAGGTCACATACACTATTGTACAGCGGCTATCTATGTCAGTATTTTATCTCCTATTTTTTTCTTTATGATAATGTGGATATTTTTCAGTTGTTGGCAGGAGCCGCACAAGTCTCTTGAAAGAGCCGCATGCGGCTCCGAAGCCGTAGGTTGCCGACCGCTGTACTAGCCGAAAAGCCACCCTCCGGGCGGACTTTTTGGCTAGCTACTGCGGAGGGCTATTGGTGGGCCTTTGGCCCACCAAACACAGACTCTCCAGATAGCCCCTTCTAACTTTCCTGAAATCATGGATGTAGAAATGTATGTATTAACGCCTTACCCATCACCACACACCCATTCACTCACCCATTACCCATCACCCCCCACCCATTCACTCACCCATTACCCATCACCACACACCCATTCACTCACCCATTACCCATCACCCCCCACCTATTCCCTCACCCATCACCCCCAACCCAGCACCCCCACCCATTCACTCACCCATCACCCCACACCCATTACCCATCACCCCACCCATTCACTCACCCATTACCCATCACCCTACATCAAGGTTTCCTCAATTCTCGCAACCCACTTTTTTTTCACAATTCTCGCTAATAGGCTACTAAAAATAAAAAATAAATAAAAGTGATCGGATCATCCCATAAGTGGGCTTAAAATGTTCCCCTGCTCGACCCGGTTCCAAAACTGTGCCATATGATGGGATTGCGCCACGGGGGGGGGGGGGGGGGCACCTATCGCTGACACACACACACACACACACACAGACACACTTTCGCTTATATTATTATAGATGTTGATTTTTCAGGGTGGCAAAGACACTCGTCATTCTTGGGGTTCTTTATGTGCGTGCAACGTTTTGCCAATGGCACTTGGCATCATCAGGCTAAAATAGTTTATAAGTTAATATACTAAAAAAAACTGCTAAAAGCAAACATCTAAAAATTTAAAGCAATAAAATAATCCTATATTATCTAAAAACTAAAAACACAATTTATACTTAACAAACCTTGGTGTGTATGCTGTCTAGGTTGGCAGAGGACTGAATGAACAATAATTTTACAGGTAGCATTTCGGTTCGTATGGAGCGATCGAAACGAGTCGGATGATCGAAACAATGTGATAATCATTTGAGTATATGTAATTGGTATGAAGTGACTTGATTATTAAGATCAGGGGACAAGTGCTTGATGTGTATGGATTCTAATAATTTAGTGTCACTAGAGAAGTTTGCCTTTGATAGGATTCTAAAGTCATTCATAGAGAATGGGTGATCAAGATCATGGGAGTGTGAGCAAATAGCAGATTGTGAAGGGGACGAAATAGGTCGGCCAGTACGGGCGGAAACACCTTTATGTTCTGCGAACCTAAGGGTTAAATTTCTTGACGTCTTGCCTATGTATCGAGCGTTACAGCTCGAACATTCAAATTCATAAATTATATTAGAGATAAGAGTTTTAGGTATAGGATCTTTATATTTGAAATGTGTTCTTAAAGTAAATGGATTAGTAAAAATGTATTTAAATTTTGAGTTAGGAAGGTGTAACTTGAGTAGATCATTGAGTTTTTTACGAATGATATAACTGAGATGGCCATATCTCACTGATCTTGTTTTTGCCGATGATGCAGTAATCTTTGCTGAGTCGCTGGAGGTACTGGTGATGGCTCTCGAGGCGCTGCACGAGGAGGCAAAGCCTTTGGGACTTGAGGTCTCCTGGCTTAAGACCAAGGTCCAGGTGTTTGGAGACTTACTAGATGAAGCAGTACAGTCTGTTCATGCATGCGGAGAGGACATTGAGATCTTGGAAAGTTTTACATACCTTGGTAGCGCAGTCCATAATGACGGCGGGTCACGTCAAGAAGTCTTACGGCGGATTGGCATAGCCCACGGTGCTATGGACTCACTCAGCGGGAGTATTTGGCGTTGTCGGTACCTGTGCAGGAGGACAAAGATCTGGATCTTCAAGTCGCTTGCGATCCCTGTCTTACTATATGGTTGTGAGACATGGACACTAAATAGTGACTTGAAGAGACGAATCAATGCCTTTGGTAATAAGTGTCTTCGCAGAATCATGGGGTATCGCTGGGATGATTACGTGTCAAATCAGCGATTGCACCGTGAGACTGAATCGAGGCCTATTACCTGCATAGTCCGTCAACGCCAACTTCGGCTATATGGGCATGTGGCACGCTACCCTGAAACTGATCCTTCCCATCGGGTTGTATCTGTAAGAGACAATCCGGCGTGGAGGAGGCCAAGGGGACGCCCACAAGGCTCGTGGCTGGGGCAAGTTGATGTTTCTTGTCGAGAGCTGCTTGGTATGGGAAAGGAGCCTGCATGGAGACTCGCGCGTGGTGACCCCCAGGAGTGGCGTCGTAGGGTTGGCGAGGCGACGTGCCCCCCAGCGTATGCCCCCAATGATTGATTGATTGTGCATCGACCTTCTCTTTGTTTCAGAGTCAGTAGTCTCTCATTGTCTGTTTCTTACATCTTAGTTATGAGCTTAAAAATTGTTATTAAGTCTCCTCTTTCTCTTCTCTGCTCAAGTGTTGGTAACTTTATATCCTTCAACCTTTCCTCATGAGAAAGTTCTTCTAGCTCTGGTACCATCTTTGTTGCCATTCTCTGTATCCTCTCCAACTTTTTCACATGTTTCTTTTTATATGGGGACCATGCAATGGCAGCATATACCATTTTTGGTCTGATCATTGTTGTAATTATCTTTCTCATCATATTTTTGTCCATGTAATGAAATGCCACTCTAATATTCTTCAACATCCTGTATGTACAGTAAAACCCTTATAACTCAGCACGATAGGGGCTCTGGCCCTTGCCGAGTTATTCAATGTGCCGAGTTATGCAATGTCCTCCTCTAATATGGGTAAAAAAAAGAAAGAAAAAAGAAAATTGTTAATACAGTACTGTAAAAGCATAACAACTACACTTACTAGTGAACGGGTAGAATGTGCTGGATTTGATATCAAACTCAGCACAAATAGCACTCATGGACGCAACTGCATCCATCCTTGCCAGCACTTTCACCTTTTCCTGCAGGCTCAGGCTCTTCAATTTCATTCCCTTCCTGCTGGAGACACCCTTGCGTGATGGAGCTGACATCTTGATATACAGTACTGTATGATGTAATCCCAAAACACGTAAAATAGGTGGCAAAGTAAAGCAAAGGTCGGGTACCAGCGCGTAGGCTGAGCCGTGTTTTTGTCATCCAAGCACCGTCTTGGATTACGAATCCCAATCCACTAACACTTTCTGAAATGTGTGTTATACTACTTTGTGATATTGTTTGCAATATTTTGCATTGATTATTATTTCGGCTCCTACCAAGCTTGTTGTGTTTTTGAAGCAGAAACCAATCCTTTTCCAATTTCGACAAACAACGGAATTCGTATCCAAGACGGTGCTTGGACGACATAAACACGGCTCAGCAGCTGACAGCCTACACGCTGGTTCCTGACCTTTGCTTTACTTTGCCACCTATTTTACGTGTTTTGGGATTACATCATACAGTACTGTATTTCAAGATGTCAGCTCCATCACGCAAGGGTGTCTCCAGCAGGAAGGGAATGAAATTGAAGGGCCTGAGCCTGCAGGAAAAGGTCAAAAGGACAAAAACACGACTATATGCGACTGAGGATATGCCGAGTGTAAGCAAAGAGATGCAGTTATAACTTCAATATGCCGAGATACATTATTTTTTGCCGACTTTCTGTTTACATGTTCACACAAGAGGTTGTGAGGGCATAATATGCCGAATGAAAACCAAGAGATGCAGTTTAGGGGAGGCGGTAGCAGAGTGGTTAGTGTCACTGAGTGGTGTTCTCGAAGACCCGAGTTCGATCCCGAGTGAGACCCATAAATTCACTTGAAATCTTTCTGCACCGTCGAGTGGCCTAAGAACACCCACATGCCCTGTCCATTAACTCTACCTTCGACTGCGAGTGCATGGGAGGACACAGGGCGGCGGCATGAGCCTCTAATTACAGGCGTCACTATAAGAATCCTGCCTGCGCCACCACGGGCGAGGGCCAACCATCACAGCCCTCGAGTGAGCCTCCAGGGCCTACCATCCCACCCCCGGAGCTCACTGCTTACATGCGCTATAGGCATAGATGTAAAAAAAAAAAAAAAAAAAAAAAAAAAAAAAAAAAAAAAAAAAAAAAAAAAAAAAAAAAAAAAAAAAAACTTGTCTCTGCCTTGCCGAGTTATATCAAATTCCGAGTTATACAGTGCCGAGTTATAAGGGTTTTACTGTATCTCCAAATATTCTATTTATATGTTTTTTTGGTTGTATGATATTCTGCATTATCACTCCCAGGTCCTTATCTACATGAACCTTTGTAATTACTTTATATCCCATTTTATATGGCCATTTATATCACTTTTCGCTTTTTCCAATTTCCATCACATGACACTTATTCACATTACATTACATTTCCCATCTTCTGCTCCATTCATAGATCTTGTTCAGGTCATTTTGTAGCGTTTCACAATCTTTATAGCTTTTTATTTATCCTAGCCCTGGACACTCAGTGGACAGGTATCGCTATATTTCATGACTTTCATAGGTATCCCTAAATTATTGATCCCTATGCCACATGTGTCCGAGGCGTTTTGAAAATTCATAAAAAACCCCATTAGAGTTATGAATCTCATTTTACGCTTAAAAAATAATATAATTATCCCTTAATATTAGGTAGGAAGCTAATGAAACTTAAGTGACACAATATATTTATTCCAAACTTTTCAAAAAAATAAGTGAATTTTTTTAGTGAGTAATGAAAATAAATATATAAAAAATACTTCCTCTAACTTCCTCTAACTGGGTACTCCGTAGTGTAAGGGTAGCACGCTCGGTTCACAACCGAGAAGTCCCGGGTTCGATCCCCGGGCGGAGCGGAAACAGTTGGGCTGTTTCCTTAAAACCTGAGCCCCTGTCCACCCAGCAGTGAATGGGTACCGGGTGTTAGCCGGGGGTTTGTAACCCGCCTCCCGGGGTGCTGGCTTTGGCCAACACTATAAGCACTAGCAGACAGCTCTCTAGGGGTAGTCTGAGAGAGAGCTGTCTGGTTACAGTGGAGATCCATCTCAGCTGCGTCGATAACTGACGAAATTCTTCAAACAAAAAAACAAAAACAAAAAAACTTGAGGCACTTGGGCCCCTGCCAACTTCAAGATGGATGTCTATGCCTCACTGTGTTGCATTACTGGTCCCTGACACCTCATACATACATTAAAGAAAACAAAAACCATTTTTTTTACCCTCTAAAATAATACCCTATTTTCAAAAATTCATAGGGTAACTACATTTACTATGTTCTGGCTGAAAACCAGCATGAATGTTTCCTCACTATCTAAAAAGAGCCCCATGGCCAAAAAAAGTAAATCAGACTGTGTTTTCACACATGTGTTACACGTCACCCCCAACCCCAGTGCGGGTGACGCAACCTGAGGGGCGGCCTCTTGACAGGCTGACACCACCTCCTCTTCGTCTTCAAAACAGTCATCAATTTCAACAATATCATTCTCTACTGTTCAGATTAACTAGATAATTTATCTGGCTAACTTGTCTATAGATGTTAAAACATATCTCAAATACATAGGCTTTTAGAGCAAGGAATGTAAAATAAATGAAAAAAAATATATTACTTTCACAGTACCGCTGTGCCAAGTGTGGGGTCAGGCAGTCCAATTTTGGGGGATGCAGATGGAGAAGCGAGCTACCCTTCCTCCCTCGACCGTGGCTGACACCACACTGATTACTTTTCGGTTGAGCTCCTCCTCCCCTATGACGTGATTGGCGCAAAAGGAAAAAAATGCGTTTTCCGCGCAAGGGCTCGACACAATTGTCCAGCGATACCTGTCCAGGGTTAATAGTTTTATATCATCTGCAAACAAACTAATATAACTTTTTATTTCATCAGTCATCTCATTGACAAAAATCATGAACATTATTGGTGCCAACACTGATCGTTGTGGTACCCCACTAAATACCTTTCTCCATTCATGTGTATTTACCTAGTTGTATTTACCTAGTTGTAACATACAGGAAAAGAGCTATGCTCGTACTGTCCCGTCTCCAAATCTACTATTATCCACTTTGCCTTTGAAGTCCTGAATACTTCTTGCATTAATCACTTTTGCATCAAGGTTGTTCCAGGCTTCTATGCTTCTGTACGGGAAGCTGTATTTTTTTATGTCCCTCTTGCATGTTGTCCTTTTCAATTTCTTCTCATGACCTCTTGCACTTCTATCGTCCCACACAAACAGATCTTCTCCATCAATTTTTTCCAGACCCATTGATGCTCTCTCTATACACTGCTATAAAATCTCCCCTTTCTCTTCTTTTCTCAAGAGTTGGGAGTTTTAGTCTTGAAAGTCTTTCCTCATATGGTAAATCTCTCAGGCTTGGAGCCATTTTTGTGGCTGCTCTTTGTATTCTCTTAATCTTATATCCTTCTTTTTATGTGGTGACCAAATCACTGCCGCATATTCCAACCTTGGTCGAATCAAAGATGTTATCAATTTCTTAATCATCTCTTCATCCAGATATTTGAATGCCATTCTTATATTCCCCAGCAACTGATATGTATCTCCTGTGATGTTGTTTATATGCTTCTCAGGTGACAAATTATCCGTAATCCATACTCCCAGATCTTTTTCGACCTTTGTTTTGATTATCCATTCATTTCCCATCGAATACTTTCCTCTCTGTCTCTTTTTGCTACTGCCCACTTCCATCACTTTACACTTTTTAGCATTAAACTCCATTTCCCATAGTTGACTCCATCTGAAAATCTTATCTAGATCCTTTTGTAAATACTCACAGTCCTCTTTACTTTCTAGTTTTCTTAGTAATTTAGCATCATCAGCGAATAAACTCATATAACTGTTCACTCCCTCTGTCATATCATTTACATAGACCAAAAACATCACTGGGGCCAATACTGATCCTTGAGGAACTCCACTTATCACACTGCACCATTCTAACTTCTGATCTTTTATTACTGTTCTCATCTCTCTGTTGCTCAAAAAGTCTTCCATCCACTTCAGCAAACCACCCTTCAATCCTCCTACATGTTCTAGCTTCCAGAGCAGTCTCTTGTGAGGTACCTTGTCAAATGCCTTCTTTAGGTCCAAGTATATGCAATCGACCCACCCCTCTCTTTCCTGTGTCACATCGATCACTCTCGAGTAAAAGCTTAATAAATTCGTTGTACATGACATTCCTCCTCTAAATCTAAACTGGCCACCTGCGAGTGTGTTTGTCTCTTCCAAATATTTCGACCATCTGTCCTTCACAATTTTTTCACACATTTTTGCCACTACACTTGTTAATGATACTGGCCTGTAATTTAGTGGTTCTTCTTTGTCTCCTCCTTTGTGAATTGGCACAATATTTGCTCTTTTCCAATCAAGCGGGACTCTGCTCTCCTTGAGTTAACTCTCAATTACACTATATAACTTTCCTGCTAGTTGGTTACTGCACTCTTTCATTATCCAGTTCGACACTCCATCTGGACCCGGGGCTTTTCTCACATCTTGACTTTCCATTAGCCTTTTTACTTCTATTACGTCTACTTTTATGTCTTCCATTATATTTTCTTTTGCTATTATATTTTTCGCTTTAAATTCACTTTCTCTTGTAAATACAGTCTGTAAGCACTTATTCATCACCTCAGCCTGTTGTAATGCATCTTCGTACACTAAATTGGCCTACCCCTCTGTTTGTATTTTATTCTCTTACTGTCTTCTTTATAGGGACTGGCAACTAAGCGGGCTTTGTGTTACCCATTTTTGTTGTGCCCTTGGCCAGTTCCTTGTGATGTAAAAAAAAAAAAAAAAAACACTATGCCTTCTACCTTCAGCTTATCTATTCCTTCCTTGTTTTTCATTTTTCGATTTATATATCTATAGAAAAGTTTCGGTTCGTTCTTACATTTTTCTATTATATTCCTCTCATAGTTACTTTCTTCTTCTCTTCGGATTCTTACCTATTCATTTCTAGTTGTTTTGTACTTCTCTCAAAGGTTGATACCTCCTTTTTTCCTCCAACTATTCCATGTTTTTTCTCTTTCTAGTCTTGCTAATTCACATTTTCTGTTAAACCATTCATTCTTTTTCTTTTCTCTGATAACTATCCTTGGAACGTAACTATTTATTCCTTCGGTGTAAATTTGGATGAACTCATCCCATTTTTACTGGGTACTCCTTGTTGCATGGAAACTACTCCAGTCTGTCTCTCCGAAAAATGTTCTTAATCCGTCAAAGTCTGCTTTTCCATAATTGTATCTTCCTATCTTGTGTTCTTCTCTTCTCCCCTCTTTTTTGCTATCATTTACTTCAAATTCAATAAGTACATGGTCACTCTTTCCAAGTGGGCACTGATAATTTACTTTACTAATTACTTCCAGTTCTTTCGTCAATAGTAGATCTAGTCTTGATGGTTCTTCGCTACCTCTGAATCTTGTATTCTCTTTAATCCACTGAGTCATAATATTATTCATTACCAAATCCAACAATGTACCACCCCACGAGTCTTCTCCTCCTTCAGTATACCATTCTTCCCAGCAAACTTCTTTGCAGTTAAAATCTCCCATCAAAATCATGTTCTCACAATTTTCCATCATATTCTTTAAACATTTGCTTGTGTCTATTATCATGTCCCCATACTCCTCTCTCCCCCAGGAATTTGTCTTAGGTGGAAAGTATACGAGTACTAAGTCTCTTATTCTTCCTTTTTTCATCACCAACTCTACCTTCAACACCTCTGCCATACCTTCTCCTTTTTCCACATTCCCCACTACCACATCCTTCCTTGTTAACATCATTACACCACCTCCCTTTTTCTGATTTCTGTTTCTCCTCCATACATTATATTGACCCTCCCCAACTGGCACATCCTCAGAATCACTCAGCTTCGTTTCTACTAAACCCAATATGTCTGGTTTCTTGGCTCTCAGGTAATCGTTTACTTATGTTAATGTTGACACTAGCCCATTTATATTTGTGTACGATACCCGCCATCCTTTTTCATTTTCCTTTGAACTGTCTTCTCTTACTCTTTCTCTTTTAGATACCACTTCTTCAGTTTTTGGTCTAAAACTCTCCAATAGAACTTCTGTTTTTCCTCTTCCATTCTCAATTCGTTTTTTTCTTTGGCTTCTTTAAACAGTACATTCAAACTGGCTCTTTCTTCCTCATTCATATCCTTTCTTATCCATATTTTCTTATATTCTTCTGTCTTTGCCAGTTTCCATGCCTTAGGCTGCCCACACACGCAGAGGACTGGCATCATGATTTTGTGAGGATTGGCGTCAAGAGGCCAGTCCTCACAAAATCCTCACCGTGTGTGGGCTCTTGATTCCAATCGTCAGATGGAATTATTCGACACCATGGAATTACGTCTGGTTATAAATCCACGTGAGGCGGGGGAAGGATTGGCCTCATTGACGCCAATCGTCTGCGTGTAGGGGACGGCTCACACCAGTCGCTTGAGGCCACGTGAAGCCAATCGTCAAAGGGAGTACACAGAGGCGTGTGGACATTTGCTCATCTTCAGTTGTACATCATGGCCAGTAGCGTACACAGAAAATTGAAAAGGGGGGGCCAATATTATACTATCTATATATATATATATAATATATATATATATATATATATATATATATATATATATATATATATATATATATTATATATATATATATATATATATATATATATATATATATATATATATATATATATATATATTATATACAGGAGAACCTCGTTTATCCGGCACCCACGGGGGGGAGCGCATGCCGGATAACTCATTTTGCCGTTGTTTTGAGAGTTACTCTTATGGAATCGCCCAAAATCCTTTTTTTTTTTTTTTTTTTTTTTTTTCCCTTTCTTCTTTTTTTTCCCCATCACAAGGAACCGGCCAAGGGCACAACAAAAATGGGTAACACAAAGCCCGCTTAGTTGGCAGTCCCTATAAAGAAGACAATAAGAGAATAAAATAAAAAAGAGGGGTGAGCCAATTTAGTTCGGGAGGTGTCTTGTTACTCTTATTTTGAAAAGATGTAAGTCATAGGAAAGTGGAAAAATAGAAACAGGAAGAGAGTTCCAGAGTTTATCAGTGGGAAAAAAAAAAAAAAAAAAAAAAAAAAAAAAAAAAAAAAAAAAAAAAAAAAAAGCCTGGGTCGATTAGTGCCGTTGTTTTGAGGCTGCCGTTGTTTTGAATGCCGGTTAAACGAGGTTCTCCTGTATATATATATATATATATATATATATATATATACAGTAAAAGCCTTATAACTCCTCGGCACGATAGGAGCTCTGGCCCTTGCCGAGTTATTCAATGTGCCGAGTTATGCAATGTCCGGTTAAATGATAAGGGTAAAAAAAATAAAAATAATAATAATAATAATAATACAGTACTGTAAAAGCATAAAAACTACACTTACCAATGAACGGGTAGCAGCAGGCATGTAACCCAAGGAGAGGGGAGCCTTCTTGTAACATGTAGAAGATGTTAGGGGGACTCAGTCGCATTTTAACACTGGTATCACTTTAATCACTTTATAATCACAACTCTGTACTGTATTGTATACAGTACTGTACCTGTACAACTTAATTTTACATCACTTGAGCACTTAATTACTGCAACATTATGCCCTGTCCATTAACTCTACCTTCGACTGCGAGTGCATGGAAGGACACAGGGGGTGGCATGAGCCTCTAATCACAGGCTTCACTATAAGAATCCTGCCTGCGCCACCATGGGCGAGGGCCAACCATCACAGCCCTTGAGTGAGCCTCCAGGGCCTACCATCCCACCTCTGGAGCTCACTGCCTACACGCGTTATAGGCATAGGTGTAAAAAAAAAAAAAAAAAAAAAATAGATAAAAAAAAAAAAAAAAAAAAACATGTCTTTGCCATGCCGAGTTATATCAAATTCCAAGTTATACAGTGCCGAGTTATAAGGCTTTTACTGTAATATATATATATATATATATATATATATATATATATATATATATATAATATATATATATATATATATATATATATATATTATATATATATATATTATATATATATATATATATATATATATATATATATATATATATATATATATCTTGACATTTCAGGGTGACAAAGACACTCGTCATTCTTGGGGTTGTTTATGCGCAACGTTTCGCCAAAAGACACTTGGCATCATCAGGCTAAAATAGTTTAAAAAAATAATATACTATACTCCTAAAAAGCGAACATCTAAAAGAATTTTTTTTTAAATAAAATAATCCTATATTATCTAAAAAATAATAAATAATAAATAAAAATACAATTTATACTTAACGGACCTTGGTGTGTATGCTGTCTGAGTTGGCAGAGGACTGAATGAACAATAGTTTACAGGTAGCATTTCGGCTCGTGTGTGGCGATCGAAACGAGAGTCGGACAATCGAAACAGTGTGATAATCATTTGAGTATATGTAGTTGGTGTGAAGTGACTTGGTTATTAAGATCAGGGGACAAATGCTTGATGTGTATGGATTCTAATAATTTAGTGTCACTAGGGTAGTGTGCCTTGGATAGGATATTGGATAGTCATTCATAGAAAAAGGGTGATCTAAATCATGTGAGTGTGAGCGGATTGCAGATTGCGAAGGTGAAGAAATGGGTCGACCAGTACGTGCAGAAACGCCTTTATGCTCAGAGAGCCTAAGGGTTAGATTCCTTGTTGTCTCGCCGACGTATCTAGCGTTACAACTAGAACATTTGAATTCGTAAATTATGTTAGAGATAAGAGCTTTAGGTATAGAGTCTTTATATTTGAAATGTGTTCTTAAGGTAAATGGATTAGTAAAAATAAATTTTAATTTTGAGTTAGGAAGGTGTAACTTAAGTAGATCATTGAGTTTTTTGCGAATGATGTAACTGAGATGGCCGTAAAATGGAAGTTTAATATAGTGTGTGTCTAATGTAGGTTCGAGTTGGTTCGACTTGGGGTTGAACTTTTCATTTAGGAATTTGGAGATAGTTGTTTCAATTAATTTGAGGGGGTAGCCATTATTTTGGAAAAAATTAATAAGGAATTTGATTTCATTATCAAAGGCAAACCAATTAGAAGAGAAACTATAGCATCTGTGTAGTAAGGTCTTAATAGTATTGATTTTAAAAAGGTTAGGGATGAATGAAACATATTGAGTTCCTAAGCCAGTGAAAGTAGGTTTTCTATAGACTGAGGTGGTAAGATAATTATTTTTACGAGTAACTAGGATATCCAAAAATGGTAGTGATAATTGGTTTTCAACTTCATATGTGAACTTAATGTTTGGGTGCTGAGAGTTAAAGTAGTTCAGAAATAAGGGAATGTGTTCGGTATTGTTAAAGAGTAAAAAAGTGTCGTCTACATATCGTTTATAATAAAAAGGTTTAAAAAGCTTAGGACAGTTAGACAGCCACATTTGTTCATGGTGACATAAAAAGGCATTAGCAAATGAAGGACCTAGACATGACCCCATGGAAACACCATCAGTTTGGACATAAAGTTTTTTGTTAAATATGAATGGTGAGTCTTTTATAGCTAAAGTTAATAAATCAGAGAATTGTTTTTTTGTGTAGTTAAGAAAAATGGTAGCAAGTATAAATTGTATTTTTATTTATTATTTATTATTTTTTAGATAATATAGGATTATTTTATTGTTTAAAAAAATTCTTTTAGATGTTCGCTTTTTAGCAGTATAGTATATTAATTTTTTTTAAACTATTTTAGCCTGATGATGCCTGGAAATACTTTGGAACTCATCCTTCCGGCTTTGACTGAAATGAACTACCGCACTGTATTGTATACTTATTGTACTTCACATCTGTAAAGGTTCCAGCGTGCGCTCAGCCTTGGTTAACCCACACGGCCGCTATGAAATATGAGGTGCCTCAAAAAATTCTAAGTCCAGTTAGGTTAGGTTAGGTTAGGTTAGGTATACTTTGTGGTTAAGGTTAGGTTAGGTTAGGTTAGGTTAGGTTAGGTTAGGTATACTTTGTGGTTAAGGTTAGGTTAGGTTAGGTATACTTTGTGGTTAAGGTTAGGTTAGGTTAGGTATACTTTGTGGTTAAGGTTAGGTTAGGTTAGGTATACTTTGTGGTTAAGGTTAGGTTAGGCATACTTTGTGGTTAAGGTTAGGTTAGGTATACTTTGTGGTTAAGGTTAGGTTAGGTTAGGTTAGGTTAGGTTAGGTATACTTTGTGGTTAAGGTTAGGTTAGGTTAGGTATACTTTGTGGTTAAGGTTAGATTAGGTTAGATTTTTACATATAGTGACTTTGATGATTTTTTTGGGAGCCATAAATCACTTATATTTGCTTCCCCCACCCAAAAACCCCGTATTCCCGCCAGTTCCCCAGGCTTGTTGGCTATAGGGGGAAGAAAAAAAAGATAGGGGTGAAGGACTTCTTCCAAAGTTTTACCGTGTCTTTTGGCGAAACGTTGCGCATAAACAACCCCAAGAATGACGAGTGTCTTTGTCACCCTGAAATGTCAAGATGTATCTACCTAAGAATACCAACTATATATATATATATATATATATATATATATATATATATATATATATATATATATATATATATATATATATATATATATATATATATATATATATATATATATATAATATAATAAAAAAAAAATATATATATATTATAATAAAAAAAAAAATTAATAATAAATAAAAATAAAATATGAAGAGAAAAAGAAGAAAAAATTATGAAAAACCAAAAAAAAATATATATATATATAAAATAAAAAATAAAAATAATAATATAAATACATACACAGCGCGCCAAAGTATTGTTCGCGACATCATAACACAGTGCTTCCATACGGGAATTCAGAAAATGTACTCTATGGCAGCCTACTGACTTCCGAGAGAGATACCTTACATATGGCAGCTTGTTTAAAGCACGGGCAGTCCATCAAGACCGTTGAGGAATGTTCAGATGCCACTTGTCAATTATAGACGAAGCATTTTAAAAAGTATCGCCTTCCTTCCCGCGAGTAATTTGAACAGAGGCGCATTGGTATGACTATCATTATTTTCATAATGAGTGGCAAGAAAGACCTAACAAAAGAGCAAATTAAAGTTATTGTATCTCTACACAAGGCAGAGAGGCCAGTGGAAGAAATATCAAGGATTGTGGATGTTACGAGGAGATGTATGCATAAGTGGGTGGAAAGTTTGACGGTGGTTTGCATCGTCGCGACAGCCGCGACACCAGAACATTATAAGTGGCCAGGGCGAGGATGTAAAAGTCATATCGCAATATTTTTCTTGCTCTTAATTGAGGATGGGCATCCACTTGACGTTTCATGACATTTAGGGTGCTTGCTGATGTTTTACACCCTCGCCCTGGCCACTTATAATGTTCTGGTGTCGCGGCTGTTGTGACGATGCAACCCACCGTCAAACTTTCCACCCACTTATGCACACATCTCCTCGTAACATCCACAATCCTTGATATTTCTTCCACTGGCCTCTCTGCCTTGTGTAGAGATACAATAACTTTAATTTGCTCTTTTGTTAGGTCTTTCTTGCCACTCATTATGAAAATAATGATAGTCATACCAATGCGCCTCTGTTCAAATTACTCGCGGGAAGGAAGGCGATACTTTTTAAAATGCTTCGTCTATAATTGACAAGTGGCATCTGAACATTCCTCAACGGTCTTGATGGACTGCCCGTGCTTTAAGCAAGCTGCCATATGTAAGATATCTCTCTCGGAAGTCAGTAGGCTGCCATAGAGTACATTTTCTGAATTCCCGTATGGAAGCGCTGTGTTATGATGTCGCGAACAATGCTTTGGCGCGCTGTGTATATAGATCAATTTTTTTTTTTTTTAAATAAATGTAATTTGTATATTTTTTTTATTAAAAAAATTTATCTATATATCTATATATCTATCTATCTATATATCTATATATCGAGTTTCGACGTGAGTTTTGACAGGGGATGCTTGCAGCCTATGTTGATCTCAAGAAGGTGTTTGACTCAGTGCATCGTGAGTCACTCTGGGATCTTTTGCGACTTCGAGGGATTCCTGCAAGGACTATTGGTTTGATAACTGGTCTGTATTCTGGGACTGAGAGTGCTGTGAAGTGTGGGGCAGGTGTATCCAGCTTCTTTCCTGTGAATACAGGAGTGAGGCAAGGGTGCGTCCTTGCCCCATCACTTTTCAACGCTTGTATGGACAGGGTATTGGACAAGGTTGTAGATCAAAGTGATTGTGGAGCATCCGTCGGCAACACCAAGATCATTGATCTTGTTTTTGCTGATGATGCAGTAATCTTTGCTGAGTCGCTGGAGGTCCTGGTGATGGCTCTCGAGGCGCTGCACGAGGAGGCAAAGCCTTTGGGACTTGAGGTCTCCTGGCTCAAGACCAAGGTCCAGGTATTTGGAGACTTACTAGATGAAGCAGTACAGTCTGTTCATGCGTGTGGCGAGGACATTGAGATCTTGGAAAGTTTTACATACCTTGGTAGCGCAGTCCATAATGACGGCGGGTCACGTCAAGAAGTCTTACGGCGAATTGGCATAGCCCACGGTGTTATGGACTCGCTCAGCGGGAGTATTTGGCGTTGTCGGTACCTGTGCAGGAGGACAAAGATCCGGATCTTCAAGTCGCTTGTGATCCCTGTCTTACTATATGGTTGTGAGACATGGACACTAAATAGTGACTTGAAGAGACGAATCAATGCCTTTGGTAATAAGTGTCTTCGCAGAATCATGGGGTATCGCTGGGATGATTATGTGTCAAATCAGCGATTGCACCGTGAGACTGAATCGAGGCCTATTACCTGCATAGTCCGTCAGCGCCAACTTCGGCTATATGGGCATGTGGCACGCTACCCTGAAACCGATCCTTCCCATCGGGTTGTATCTGTAAGAGACAATCCGGCGTGGAGGAGGCCAAGGGGGCGCCCACAAGGCTCGTGGCTGGGGCAAGTTGATGTTTCTTGTCGAGAGCTGCTTGGTATGGGAAAGGAGCCTGCATGGGAACTCGCGTGTGGTGACCCCCGGGAGTGGCGTCGTAGGGTGGGCGAGGCGACGCGCCCCCCGGCGTATGCCCCCAATGATTGATTGATTGATATATCTATCTATCTATTTATCTATCTATTTATTTATATATATTTTTTTTTCTTTGCAAAAGGGGGGGGGGGGGCATGGCCGCATGCCCCCCCCCTCGGTACGCCACTGATCATGGCCTTAAGTAAAAGACAGAAGAGTGCTCTACTGATAGTGCTAAGTGAAGAAACTGAAGAAGAACGCTGTCATAAAAAACGTCGACTATGGACAAAACCGTGGCTAAAAAAGAGAGACAAGCTTTCTCATATGGTGTTTGCTGGATGAACTGAGAGAAAATAAAACTGATGATTTAAAAAACTACTTAAGGATGACTGATGATTCATTCAGATATTTGTTAACCCTGGTTTCCCCGGTGATAAAGAAGAAAGATACAGTAATGAGGAAATCCATATCAGCAGAGGAGAGGCTAGCTGCAACCCTGAGGTTTCTTGCAACGGGACGGTCACTGGAAGATCTGAAGTTTTCAACAGGTATCTCCCCGCAAGCTCTTGGATTAATAATCCCAGAGACATGCCAAGCAATTTACGATGCCTTGATGTCTGTTCTCATGCCAATCCTTAACGACAATCGTCAGCGTGTGTGGGGTTTTGTCTATGATGCCAAGCCTTAAGGCTAGTCCACAAATGATTATCCTCACAGAATCGTGATGCCAGTCCTCTGCCTGTGTGGGCAGCATTAGACAATATATCTAGTGCTGTATTTTGTGACCTAAACTTAACTTTTAAGGGGCGGGCCCCTCCTTCCTCATATATCCCTAACCTATGTATCTCTTCTATTTCTTCTTCTATCACCATATTTTCTTCTACTACTTTAAATATTTCTTTTGCCACTTTCTTTTCGTGTGTGTGTGTGTGTGTGTGTGTGCGTGTGCCTACAGCGCCGTTAGGCAGTGACCTCCAGGGGTGGGATGGTAGGCCCTGGAGGTTAACTAGGGCTGTGTACCTACCGTATTTTACAGTTAATAAGACTCACTTTTTCCCCAAAAAAATATCCTGAAAATGTCCCAAGCCCCTGTCCACCCAGCAGTGAATGAGTACTGGGTGTTAGCCTAGGGTTTATGACCCGCCTCCCGGGGTGGTGGCTTCGGCCAACACTAGGTAGAGAAGAGGAGGGAGGAGAGGAGCTTGAGTTTGAGCTTGAGTTGGGAGTCACCCAGCGGATGCTGTTTTGGTCTGAGTGAGTGAGCTTGACACATATCTTGTCAGCTGATGGTTGTGTGACAGTGTTATACGGCAATAACACTGTCACAATGCCTTCCTCTCTTCTCTCCTGTCTCCTCCAGTACCTCGAGAAACCACAGTACCACACATGTCAATGTTAATCACTTATAAAGGAGTATTTTGTGGTAAATAAGTAAGGAACAGCGGGGGTGTAAGGTAAGGTGCTACTTATTTTGAGGTGTTACCTATCTTATGCAACACCGGCTGCTCCTGTAGAGAAAAACACAAACAAAAGGAAGAAAACAAAGCAAAACTACATACAAGCTATACTAAGCCTATTATAATACAGGGAGGTCCCGTTATACGAGCATTCGATATACGAGAATCCGATGATACGAGATGTGTAAATTAGGGTCTATTTTCAATATACGAGATCGAAAATCCAATGTTACTTCATTCAATCTGGGATGAGTAAAGTTACCAAGTTATTTACTAAAGTAAATTACAAGTTATTTACTAAAATTATAAACATTTACTGACTATATGATTTTACCTAAGGTTGTACGATAATCAATCTGAAAATAACGTGCAGACTGGCCAACGACTGCTCGAGACTGGTATTAGCAGAGGTAGGAAGTCTCCAGGCTCGCTTATTATTGTTTGGTATGCTATGAAATATCATTTCTCTAGGTGAATGTAGACATATGATTGCATTTGGATGGATATCATTCATATATATGAGAAAAGAGATGAAATACAAGCAAGGGACTCATCCACGTTTGGCAGCGCAGCCTTTGGCAGCAGCAGCAGCAGCATGAGCCAGCCCATGAAGCCCGTGAGGTGGATATCAACACCACTAGACTAAGGGAGATAGATGTCTTTGATAATATTTAGTAGGGGAGCGAGAACCCCTTGAGGAATCCTATGATCCCTGGTGATATCCTATGGTGCTATCACAGGCGTGGGAGCTGACTGTCTTTTTCAGGAAGGCACAGGTGAGGCGGATGACGGCGGGTTTTTACTCAAAAGTTTTGAGTGGCGGCTGGCCGCTGGAGCCGCCACCTCCTCCGCCACTGTAGGTTTGGGCAGGCTTAAACGTCTTATTACTCGTTATTATACAACTTAATGATTATGGTGAGATGTTATATACACGTGTCATTATCTAAATCAACGTAGCACCGTGTGTCACCTTAAATAAGGGTGATTTAAAGATGTTATGATGAGGTGACTGCTGGGGCAGTGAGTGACGGAGAAATTCTTGCCGCGGCCCCACCGCCCCATAACACAAATATTCACTATTTCAACCCACATACACACCTTCTAACACCAAAACACTAGCAACACAGGCTTTTTACTTATACATCTTACTATCTGATACATTAAAACTCCTTAAAACGCAAGCATTCCGAATAAAACGAGAATTAGTTTGGGATGACGGGGACAGAGGGCGGAGAGGCAGTCTGGCATGCCATTCTTGCCCGGAAATATGTCTCGCTGACTTGTGATTGGTCGAGAAGCTTTAAAAACAGTTTGTCATTGGCTGGTGACTGATGATGAGCTTGATGACATCATTTATGTTTTATGTTTAATTAATGTGCAGTTATGTTATTTTGTTTGCTATTTTCTCTTTCAGAATGGTTTTTCTACAGAATAGGTAGTACAGTGTAGGTAATATAGACGCTGTGTGTTTGTTGTGTTTGCTATAGTTTATTTTAGCTTGAAAAACATGTCTTTTTTTTTTTTTTTTTTTTTTTTTTTAATTGATGGGGTCCTGGAACCAAACCTATATTTTACCATTAGTTATGTGTTTCATTATACGAGATTTTGCTTTACGAGTATGCCAGATGGAACCTAACTGCTTGTATTTTCGGGACCTCCCTGTACTATACTAAGCAGGAAGGTAGGAAGACGTGTCCCGTACGTCTCTTATGGGAGGCGGTAGCAGAGTGGTTAGCGTCAAGATATGTGTCAAGCTCGAGCACGAGCTTGACAGACGCCCTACAAAGTGATACTAAGCAGAAAAGGTCACAAGAAGAGGAAGAAGTCTCCGAGTGGCATTCTCGGTGACCCGAGTTCGATCCTTGATGAGGGCTGTAAAATCCACTTCAAATCTTTCTCTGCACTGTTGAGTGGCCTAAGAACACCCACACGCTGCCCTTTCGATTTCGATCTCACACTTTACCTTTGATTGCAAGTGCATCGGAGGACACAGGGGGCAGCATGAGCCTCTAATCACAGGCGTCACTATAGAAATTCTGTCTGCGCCACCACGGGCAAGGGCCAACCATCACAGCCCTCAAGTTAATCTCCAGGGCCTACCATCCCACCCCTGGAGGTCACTGCCTAACGGCGCTGTAGGCCACACACACACACCAAAAAAAAAAAAAAAAAAATGTACAAAGCAACGCGAAAGTCGGGGATATAATGAGCGAAAGTCGGGATGGTAAGAATTTAGGACTCAGCGCGAAACTCGCATAGCGTGAAACTCGGGAGGGTAGTGTATATGTTTTTCTGGTTGTAGGCTATTATGGATTATCACTCCGAGGTCCTTTTCTTCCTGAACCTTTGCAATTATTTAATTTCCCATTTTATATGGCCATTTATATCTTCGCTTTTTCCGATTTCAATCACATGACACTTATTTATATTAAATTCCGTTTCCCATCTTCTGATCCATTCGTAGATCTTGTTCAGGTCATTTTGTAGTGTTTCACAATCTTTATAGCTTTTTATTTCTCTTAATAGTTGTGACTCATCCGCAAATAGACTAATATAACTATTTATTTCCTCCGTCATGTCATTGACGTATATCGTGAACATTATTGGTGCCAAGACTGATCCCAGTGGTACCCCACTAAATACGTTTCTCCATTCAGACTTGTTTAGAGGATTTATCCAGAACAGACATTCAGCCTTTGATTCTCATCACTGTGGAGTACATAATGACTAAATATAACAAAATATAAGCCAACCTGGTAACAACATTGCCAATCTAGCAAATCACAGCCCTGAATCTAATCACGAAATCTACTGTGGCCAACCATGGATAGAGTCAGAACTCCTCCTACAGTTCACAACCAGATACCACAAAGGAAATAAATTCAATATGACATGGATCATGCAAACCCATAAGAAAAATTATGGTTCACGAAGACAAGAAAGAAGAAAAATATACCAAGCCCTGAAACTTAACCTAAGACATTTCTTTTGTAAAACTAGCTCAAACTACTTTAACCTAATAGAGCATAAGTTAACAATTAAACCATCATTATTGTATGTGGAGTACCTGGACTGTTCATTCAGACTGCATGCAATACCTACATCTGAACTGTTCACTGCACATTGCACAAGTGGCACATGCCAAAACTACAGTGATATAAGTGCTTCTAGGAGACTGCTTATTATTTTTACTGCCTTCATGCATCTACTTCAACACCATTCCCCCACGTTTTAACGTATTAGAACCTAAATTGTGGAATATATATAGATATATACATACATACAAAGATCTATACCTATTCAAACTTTTATGACTAATGGTCAGTAAACTGGGAAACTTCATTTTAATTTCCCTTTTCTCTTATTGCATTGGTTCATCAAGTAAAATTTAAACCATGATGTATACCTTATTAGTTATTCCCAGGAAAGACAGCAAAAGGAACTCAATTAATAAGGTACAATAATACCATCCTAACCATAAATATGTACGTCCCTACCACATGCTTACCTCTTGATGAGGCTCTATTGTGACACTGTTTTTCTGATTGAGAAGCCTCTGCACATCAGCCATCTCCTCAGGTCTTCTCGAGTGTTGTCAGGGAGAACAGAGCACGGTAAAATAGCACCTGGAACATCAGTTTCGCGCAAAACTCAAAATTCTACCATCATCGCAGTCTTCTCTTGGTGGGTTCCCTCGCCATGACCCCGACTTATCCCTACAATGCACCGTGGTAAACAAACCGTGACGGTATGCTTGGGGCCCATACTTGTGTCCATTTGGAAAGAATGACCATGTGGTACTAGAATTTGAAATTACAGAGGGTATTGTGGAACCAAAGGATGAGAGATATAGAAAGGGAAGATACAGTTATAGAAAAGACAACTTTGGGGAATTACAGAAGTTCTTTACTGTATGCAATTGGAGGCCCTTCCACGAGGCCAAAAATGTGGAAGAGAAGTGGGACTATTTCTTGGAAATGTGTAATATTGCTGTTGATAAGAATGTACCAAAGATAACAGGGAAGGAAAACTGAAAGAACGACTGGTGTAATAGAAGATGTGAAGTAGCAAAAAGAGATAGAGATGCTGCATGGAACAGACTGAGAAGGAAGATGAATAATAGGACAAGGGAAGAATACTAGAGAGCTAGAAATGAATATGAACAAATCTGCAGAGATGAAGAGAGGAATTATGAAAGAGGCATAATAGAAAAATGCAAGAACGAACCAAAATTGTTTTATAGGTTTATCAACGGGAAATTAAAGCAAAAAGAAGGAATCAACAAGCTAAAAGTGAAAGGGAGTCTGCAAAGAACCAGTAGCACAAGTCTTAGTCATGAACGAATGTTTCCAAAAAGTTTTCAATGAAGAAAAGGAATTCCTGGAAGGAGAGGGTAGGAAAAAAGCACAGTACTAAGTACTATAGAAGTGGGAAGGCAGGAAATTATGAAATTATTGGAGCCCAAGTCGTAAATAAAGCATCAGGTCCGGGTGGAGTTTCAAACTGGATTTTGACGGAATGTAGGGAGCATCTGGTGGATAAATGAGGATAAATTTAGGATCCCTAAATGAGGGTAAAGTACCTCAAGCATGGAAAAGAGCCTCAATTGTCCCCATATATAAAGGGGGAAGCAGGGAGGAACCGCTAAATTAAAGACCGGTTTCCTTGACTAGTGTAATAGGAAATCTATGTGAGAAGATAGTAAAAGACAGATGGGTTTAAGTATCTTGAGAAAATGAGTATCATATCAGACAGACAATTTGGATTCAGAGCTGGGAGTTCCTGTACAGCAAACCTGCAATGCACTCAAGGGTGATCAACGTAGTACAAGAAAGAGATGGATGTGTGGATTGTGCTTACTTGGATCTGAAGAAAGCATTTGATAAGGTACCCTATAAAAGATTGTTGTGGAAACTGGAATACGAAAGAGGACTGGATGGAAATGTCTTGAAATAGATGAAGGACTACCTTAAAGGGAGACAGATGAGAACCGTAATAAAAGACTGTGCGTCAGGGTGGAGAAGTGTGTTAAGTGGAGTACCTCAAGGCTCGGTATTAGCACCTGTTAAGTTCCTGATAATGTTAATGACATGGTGTCTGATTTGAAAAGTTATGTAAGCCTGTTTGCAGATGATGTGAAAATTATGAAGATGGTTAAAAAGGAGGAGGATTGCAGACTCCTACAGGACAATTTCGATATAATATATAAATGGAGTCAGAAATGGAAAATGGAATTCAATGCAAAAAAGTGCAAAATATTATAGTTTGGTAAGAGTGCAAAAAGGATAAGATGGAATTACAAAATGAGAAGCGAGACAATCAATAAAGCAAGTGAAGAAAAGGATCTTGGAGTAATAATTCAGGACGACTTATCACCAGAGAAACACATTAATATAATTGTTGGTGCTACATATAATCTGCTAACAAACATCAGAATGGCCTTTGTCTATATGGACGAGGACATGATGAAGAAATTGATTGTGGCCATGATACACCCTAGACTGGGTACACCACAGTAGTTAGGTCTCTGCACAAGAGGAAGGATGTAAAGAAGATAGAAGAATACAGAGGGCAGCCACAAAGATTGTTCCTAGCCTGTCAGACCTGACTTATGAGGAGAGGCTGAAAAAATTGGATTTGCCATCATTGGAAGAAAGAAGGGAAAAGGAGACTTGATAGCAATGTATAGAGGTATGTTAGGGATGGAGAGAAGTGCCAAAGAGGACATGTATGTATGGGACGTAGGAGCCACAAAAGGTCATACAAAGAAATTCAAGAAGACAAGGTGCTTAAAGGACATCAAGAAGTAGTACAGCTTTCCCTATCGGTCCATTAATATGTGAAATAGCCTGGACAGTGAAATTATAGATGCCAAAAGTACCGTATATGGCTGCGTATAAGACGACCTTTTAACCTTAAAAAATAGCCACAAAAATTGTGGGTCGTCTTATACGCCCAGTAAAAAATGTGAACCTTAAATCCTGTGGTGTACGGGACGTTGTTAGCGCGGGTAATGATTGATGGTAGCCTGCCTAACACTTGGTAAAAACACAAGATACTTTCTACTGAAATCACTTACCGTAATTCACATTATTTTAATAAAATAATAAGTGTAGCTAGATGAGTAAGCTGATCAGGACGTGTAATGTAACTATGTGTATGGTTGCAACCAGAATTATGTGTTGAGGAGTGCCATGTGCAACCGTCATCCTATATATATACTGTACACAGAGAATATACGTGAGTGGTATATGAATTAACAGCAGGCAAGAGAGGAATTTGCATAGATGTAGGCCTTCGCATCAGCAGGGCGTGGGTTTGTTTATTTCTTCTTCTTCTTCTTTTGACCTTGTTCGCTTCTTATCGCTTGCGGCCCTCCTTCTTCCTATTATCGGTTGTTAACCTTGTATAAGCTGAGTGGTCTACCTTGGAGGGTAGTCTTATATGGCGAGTATAGCCCAAAACCTATGTTTTTACTAGAAATTTTAGGGGTCGTCTTATACACCGAGTCGTCTTATACGCAGCCATATACGGTATTCATGTTTTTAAAGATAAGATTGACCAATTGAGGCAAGGAGACGGGACCCCACGAGTGTACAGTAAAGTGAGTGTGGGTTGGTTGTTTGGTTGAGACTAAATCAAGAAGCTCGGAAGAAATCATAGGAATGGGTGTAGGACATTATAATGTATAGAAAAGAAACAGAAGTTTAAAGAAAGGAGGTGGTGTAATGCTGCTTGTAAAGAAGGATGTGGCTGTGGATAGTGAGGAAATGGGTGAAGGCATGGAGGAGGTGCTAAAAATTACGATCAGGAAAAGTGGTGGTGGGGAGAGAGACATTGCAGTCGCATATGTTCCACCTAAGACAAATGCATGGTCTAAAGTAGAATATGGCAGAATGCTAATTGACACCAGTGAGTGCCTAGAAAGAATCGATAACAAAAGTAGCGACATAATGGTGATGGGTGACTTCAACAGCAGGAAAGTATGCTGGGAGGATTGGCACACAGAAGGTGGGGAGTTGTGAGGTAACAAAATGTTGAACATAGTTATGGAAAACGTCATGACACAATGGATTAAAGAAAATACAAGATTTAGAGGAAATGAAGAACCATCAATACTGGACTTGCTATTAACTAAACAACCGGATATTATCGACAAGCAGAGCTGGGCACTAAATACATTGAATGTATTTAAATACTAAATACTAAATACATGGGAGAATTGTATTTAAATACTAAATACTAAATACATTTTACGAATGTATTTAAATACTAAATACTAAATATATCAATTGTATTTAAATACATTTGTAAGTACATTCTAAATACACAAATTTTAACATATCAGAAAAAAATTGATTTCCTTAGGATTTCCTTAGATTTTGGGTTTCCTTAGAAATTTCCTTCTCAGGCCTAAATTTCCTTAAAATAAGGAAGTTTCCTTGAAAGTGGAAACCCTGGTTCACTGTAACATCGGGGTTGCCAGATAGTTGGGCAGGTTTATGGCCAAATTAACTGATGAAAAAGTATTTACATTTTTATATTATGAGTATTTAAATACAATGTATTTAAATACTCATAAAAGTATTTAAATACTGTATTTAAATACATGACAAACAATGTATTTATAAATAAATTTATAAATACACAAATGTATTTAACCCCTTGAGACCCAGAACGTAATTTCCATTGTAATTTGGCTACCATTAGACAATTTTTAGGTAATATAAGCAATACTTTATAGATATGCCCTGTTTATTATCCTTGCCCACTAGTTAATTTGGTATATTCAGTCACTTTTCGTAATTTTATGGCTAACAACATAAGATTTGATGTAGCAAAGGAAAGGTCTAGGCGTGAAGGGGTTAAATACGTATTTAAATACAAATGTATTTAAATACTGCCCAGCTCTGTCGACAAGTTAATGTTGCAGTGTCCATTAGGAAGGACTGATCACATTCTCATTGAATGAAGAAAAAGAAGAAAACTGATCAGAATCTTATAGAATTGGAAGATACAACTTTGGAAAAGCTGACTTTGACAAGTTAAGAAATTACTTTATGGAAACAGACTAGTGTGTCTTTGAAAAGGCTATAGGTTCATAGGAGAAATGGAAGGAGTTTCTAAGAATATATAAGAAGGGTGTAGAGAGATATGTGCCAAAGGTTAAGAAGACAGTGAGCAACAAGATAGAATGGTTTAACAGAAGATATGAAGAAGCAAGAGTGCAAAGAGAAAAGGCTTGGAGGAGATGGCGAAAAAGGGGAGGGAACAACTCATGGGATAAATATAAACTAGCAAGATATGAACATATAAGAATTTGGAGAGGAGAAGAGAAAACTATAATAGATAAATGCAAGGACGAACCTAATATCTTCTACAGATATGTAAATGAAAAGTTAAGAGCTAAGGAGGGAATAAACAGATAAAAAGTAGATGGAGTTATATACGATGATCACGATTCCCAGGCTGAAGTAATGAATGAATGTTTTTAGACAGTTTTTACCAGAGCGATTTCGGTGAAGAGGAAGATAGACCTAGAGACACTGCTGGAGGAAATACAAGTGGACATGAAAGAAATTAGGAAATTAATGGAAAATCAAGATATCAGGAAAGCATTAAGTCCACATGAAGTGTCAGGTTGGATAATTAAGGAGTGTAGTAAGGAGTTGGCAGGTAAAATACATGATATTGTGAACTCACTAGCAGAAGGTAAAGTACCCCGAGATTGGAAGAGAGCAAATGTAGTCCCAATTCATATGGTAGGGAACAAGGAAGAGCCATTGAATTATAGGCCTGTATCACTAACCAGTGTTGTTGCAAAAAATTGTGAGAGTATTGTGAAAAAAGATGGATGAAATACCTTGAAGACAGCTTACAGATACTATTACAGATCGACCATTTGGTTTTAGGAAAGGCAGGTCTTGCACTACAAACCTACTCGGTTTCTACTCATGAGTGAATGATGAAACACAAGAGAGAGACGGATGGGTCGATTGTGTCTTCCTGAATTTGTTTTTTTCTTTTGACAAGGTAATGCACAAGAGACTTCTGGAAAATTGAACACAGATGGTGTGAAAGGTACTTTGCTGAAATGGATGAAAGATTACTTGAAGGATAGAGAGATTAGAACAGTCATATAGTATCAATAATTAGAGTGGTGCAGATTAATAAGTAGAGTTATTCAAGGGTCAGTGCTGGAACCAGTAATGTTCATGGTCTAATCAGGGGTTCCCAAATTTTTCAGTCCATTGACCCCTTCTGGGAATCCCTGTTCGATCATAGACCCCCAAGCAATTATTACGATTACGCTGATAAACAAAAACAAACAAAAAATACAGTAGTAAACCCTCTCTAATTCGAACCCATATAATTAGAACTTCGGATAATTCAACCCGTTTCAGGCCCAGTTTGAATTTTTCAACAACTTTCCATAATCTGAACTGAAGTTCTAATTGTCCGGGCCTTACTAGTGCGAGTCTGACCCCTCCCATGCGGGACGTGGCTGCCTCAATCTTTCGTGCGTTTTCCTACTGGTAACATCTCCCCACAGAGTGCTCACTCATACAACCACGTGTTCTTTTGTTGCCTCTCTAGTCTTGAAGTGGATTATTTTGAGCAATGTTACAAATCCCAAGAGTGACACCAGACTTGCCTGAAGACACTATGAGGGATGCCTGAGTGCTCAGTGTAGTATTCAGTATCAGTAATATTCAGTATGAGCCATGTTTTGATGGGTAAAAGTGTACTACAATCTGTGCTGTTTTGGCATGTTTTAGTGAGTTCTTATTGTGTGGCGGGGCTAGAGGTAACCATTGGATAATTCAGACTTTCGGCTAATTCGACCCAGGTCTCCCCCTAATTAGTTCGAATTAGAGAGGGTTTACTGTAGTACTATTTTTTTCTTCAAAGTAGAACTTCATCTTTGTGAAACTGTGTGGTCTGTGGTGAAAAGGTAAGCTTTGTTTCTCACAAACTCAGGCAAGAGTTTGCCTGACGCTGCCAATGGCTATGTTTGCCAACCAAACTGCTACCACTACTAATACTAATACTGCTACTCAGTAAAAAAAAAATCATAAAAGCATACAATGCGTACAATGATATTGAAAATATTACAAAAGAAATATCTATATGGTACATTTTTACTTTCTGTTATCCATAGAGCCACTTTTGACCACCCAGGCATTTATCGACCCCTTTTTGATCCCCAAGGCATTTATCAACCCCTTAAAAGTTCTCATCGACCTCTTTTTTGTCGATATTGACCACTTTGGGAACCCATGGTCTATATCAATGATACAGTGGAAGGAATAGATAGCTATGTACGTTTATTCACGGATGATGCCAAGTTGCTGAGAAAAGTGAAAAATGAGGAAGATTGTAATCAGCAACAAACAGACTTTGATAAAATATCAGACTGGAGTAAGAGGTGAGAAATAGAGTTTAATGCAGGGAAATGTAAAGTGATGGAATTCGGTATAAGTACAAGGAGACAAACGGGGAATTACCGAATGAGAAATGAGTCTATCAGAGAAACAAAAGAAGAAAAAGACCTGGGAGTAATGGTCACTAGCAACCTTACACCAGAGAGGCACATAAATAAGATCACCAGAGAGAAGTATATTTTACCTCTTGAAGAATATAAGACTGGCATTTGCTTATTTGGATGAAGAGATGATGGAAAAGCTGATTATATCGATAATTCGCCCAAGGCTGGAATATGCAGCAATGGTTTAGTCCCCACATAAATAGAAAGATATAAGAAAGATTGTAACAATACAGAGGGCAGCAACGAAGATGGTTCCAAGCTTGAGAGATTTATCATACGAGTAAAGTCTGTCAAGATAAATCTTCCAACCCTGGAGAAAAGAAGGGAAAGAAATTATCTAATTAATGTGTTCAAGGTTTCCAAGGGAATGGAGAATTTTGATATGGAGGACATGTTTTTATGCGACGCAAGAGATATGAGAGGTCATGGGAACAAGTTGAAAAGGACCACATGTAAGAGAGATATCAGAAAATATTGTTTCCCATACAGATCTATTGAACTGTTAAATAACCTGGAGAAAAAGGTAGTACAGTACTACATGCAAGGAATATTCACGACTTCAAAGCCAAGCTGGATGATATACGTTATGGAGACGGGACAGTACGAGCTTAGCTCTTCCTGTAAATTACAACTAGATGAATACATAAGAACATAAGAAAATAAGAAAATAAGGAAGCTACAAGAAGCCGTGAGACCTACACGAGGTAGTTCCTGTTACTTAACACTACCTACATCCACCTTTCATTCCCATCCATGAATTTATCTAGCCTCCTTTTAAAGCTCTCTAATGACTCCGCACTAACTACCTGTCTACTGAGTCCATTCCAATCATTTACCACCCTATTAATACACACACACACACAAGTAAATACACACATCAGAGAGACAGACTGGAGTAGTTTCCATGCAACAAGGAGTACCCAGAAAAAATGGGATGAGTTCATCCAAATTTACACCGAAGGAATAAATAGTTATGTTCCAAGGATAGTTATCAGAGAAAAGAAAAAGAATGAATGGTTTAACAGAAAATGTGAATTAGCAAGACTAGAAAGAGAAAAAACATGGAATAGTTGGAGGAAAAAAGGAGGTATCAACCCATTGAGAGAAGTACAAAACAACTAGAAATGAATATGTAAGAATCCGAAGAGAAGAAGAAAGTAACTATGAGAGGAATATAATAGAAAAATGTAATAACGAACCGAAACTTTTCTATAGATATATAAATGGAAAAATGAAAAACAAGGAAGGAATAGATTACCTGAAGGTAGAAGGCATAGTGTACGAAGATGCATTACAACAGGCTGAGGTGATGAATAAGTGCTTACAGACTGTATTTACAAGAGAAAATGAATTTAAAACAAAAAATATAATAGCAAAAGAAAATATAATGGAAGACATAAAAGTAGACGTAATAGAAGTAAAAAGGCTAATGGAAAGTCAAGATGTGAGAAAAGCCCCGGGTCCAGATGGAGTGTCGAATTGGATAATGAAAGAGTGCAGTAACCAACTAGCAGGAAAGTTACATAGTGTAATTGAGAGTTCACTCAAGGAGAGCAGAGTCCCGCTTGATTGGAAATAAGCAAATATTGTGCCAATTCACAAAGGAGGAGACAAAGAAGAACCATTAAATTACAGGGCAGTATCATTAACAAGTGTAGTGGCAAAAATGTGTGAAAAAATTGTGAAGATGGTTGAAATATTTGGAAGAGACAAACACACTTGCAGGTGGCCAGTTTGGATTTAGAGGAGGAATGTCATGTACAACGAATTTATTAAGCTTCTACTCGAGCGTGATCAATGTGACACAGGAAAGAGAGGGGTATTTGACAAGGTACCTCATAAGAGACTGCTCTGGAAGCTAGAACATGTAGGAGGATTGAAGGGTGGTTTGCTGAAGTGGATGGAAGACTTTTTGAGCAACAGAGAGATGAGAACAGTAATAAAAGATCAGAAGTCAGAATGGTGCAGTGTGATAAGTGGAGTTCCTCAAGGATCAGTATTGGCCCCAGTGATGTTCTTGGTCTATGTAAATGATATGACAGAAGGAGTGAACAGTTATATGAGTTTATTCGCTGATGATGTTAAATTATTAAGAAAAGTAGAAAGTAAAGAGGACTGTGAGCATTTACAAAAGGACCTAGATAAGATTTTCAGATGGAGTCAATTATGGGAAATGGAGTTTAATGCTAAAAAGTGTAAAGTGATGGAAATGGGCAGTAGCAAAAAGAGACAGAGAGGAAAGTATTCGATGGGAAATGAATGGATAATCAAAACAAAGGTCGAAAAAGATCTGGGAGTATGGATTACGGATAATTTGTCACCTGAGAAGCATATAAACAAGATCACAGGAGATACATATCATTTGCTGAGGAAAATAAGAATGGCATTCAAATATCTGGATGAAGAGATGATTAAGAAATTGATAACATCTTTGATTCGACCAAGGTTGGAATATGCGGCAGTGATTTGGTCACCACATAAAAAGAAGGATATAAGGAAGACTAAGAGAATACAAAGAGCAGCCACAAAAATGGCTTCAAGCCTGAGAGATTTAACATATGAGGAAAGAATTTCAAGACTAAAACTCCCAACTCTTGAGAAAAGAAGAGAAAGGGGAGATTTTATAGCAGTGCATAGAGCATCAATGGGTCTTGAAAAATTGATAAGAGAAGATCTGTTTGTGTGGGACGATAGAAGTACAAGAGGTCATGAGAAGAAATTGAAAAGGACAACATGCAAGAGGGACAAAAAGAAATACAGCTTCCCGTATAGAAGCATAGAAGCCTGGAACAACCTTGATGCAAAAGTGATTAATGCAAGAAGTATTCAGGACTTCAAAGGCAAACTGGATAATAGTAGATTTAGAGACGGGACAGTACGAGCATAGCTCTTTCCCTGTATGGTACAACTAGGTAAATACAACTAGGTAAATACACCAAAAAAAAAAAAAAAAAAAAAAAAAACACACACACTAAATAAGCATTTTTACAGTGTTTTCAATACCCGAGTTTCGCGATCCGCGAGTTTCGCGCTATGCCTCTGGAAGAAAACAGGCGCGAAACTCCGGAGGGTAGTGTAAATAAAATATTTGGAGATACATACAGGATGTTAAAGAATATTAGAGTGGCATCTCATTACATGGACACAAATATGATGAGAAAGATATTTACTACAATGATCCGACCAAACAAATTGAATATGCTGCCATTGTATGGTCCCCAAACAAAAAGAAGCATGTGAAAAAGTTGGAGAGGATACAGAGAATTGGCAACAAAGATGGTACCAGAGCTAGAAGAACTTTCTCATGAGGAAAGGTTGAAAGAAATAAAGGTATCTACACTCGAGCAGAGAAGAGAAAGAAGAGACTTAATAACAATTTTTAAGCTGATAACAAAGATGGAAGAAACAGACAATGAGAGACTACTGACTCGGAAACAAAGAGAAGGTCGATACACAAGAGGACATACAAAACAACTAGGAAAAGGGAGATGCCTGAACAACATAAAGAAGTACAGCTTCCCTCATAGAAATATAGAAGTTTGGAATGGACTAAATGAGGAGGTGATATCGGCATATAATGTGCACCAATTAAAAGAAAGACTGGATAAATGTAGATACGGAGACGGGACCACACGATTGTAGCTCAGGCCCTGTAAAACACAACTAGGTAAATACAACTAGGTAAATACCTGAGGGGCTTTTTCCTACCAAACCTTTTAATGTGTTACAATGTTTGTAGCTAAAATATGTGGCACACTGACACTCAAAGTTGGATGGCTTTTGCAAAGGATTTTCAGTGCATTCAATAACAACACGTATAATCGTATATCCCTGTACAGCTCCATGAAACAAGCTGGCATGTACTGTCAAACTTTTCCACGGGACATCCAACAGTTTATAGACATAAGTGCACTATGCATGAACTTGACCTATGTTGAAATATCCTGGAGACATGTCTGTCACTAATATTAAACCTTTCTGCTAAATCTTGATTTGCTGATCCTTGCTTGAGTTTACCCAGACTTAAAAACATTTAATCAACTGGTTGTAATTTCCTTTTTGGCCCACCAAACTTACTGGTTACTGGTTGTAATTTCATGACTAATATGTTTTGTATCTGCATAAATAGCTCCCCAATGTTTGATCTTATTCACATTAGGCTCAAGCAGGTATTAGCGTACTGGTTATATATTTATGTGTTAATCTATACTAAGACAGGATGTCCGAGTGTCGCCTAGCGGATGCTGAATACTGCCACCTTTTGATGACATTATGCTGACCCAAGCAGCCATGCCGTCCCATCATGATGACGTGGATAGCCTGATCTTGGGAACCACGACGTAAACATCTTCACTCAACGGCTCACCGGAACAACAGCTTCCGGGCAGCTTTCCTCATATGCGGCAGACGCAGGACAGAACACAGAGATTACGAGGAGATGCGTTACAGGGCGCTCCTACTCACGACACCTTTCAGAGTGTCTGTTTGTACTCCACACCCAGGAGGTGTGAGAGTACCTTGTCACGAAACTAACTGTTCTGGCTCTGTCTATTAGACACTAGTTTCATTGGCCGTTACTTAACGAACAGCGTGACATTATTAATGTGTAAACCTTCACAAGTGTACATATATATACAATATATATATTTTGTAGTATATTGTCTTACTCGAATCCTTTGGCACTAAGAATACTTATAAATTACGTAAGAACCGCTCGACCACGTTAAGCCCATACATACCACTTTATTTGACGTGTACCTCTGGGCAACGAAGCAAGTTACCAGCCCGTCAAGAGGGCGTCATCCGGCAATCACCCCTTACAGGTTAGTCAACCAGTATCAACATGGAGTGAACCCGTTACCCGTAAAATAACCATACTAAGAAGGGTAACATAATTGGCTGCAAGCGTTGGGATATCTAAATAGCTTTTGACCCCTGTTACCTGTAACAACACACAGATAAGGGTAACATAATTGGTGAAATAGCGGTGGAATGAGATAACATTACATCACGCAGAGTGTTGCGTTACAAGACATAATGGTAATGTCGTAACATAAAAAGACGACAACGGTGGTATGTGGCAACATCAAATTGTAATATAAGTTACGTGCCTTAAGTGAATAACTGGACATACTAATTAATACACGTGAAGAGGTGGAATATACCATGAGCAAGTAAACAAGTAAACAAAGGAAGCTTGGGAGAGAGACAAGCGAGAGGATAAGGGAGTGAGAAGATTGCTCAATCATGCTGTGTCAAAACCTGACCTCGCAGAAGCGAGTCAGCACTTCCTCACTGCTCACTGCTCCATCCACCACAAATTCTGTATATAGACAGGAGGACAAGATTCTCTTGCATTAATTGCTCTGGGACTACAGATTTTTTTTCAAGAGGACAAGAACGAGGACGAGGACGCGTGAAATAAGAGGTTATCAAGAGGACGAGGACAAGACGTACAAGTTTTTATCATGGCACAGACGGGAGGACAAGATTTGAATTTTTATAATGAAGACAAGACGAGAGGTACAACTAGCCGATTCTTTAATTTCCAATACTTCCAATTCAGCAAACTCCTTGTCAACAGCCAGCCAGCCTCACAGCCTTACAGCCAGCCAGCCACCCAGCCTGTCTAGTCAGCATTCTTCACATCTGTAACAACGCCCTTGGAGAAACCCCCTTCTGATTCAGCAGTACGGAAGGCTTGCCTGTGCTGACTCTACACAATGTTAGTGAGTATACAACATCTAGCTGACCTTACAAGAGACATACTTTAAAAACGCCACTCGTTTACATAATTAACACTTAGTGGTGAGATGTGTATTTTCACATTTGTTTTTGCTTAAATAGCCATGTGAAAGAATTTCAAGTAATTAATTTGTTAGTTGTTTTTCTATAGATGTTTTAAATATGCTTACCGCTATGCTAATATTTCATTATTTTTTGTAATTCTTAATAATTTGTTAGCTTCCCTTATATGTAATATATATATATATATATTCAATTCTCCTTCTTGAATTGCCTTAAAAGCCAGGAGATGGGAGATAATAGTTAACTTAATTAAAGTTTTACTTATGAATTTATTGACTCTTAAACAAAAGTTAGAATGTGAGTGAATTATTTGCTAGTATGTATAAGTATAGCAGATGTACTCCTAGTCTCTGAGGAAGCAGGAAATGACAGTACAGGGAAGTTAACCTTTTTTTGAGGATTTAACTCTTGAATTGAGGGATAACTGTAATCACCTCCGAATACCTCCGTTTGTAACATAAAATAACCTTACTGCACCTCAGATAATCTCCTCTACTAACTCGAAGTCTAATTCTAACACATCCGTTGCAGGTAGTATTTTTTTGCCCCTGCCGAAGACTCTTCCTCTGGCCACTAGTGCTATTTAGCCAAGTTTATCTGCCAGGAAATATTTTTGTCTATGTAAGGATATTATAACACAAAAACTATTAATTTAGCAGCTCTTATCACTTCTTAGAGAATGATTAAATAAATACATTACTCTCTGATATGCAATGAAATAACATACATGCATATCTTAACGTGAAAATTTATATTACAGACCCAGAGTCTATATTTTTATTAGCTGAGAAGCTGTACTCCGTAAATAATAGGTTCATAGCAGCTCTTATCACTTCTTAGAGAATGATTAAATAAATACATTACTCTCTGATATGCAATGAAATAACATACATGCATATCTTAACGTGAAAATTTATATTACAGACCCGGAGTCTATATTTTTATTAGCTGAGAGGCTGTACTCCGTAAATAATAGGTTCATAAACAACGAAATAATATAAATAAATAAAATTAATAAACTCTTAAAAGCAGCAAATGCCAATGTCAAGGGAAGTTACTGCCATTTTTTTTTTTTTTTCCACTCCCAGCAAAACATTTTTGATTGAGTTATAATACCATTTGAGCTGAAATCAGTTCCTATCACTTTGAGGTGGTATGCAAATAATACATATGCATATCTTAATGTTGTGATAATTTTTAGTACCGACTCGGAGTCAGATTTTATTAGCATTACAAGCCGTATCTACTCCTCAAGTTTAAAGAAGCAGGTCTTAAAATATAAATAATAAATAAATACTGCCAGTGCTATTACTCACGTGCTCAAGGCCCTGCTGTGTTTTATCTTCACTCCACACTTCGTGTTATTTATTAAGTGACTAAGCGGTAGAGTTTTGCCAAACGCACTTCTTAATATTTGCAGGGATATTAACACATTACTAACAGACTTTGAGTTCATTTTTATTCTAATAACTCATGTTTACATTCTGTTGTAAAGTATTTTACCAGTTTATTGATGACCTTAAGTGCACTGTCCTTATATCATTACTCCTGTTATACCAAACATTCCTCTTTGTTATGTTGTCATGTAAACCCTCACCTTGTATAGGTATTTGTAAGGATTGGCAACACTAAGAATCGGTATAGATACACAACGATGTAACACCAGTTAGGTATACATGTCTTTATACAATGCGAGGACGCATTTTTATAAGGGGAGAGCCATATTAGCGTACTGGTTATATATTTATGTGTTAATCTATACTAAGACAGGATGTCCGAGTGTCTGAGTGTCGCCTAGCGGATGCTGAATACTGCCACCTTTTGATGACATTATGCTGACCCAAGCAGCCATGCCGTCCCATCATGATGACATGGATAGCCTGATCTTGGGAACCACGACGTAAACACCTTCACTCAACGGCTCACCGGAACAACAGCTTCCGGGCAGCTTTCCTCATATGCGGCAGACGCAGGACAGAACACAGAGATTACGAGGAGACGCGTTACAGGGCGCTCCTACTCACGACACCTTTCAGAGTGTCTGTTTGTACTCCACACCCAGGAGGTGTGAGAGTACCTTGTCACGAAACTAACTGTTCTGGCTCTGTCTATTAGACACTAGTTTCATTGGCCGTTACTTAACGAACAGCGTGACATTATTAATGTGTAAACCTTCACAAGTGTACATATATATACAATATATATATTTTGTAGTATATTGTCTTACTCGAATCCTTTGGCACTAAGAATACTTATAAATTACGTAAGAACCGCTCGACCACGTTAAGCCCATACATACCACTTTATTTGACGTGTACCTCTGGGCAACGAAGCAAGTTACCAGCCCGTCAAGAGGGCGTCATCCGGCAATCACCCCTTACAGGTTAGTCAACCAGTATCAACATGGAGTGAACCCGTTACCCGTAAAATAACCATACTAAGAAGAGTAACATAATTGGGGCAGCGGTAGGATATCTAAATAGCTGTGACCCCTGTTACCTGTAACAACACACAGATAAGGGTAACACAGGTTCCTATTGTAGCGCTCAAAATGACCATCTACACCGTTGTCACCATTATGTAGTGCCCACCTTGAAAGTGTACTCTACAGTCCTGGTTACTCTGCTGCCACAACCCACATGTAGTGGGAAAAAAAATATAAATGAATAAAAATAAAAGATGTGAGAAAAAGGTAAGTACTGTTTGGATCTAAATAATAATTCGTTAATAAATAATCATAAATATATTATTCCCTTTGCTTGTAATTGGTAATAATTATACATTCACAAGTTATCTTAATATTACGTCTTCCTTCCCTCCTAACGATACGCACGCGTAATGCTCAAGTCATCATCCTAATATAGTTTACTATCTCTGGTAACTTCAGTCGCACTGTTACCACTTTAACGATACGCACATGTAATGCTCAAGTCGTTATCCTAATAGTTTACTATCTCTGGTAACTTCAGTCGCACTGTTACCACTTTAACGATACTCACATGTAATGCTCAAGTCGTTATCCTAATATAATGTGGTCTATCCCACCTCCAAAGTTTCCCTCTCACTTATTTTTCTATTTCCTTCTTTCTCCTTGTCCTCAAACGGCTGGCTGTAATATGCTGTAGTTGCCCCCTCTGCTAATGTGTGAGCGCTTGGCCCCTGGTCCGCCAACTGCATCCTACCTTGGGACCCTAAGGTAATGCACTTCATTAGTCCTGGTCAACAAAAGGAATCACCAGTAAGTCATATCTACATCTCTAATTAACAAACATTTCATAACATACCTTTACCAAGGGCCGAGAATATCACCTCCCCACAGGCGACTTAACTCAGCGAACGTCGAGCTGCTTCTAAAGTTATCCGAACCTAGAATCCCCGTTCTCACCTCGTTTCGCTACGTGTCTAATTACTACTGGCTTAAAATATAAGCCTAACCAGTGATTCAGGACTGAGGCGTGGAGGAAAATTCCTCGTTAGCTTATTGATACTTATGTGTTATTTCATCTCCTCCCCTTTTAAAGTAATTTCTCGCGTTACACTATAAAATGCCATCAATGCTGCATAACTGTATAATCCAGTCCAAAATCTAATGTCCTCATCAAACCCCTGAAACCTTCTAAGAAGAAATCTATCCCAATCCCTGAGTTCAGTTGTAATGCCCGTTATTCGGAAGAGATAGGATGGGAATTCTTATCATACAATTCCCGGATTAGGTCTGTAAGAAGGATAAAAAGATTTCAATCTCCATACACTGTTCTGAGGCCAGTTGCCACCTAGACCCCGCATCTGGGGGGAACAGATTATCGTTATTATACTAAGGTCAATCAAACTGTTGTCCGCCAAATATTTATCCTTCCATCTTTCTTCTTTCAATCTCGCACTTCTATCTTCCTCCCTTCCCTCACTCCCTCCCCCCCCCGACATTCCGGGTACGAGTCCAAATTCGTGGGACAATTATTTTGCGATCATAAATAACTAGTAGATTCAAAACTTTTCATCCTCCCCTCACCCTCCTATCAGATCAAGGAACACCCTTAGATTCTTAATGTCCTTCAAAATAGTCACAATAGTGAAAGATCAAGTTCATACATGAGGTGGTTAGTCGTGGTATTCGCTAAATTGAGAGTCGACCAAATTTCTATCACATCTTACCATACCTCGTCGCTCTGAAACACGTGTTCGAAGGCTTCCCACGACGGGAGGATATCTTTCCCTGGGTATTAGTGTAAAAATATTAAATTCTTCTATATCAAAGTTAAAGAACTGTATTATAGGCAGCCATTTCATAGGTATACTTGTTTCATTAGTAGATTAGAGTCATTCATGGTCTGATAATCCCTTCAGGAGAAGCCGTTCATAGAATCCGAACATTCCCCTTTTTCCCGCTACTAAGCCAAACCTCGCCTTAGTTCCCTCGAGGACGCCAGTCTCTCATCCACCCCTCTCCAGGTAAGACCTCGGTACCTCGCTCCTATTCCCCCCCCCCTTCCTTGTTATATTATATCTATCTATATATCTATATATATAGGTAGAGTTGGTTAGCTTTTCATTAACGCATAGGAGGCCTGGCTGTCCTTATAAGTGTTATTAACGGAGTCTCTCATCACCCCTTCCCAGACTCAGACGGACGTCTCAGTCTGACGAAAACCCCGTCACATGGTTTTTTAAGGGAAAGCAAACAACATTCTTACTCTTGTATTCCCCCTTATATTCTCCATGTATAACTATAAGTATTCAGCGGTATGTTACATACGTAAATGATAATTCATTAATAGGATTCAGTGAGGGAGGTTATGCTCATAAGAGCTTTCCTGTATCAGATGGGGAGAGCTTTCCTGTATCAGATGGGAGAGCTTTCCTGTATCAGAGTATAGAGTTTTCCCGTATCAGAGTGTAGAGTTTTCCTGTATCAGAGTGTAGAGTTTTCCGGTATCAGAGTGTAGAGTTTTCCTGTATCCGATTGGAGAGCTTTTCAGTGTCGGATTGGAGAGTTTTCCTGTGTTGGATTAGAGCTTGTATGTGTGTCTGAAATCTCAAACAAGAGAAATAATACTTCATGATGAATAAATAGGATGATGTTTCAAATATAGTTCTTGTGTTATTTAGTAGAAACCTCAGGTGATTATTCTGTGTTAGGACAGTAATTCCCCACACTTCCAAAAGAGTTTCAGCCTTACTCGGTGTAATTCTAAGTATCAACCACGACTACTAAATAAATCATATATATCTATTCAAACGTGCTCAGGAAGTAAAACCATAGAACTACTTGCCTGAGCTGGTGGCAGCATTTCCCCTTACTCCTTAACTCCTACCCCTTCCCCTTAAATTCATTCCCATTTCAGTACTCTCCGCAGCGAGAAGTGTTCGTACTATAATCAAATAGTGAAGTCATAAGACAAGTTTCAATTCTCAATTCAGTTGTAATCAATGTAAAATCCTAACCAATTAATATAATTCAATACAAAGGTGCAAGCAACAACCTATAAAAACCCTGGCACCACACAGTAACAATTTCATATTCTTCCTTAACATTTTTTAGGAGCTGAACAGTAACCTTCAAATTTTTTTTCAATGTTACCAACATCATTTAGGGAGTCATTTTTGTCAACTCATGCATTATTTTGTCTAAAAGATCTTGTAAATCGTTCTTCAGCAACAGATGGGTGCTTCTATAGTATGGCTGATCTGGATTCTTGGTAATGGTGACATTATCATCTTCGTCATTGACATTATCATCTTTGTCATATATGAAGGCTGTTGCGTTATCTTGGCCTTCAGTTGCAATGCTGCTGACATCAAGTGAAGTGTCTTGCAAATACAGTAAAACCCTTATAACTTGGCACGATAGGGGCTCTGGCCCTTGCCGAATTATTCAATGTGCTGAGTTATGCAATGTTCTCCTCTGATATGGGTTTAAAAAATTAAAAAACAAAATAAAAAAACAATTGTAAATACAGGAAGGTCCCGTTATACGAGCATTCGGTATACGAGAATCCGATGATACGAGATGTGTAAATTAGGGTCTATTTTCAATATACGAGATCGAAACTCCAATGATATGACATTCAAACTGGGGTGAGTAAAATTATCAAGTTCAAAATGCACGCCCTACCACTCCCGGGCTGGACAAAGGGGGATTTGGTTGACCCCAGTGGGGTCACCCCTAGCAAGTCCTGACCTGAAGGGTAATTAAGCATATGGCGCGGCCTGACATTTAGGGGTAATTAGCAGGTGTGCGGCCCCAACCTTGGGACCTCAGTCAGGTCACCCCTAGCAAGGCTTGACCTGAAGGGTAATTAAGCATATGGCGTGGCCTGACCTTTAGGGGTAATTAGCCAGGTGTGCTGCCCCAACCTTGGGACCACTACACTACCCTCTCTTGTATCACGAGGCGTCCCATACATTACAACGTCTTTTTTGCTTGTTATGCATGTTTTATGTTTAATTAATGTGCAGTTATGTTATTTTGTATGCTATTTTCTCTCAGAATGCTTTTTCTACAGAATAGGTAGTACAGTGTGGGTATTATAGATGCTGTGTGTTTGTTGTGTTTGCTATAGTTTATTTTAGCTTGAAAAACATGTGCTTTTTTATTTATTTTTTAAATTGATGGGGTCCTGGAACCAAACCTATATTTTACCATTAGTTATGTGTTTCGTTATACGAGATTTCGCTTTACGAGTATGCCAGGTGGAACCTAACTGCTTGTATCTTCGGGACCTCCCTGTACAGTGCTGTAAAAGCATAAAAACTATACTTATCAGTGAACGGGTAGAATGTGCTGGCTTTGATATCAAACCCAGCACAAATAGCACGCATGGACGCACCTGCATCCATCCTTGCCAGCACTTTCACCTTTTCCTGCAGGCTCAGGCTCTTCAATTTCATTCCCTTCCTGCTGGAGACACCCTTGCATGATGGAGCTGACATCTTGATATACAGTACTGTATGATGTAATCCCAAAACACGTAAAATAGGTGGCAAAGTAAAGCAAAGGTCGGGTACCAGCGCGTAGGCTGGGCCGTGTTTTTGTCGTCCAAGCACCGTCTTGGATTACGAATCCCAATCCAATAACACTTGCTGAAATGTGTGTTATACTACTTTGTGATATTGTTTGCAATGTTTTGCATTGATTATTATTTCGGCTCCTACCAAGCTTGTTGTGTTTTTGAAGCAGAAACCAATTCTTTTTCAATTTCGACAAAAACGGAATTCGTATCCAGACGGTGCTTGGACGACATAAACACGGCTCAGCAGCTGACAGCCTACACGCTGGTTCCCGACCTTTGCTTTACTTTGCCACCTATTTTACTTGTTTTGGATTACATCATACAGTACTGTATTCAAGATGTCAGCTCCATCACGCAAGGGTGTCTCCAGCAGGAAGGGAATGAAATTGAAGAGCCTGAGCCTGCAGGAAAAGGGTCAAAAGGACAAAACACGACTTTATGTGACTGAGGATATGCCGAGTGTAAGCAAAGAGATGCAGTTATAACTTCAATATGCCGAGATACATTATTTTTTGCCGACTTTCTGTTTACATGTTCACACAAGAGGCTGTGAGGGCATGATATGCCGAGTGAAAACCAAGAGATGCAGTTTAGGGGTGGCAGTAGCAGAGTAGTTAGCGTCACCGAGTGGCGTTCTCAAAGACCCGAGTTGGATCCCGAGTGAGACCCATAAATCCACTTGAAGTCTTTCTGCACAGTTGAGTGGCCTAAGAAACCACCCACATGCCCTGTCCATTAACTCTACCTTCGACTGCAGTGCATGGGAGGACACAGGGGGGCGGCATGAGCCTCTAATTACAGGCGTCACTATAAGAATCCTGCCAGCGCCACCACGGGCGAGGGCCAACCATCACTGCCCTCGAGTGAGCCTCCAGGGCCTACCATCCCAACCCTGGAGCTCACTGCCTACACGCGCTATAGGCATAGATGTAAAAAAAAAAAAAAAAAAAAAAAAAAACCACTTCGTCTTTGCCTTGTCGAGTTATATCAAATTCCGAGTTATACAGTGCCAAGTTCTGATCCCTCAGACCCCCCAGCTGTAGAGGCTCGCATCTTTCACCCCCCCCCCCCCCTTAAAATACTTTTGGATTCACCCCTGATCCCCTCTCCCTCTCCAAGGACCTATATACGCAACTGCTTTCGAGTCCTTCAATCTTTCTTATTATTATCCAAATATACTCTTGAATTTTAAGGCAATTTTTCTTACATTTTTGTATCAATAAAGATGGACTTTATTTATTTAATTATCGAAATATACACTTGAATTTTTAAGCAATTTTTCTTTAATTTATGGGGGGGATTTTCTCCCCCCATACCCCTAAAAATGCTTGATATTAAAAAAAAATTCTGATCCCTCCAGGGATCCCTGGAGGCACTGGAGGGCACTCCAGGATCCCTGGAGGGATCAGAATTTTTTTTTAATATCAAGCATTTTTAGGGTATTTTGGGCCTTAGAAGAGATTTTGCACTAATTTGATATCAGTGTCAAAGCAATTTGATTCCTTTGGGACAAAGGGGGACCATGACTGAGTGCCCCCCCCCCCCCCCCCATATATGTCACTGCTTGGAAGGAGCGAGGCGGGCGAACACCCACACACAAACATATCAAAGAGAAGAAAAAAGTAACTATGAGAGAATATAATAGAAAAAATGTAATAACAACCCGAAATTTTTCTAAAGATTATAAATGGAAAAATAAAAAAAGCGGAAGGAATAAAAAGTAAAGGGTAGAAGGCAAGGTATGAAGATCATTACAAGGCTGAGGTATAAATAAGTGCTTACGACTTTTTTAAAAGAAAAAGTGAATTTTTAAAACGAAAAAATAGCAAAAGAAAAAAAATGGAAAACATAAAATAACGTAATAGAAGTAAAAAGGGTAAAGGAAAGTCAAGATGTGGAAAACTCAGGGTCCAGATGGGGTTTTTCGAATTGGATAAGGAAAAAGGCAGTAACCAACTACAGGAAAGTTACATAGTGTAATTTAGGTTCATCAAGGAGAGCAGTGCCCGCTTTATTGGAAAAGAGCAAATATTGTGCCAATTCACAAAGGGGGGAGAAAAGAAAACCATTAAATTTCAGGCCAGTATCATTTTCAATTTTTGGCAAAAAGGGTGAAAAAATTTGGGAAAGGGCAGATGGGTTTAAAATTTGGGAAAAGACAAACACCTCGCAGGGGGCCTTTGGGGTTTAAGGAGGAATGTCATTCCGAAATTTTTTAAACTTTACTCGAGAGTGATTGATGTGATCGGAAAGAGAGGGGTGGGTCGATTGCATATACTTGGCCAAAGAAGGGATTTGCAGGGACCTCATAAAGACGTCTGGAAACTAAACATGTAGGAGGGTTTAAGGGGGTTTGCTGAAGTGGGAAAAACTTTTTGAGCAACAAGAGATGAGAAAAGAATAAAGATCGAATCAGAAAGGGGCAGTGTGATAATGGGTTCCTCAAAGGGTCAGTATTTGGGGCCCCCGTGATGTTTTTGGTCATGTAAAAGATATGACAGAAGGAAAGGAACATTATATAGTTTTTTTGCGATGATGCAAAATTTCTAAAAAATAGAAAAAAAAGAGGACTGTGAGGATTTACAAAAGGGTTAATAAGATTTTTGATGGGGTCAACTATGGAAAGGAGTTTTAATGCTAAAAAGTGTAAAGTGATGGAAATGGGCGTAGCAAAAAGAGAAAAAAGGGGGGAAATTTCATGGGAAAAAGAATGGGTAATCAAAAAAAAGGTCGAAAAAATCTGGGATGTGGTTACGGGTAATTTTTCACCTGAGAACATAAAACAAAATACAAAGGGGAACATATCAGTTGCTGAGGAATATAAGAATGGCATTCAAATATCTGGATGAAGAGATGATTAAGAAATTGATAACATCTTTGATTTGACCAAGGTTGGAATATGCGGCAGTGATTTGGTCACCACATAAAAAGAAGGATATAAGGAAGGACTAAGAGAATACAAAGAGCATCCACAAAAAGGGGTTCAAGCCGGGGAGAGATTTAACTTATGAGGAAAGACTTTCCAGACTAAAACCCCCAACTCTTGAGAAAAAAAAGAAAGGGGAGATTTTATAGCAGTGTATAGAGCATCAACAGCCCCTGAAAAAATTGATAGAGAAGATCTGTTTGTGTGGGACGATAGAAGTGCAAGAGGTCAGAGAAGAAATTGAAAAGGACAACATGCAAGAGGGACAAAAAAAAATACAGCTTCCCGTTATAGAAAAACATAGAAAGCCTGGAACAACCTTGATGCAAAAGTGATTAATGCAAAAGTATTCAGGACTTCAAAGGCAAGCTGGATAATAGTAGATTTGGAGACGGGGCAGTACGAGCATAGCTCTTTTCCTGTATGTTACAACTATGTAAATACACACTGTAACTCTACAACTGGATATGGTGACTGGCTGCTAGGACCAAAAAAGGAGGGCCGTGGCCCCAAAAAAGCCCTTGAGAAATTTATTTGGGGAGCTTGCGGGGAAATAGTCCCGTCTAAAATGATTAGCCTAAAAAGTAAAAAAATTTTGGAAGTAAAAAAAAATTAAAAAATTTTGGGGACTTTTGGGGGGTCCCCCCCCCAAAAACCCCTTTTTAAAAGGGTTTTTGATAACAAAAAAAAAGGGATTTTTTAAAGGGCTTAAAATTTAACCAGAGGAGAGTTATAATGCAAAGGGGATTTAGACCCCATTTGTTGGAAAAACAGAGAAAGGGAAAAGGGAAAAGTGATTTTTTTTGGAAAAAAGATAATACTCCAGAAAAAACCCTTAAAACTCTTCACGATGGGGGCTCTGGCCCTTGCCAAGTTATTAAATTTCCCGAGTTATCCCAATGTCCTCCTCTGATATGGGAAAAAAAAAAAAAAAAAAAAAAAAAATGTATATATAGTACTGTAAAACCAAAAAAACTCCATTTAAACCAGTGGGAGTTTGGAAAAAAAGGGAAATTTTCCCGGATTTGATTAAAACCGGGCACAAAGCAGGCATGGATCTAGGGTGCCCCCAGATCATAGGGGAAAAAAAATGAAACTTTTTTTTTCCCACTTGCTCGTTTTTTACTTCTGTTTACACTTTCATAAGAAAAAAGTTTTCCTTAGTGAAATAGAAAAAATTTCCCGGAGAATTTTGGGGGTCGCAAAAAAACTAAAACCTTTTTTTCTAAAAAATTTTTCAAAAAAAAAAAAAAACTCAAAAAAATCCCACTTTTTTAGAAAAAAAAACTTAAAAGGGAAAACCAAAAAACAAAATTTTCCTTTTTTTCCATTAAAAACCCTTCCCTTTTGAAGGTCCCCCTTTTTTTCCCGCCCCACTTTTTCCGATGGGGGGTGGATTAACTGGGGGAGATTTTTCTCCTGTGGGGGGCCAAATTTCGGGGGCCCCAGGTAGCGCTGGACAAAGGGCAATGCCCCCTCCGCGGCATCGTTGACCCTCGGAGGCCAATCCCCCTTTCCGGCGCCCCCTTTAAACGTTTCTTTTCTCCTCCCACAATGGGGGGCCCTTTCCCCAAAAACCCCCTCGTCCGCGCTATTTTTCTAAAAGGGAGGACCTTCTTCAAAAAAAAAGGGGGGACGAAGGCCCAGAGGGAGGAAGACATCGTCATCTTTTTTTCCCCCCCAATTGTTTTGATTTTTCCTTCTTCGAGGCGGGTTTTGCCCAAATGCCTTGACCATCTGCTTCTTTTTCCTCCCAAATAAACCCTTGGAGTCGGGGAAAGGCCAGCCCCCGGGCTTTTTCCCCTGGGAAAACTACCAAAAGGGGGCGTCGCGGGCTTGTTCTGCTGCCTTGGCAAGGGTTTTTGGTTTCAGGGAAATGTCTTGAGGATCTCGAGGGAAAAGCAAAGTCGTTCAACGGAGCTTTTTACAGGATCGGTGCCTCATGCCATTTGCTTGCAGTACACCAGAAACAACGAAGAGGGCCAATCGTTCCACTTCCGGCCCTTTCCCCTCGACCAGTCAGCGACAGCTGGGATTTCAGCATCTGAATCTTGAGGCAGTAGATGGCCTTGGGGCCCTCCCCCCGGGGTGATGGAGGGGCTCCAGGAACGGGGGGAATGGTTTGGGCTGGGGCCTTTTCCCCCCGAGGGAAAAGGTAGGAAGACGGAGAAGTTCTTCATAGTCCCTCCCTGGGATGGTTCTTCGCATCAGAACCTCCCTTTGGAAGGTAAAGCGTCGTCCTTCCCGCTTTCTGGCAGTGTCCTTGGTGGCGGAACTCTACAGGTTTCCCTTTGATGTTTTTCCCCGTTCTCTCTGCGAGGAATCCACGAAGGACCATCGATCACGGGGTCCCCTTTGAAGATTCCAATGTCAGGACCAAGGAAGACCCGAGGCGGCTTCGAAGAAAAATCCTTTAGGATCACCCCTGGACATGAAAAGGCGGGGGCCCAAACCCAAAACCAGCTTCGTCCCAGTTTTTAAATCAATCCAAGCAAGCACCTTGCACCATGCCGTGTTCGAAGCCCCTGGGGGCGAAAAAGAAGGCATGATCTTGTCCCCACGCCCGCTTCGGGCCCCCCTTTCCTTTAAGACCAATGCAGCCCCGTTTTTTCGCCAGTCGAAAACCGGCTTGCCGGGGGCCCCAAAAAGGAAACCGGGGTCATCTTCCCCTGTGGGGGAGGGCGGCGGGCGGTCCCCCGTATCGCCAGAGAGGGACGGGAAGTTTTTTTCCCTCCCAATGGCCCGGACCAACCCTCAGGGATCTCCTGGGTTTCCCCAGTTCCAATCTTCTCGGAGGCCCTTTCTCTTCCCCCCGCAATTCTGCTAAAGGACCGTTGGGTTTTCGAGACCACCATTTCTCCATTGTCCATTTCCAAAAAACTTGAGCGGTTTGCGGGGAAAAGTTGAACCCTTGCTTTCCGCCCGACAACTTCTCCTTTGTCCCAATTTTAAATGAAAGGGTTTAAAATCCTTTTTCGGAATCGATGGGGCTGGGTTTTAGTTTTTTTCCCCCTGGCTTCAGGATCCCCCGAGCCGGTATGACGTCCCTCGGCCCCGGACTTGGCCTTTCTGCTGCTACTGGGTTTGGCTTGGGGTTTCCCCCCCTTTTAGTCGCCTGGCAATGTCGCTGGGCTTCCCCGTTCCCGGGGCCGCTTGATTCGAGTTCCGCGTCGAACCCGCTTTTCCACCCTTTTTTTCCCCTGTCACGGGGGTCAATTCCGCCATGGATGATTCCCCTCGTCTTCTCTCTGACTCCGTAGGAACTCCTTGTCCTCGTCCTTCACGTCTGCCCCTTGGAGAGAAGGGGGAGTTGGGGGGGGGAAAAAGGCCAAATTTCTTGGAGGGCTCCCTTTTAAAAACTCCTCATCCATACGATGTTTTTTGGCCTGTCTTGTTCTTGTTCTTCTTGGGGCTTGTACGCCTTTAAACCCTCTTTGACGCTTCGTTCCCGGGGTTATTACTGTTTGTCGGTCCCGGCGCGCGAAACCAAAAAGGGAAACCTCCTTTCCCCCACCCCGGCCCTTTCCCGCTCCCGCTCCCGTCTTCCCCCCCCCCCCCGTGGTGGTGGGAGTACGGAGGAGGGGCCTGCTCCCTTTTGATGGTAACCGGGCTCCCGTGATTTTTATCGATTGGACCTTGTTTTATCAGCCAAATAACTAGCGGCTCTTTTTGTCAAAGTTGATAACCTGACGGAGAAAAAAAATGGAAATTTGGGAAAAACCCAAAAATTCGAGTCACGTCACCCAAATTTTCACTTTGTCGGGGCCCCTAAATATTACTCAATTCGCCCAAACTTTCAACGCAATACTGTTTTATAACTCCTGAAAAAACCGGAATAACACACAGCGTGCAACATTTCAAACTTTTGCATCATGGGACACCCTAATGGACGCACCTGCATCCATCCTTGCCAGCACTTTCACCTTTTCCTGCAGGCTCAGGCTCTTCATTTCATTCCCTTCCTGCTAGAGACACCCTTGCGTGATGGAGCTAACATCTTGATATACAGTACCTTATGATGTAATCCCAAACACGTAAAATAGGTGGCAAAGTAAAGCAAAGGTCGGTACCAGCGCATAGGTTGAGCCGTGTTTTTGTCGTCCAAGCACCGTCTTGGATACGAATCCCAATCCAATAACACTTGCTGAAATATGTGTTATACTACTTTGTGATATTGTTTTGCAATGTTTTGCATTGGATTATTATTTCGGCTCTTACCAAGCTTGTTGTGTTTTTGAAGCAGAAACCAATCCTTTTTCAATTTCGACAAAAAACGGAATTCGTATCCAAGACGGTGCTTGGACGACATAAACACGGCTCAGCAGCTGACAGCCTACACGCTGGTTCCCGACCTTTGCTTTACTTTGCCACCTATTTTACTTGTTTTGGGATTACATCATACAGTACTGTATTTCAAGATGTCAGCTCCATCACGCAAGGGTGTCTCCAGCAGGAAGAGAATGAAATTGAAGAGCCTGAGCCTGCAGGAAAGGGTTAAAATGACAAAAACACGACTTTATGCGACTGAGGATATGCCGAGTGTAAGCAAAGAGATGCAGTTATAACTTCAATATGCCGAGATACATTATTTTTTGCCGACTTTCTGTTTACATGTTCACACAAGAGGTTGTGAGGGCATGATATGCCGAGTGAAAACCAAGAGATGCAGTTTAGGGGAGGCGGTAGCAGAGTGGTTAGCGTCACCGAGTGGCGTTCTCGCAGACCGGAGTTCGATCCCGAGTGAGACCCATAAATCCACTTGAAATCTTTCTGCACCATCGAGTGGCCTAAGAACACCCACATGCCCTGTCCATTAACTCTACCTTCGACTGCGAGTGCATGGGACGGGACACAGGGCGGCGGCATGAGCCTCTAATACAGGCATCACTATAAGAATCCTGCCTGTGCCACCACGGGCGAGGGCCAACCATCACAGCCCTCGAGTGAGCCTCCAGGGCCTACCAGGGTCTACCGGGCCTACCCTGGAGCTCACTGCCTACACACGCTATAGGCGTAGATGTAAAAAAAAAAAAAAAAAAAAAAAAAACTGTCTTTGCCTTGCAGAGTTATATCAAATTCTGAGTTTATACAGTGCCGAGTTATAAGGGTTTTTACTGTATACTAAAAAATAGAGTGGATGAACTGAATTTTAAACAAGATGACGAAAAGGTAGTGAAAATGCATGCAGAAATTAATGCAGTACATAAAACATTGAAAATGACACAAGAGGAAATGAAAGATGAAAGAAAGACATGGAAGATAGAAAAAGAAAAAGACCAAGAGAACTTATGTCAAATAACAGAAGATCAAGAATATGAAAAGAAAAATCTGACCAAAGAAGTAGTCAAAGTGATCAAGCAAAAAGAAAATTTAGTAGAGATACGATGGACAAAAAGAATGTGTCATCATTTTTTGGTTTTAAGGAAAAAGTGCTGCCAAGAAAAACATAAGAGAAAAGGAAGAAAAGAAAGTGGCAAAAAGAAATATTTAAAGTAGTAGAAGAAAATGCGGAGATAGAAGAAGAAATAGAAGAGATACATAGGTAGGCAATATGAGGAGGGAGGGGCCCACCCCTTAAAAGTTAAGTTCAGGTCACAAGTTACAGCACAATTGTCTAAGGCATGGAAACTGGCAAGGACAGAAGAATATAAGAAAATATGGATAAGAAAAGATATGAATGAGGAAGACGTCATCCTTTACTCTAAGAGCCAGATTGAATGTACTGTTTAAAGAAGCCAAAGAAAAAAACGAATTGAGAACGGAAGAGGAAAAACAGAAATTTTATTGGAGAGTTTTGGACCAAAAACTAAAGAAGTTATATCTATAAGAGAAAGAGTAAGAGAAAACAGTTCAAAGGAAAATGAAAAAGGATGGCGGGTATCGTACACAAATATAAATGGGCTAGTGTCAACATTAACATTAGTAAACAATTACCTGAGAGCCAAGAAACCAGACATATTGGGTTTAGTAGAAACGAAGCTGACTGATTCTGAGGATGTGCCAGTTGGAGAGGGTCATATAATGTATGGAGGCGAATCAGAATCAGAAAAAGGGAGGTGGTGTAATGGTGTTAACAAGGAAGAATATGTAGTAGGAATGTGGAAAAAGGAGAAGGAATGGCAGAGGTGTTGAAGGTAGAGTTGGTGATGAAAAAGGGAAGAATAAGAGACTTAGTAATCGTATATGTTCCACCTAAGACAAATTCCTGGGGGAGAGAAGAATATGGAGACATGATAAGAGACACAGGCAAATGTTTAAAGAATACGATGGAAAATTGTGAGAACATAATTTTGATGGGAGATTTTAACTGCAAGGAAGTCTGCTGGGAAGAATGGTATACTGAAGGAGAAGACTCATGGGGTGGTATATTGTTGGATTTGGTAACGAATAACATTATGACTCAGTGGATTAAAGAGAATACAAGATTCAGAGGTAGCAAAGAACCATCAAGATTAGATCTACTATTGACGAAAGAACTGGAAGTAATTAGTAAAGTAAATTATCAGTGCCCACTTGGAAAGAGTGACCATGTACTTATTGAATTTGAAGTAAATGATAGCAAAAAAGAGGGGAGAAGAGAAGAACACAAGAAAGGAAGATACAATTATGGAAAAGCAGACTTTGACGGATTAAGAACATTTTTCGGAGAGACAGACTGGAGTAGTTTCCATGCAACAAGGAGTACCCAGAAAAAATGGGATGAGTTCATCCGAATTTACACAGAAGGAATAAATAGATACGTTCCAAGGATAGTTATCAGAGAAAAGAAAAAGAATGAATGGTTTAACAGAAAATGTGAATTAGCAAGACTAGAAAGAGAAAAAACATGGAATAGTTGGAGGAAAAAAGGAGGAAAAGGAGGGTTGGACATTTCAACCTATGGGGGAAGTACAAAACAACTAGAAATGAATATGTAAGAATCCGAAGAGAAGAAGAAAGTAACTATGAGAGAAATATAATAGAAAAATGTAAGAACGAACCGAAACTTTTCTATAGATATATAAATAGAAAAATTAAAAACAAGGAAGAAGTAGATAAGCTGAAGGTAGAAGGCATAGTGTACGAAGATACATTACAACAGGCTGAGGTGATGAATAAGTGCTTTCAGACTGTATTTAAAAGAGAAAGGGAATTTAAAACAAAAAATATAATAGCAAAAGAAAATATAATGGAAGACATAAAAGTAGACGTAATAGAAGTAAAAAGGCTAATGGAAAGTCAAGATGTGAGAAAAGCTCAGGGTCCAGATGGAGTGTCGAATTGGATAATGAAAGAGTGCAGTAACCAACTAGCAGGAAAGTTACATAGTGTAATTGAGAGTTAAACTCAAGGAGAGCAGAGTCCCACTTGATTGGAAAAAAGCAAATATTGTGCCAATTCACAAAGGAGGAGACAAAGAAGAACCCTTAAATTACAGGCCAGTATCATTAACGAGTGTAGTGGCAAAAATGTGTGAAAAAATTGTGAAGGACAGATGGTTGAAATATTTGGAAGAGACAAACACACTCGCAGGTGGGCAGTTTGGTTTTAGAGGAGGAATGTTCTTGTACAGGTTGAAGTTCCCAACTCGGCAACCTCGGGACCAGCGCCGAGCCGAGTATGGAATTTTCCGACTTTTAGAACGTAGATATATTAAGGGGAAAAAAAGCATGAAAATCTTCCAACTTCTTCAAAGGTCAATTTTCTCAGAAATAGTTAACACATTGTTCTTCCTTTTGTTTTCACTTCCACCAGTAGGTGTTCCTGGACGTTTGGGAGCCATAATACCAATAACAGACCTGTAGAAGTACACAAAATAACAGTGTACACAACTCTACAGTCACAACACCACTGAACAATAACAACAAACAAATCGGCGGGAGAAACCAAGCGGCCTAGTGTGGTGGCACCTAGCGGCCGACCCGGCAACTACGCGCCGGGTTTTGGGTGTTCTGCCGTGTTTTGGAAAATCTGGAACCATAGCCGAGTTTTGGGTGTTGCCGAGTCTTGGGATGCCGAGTTTGGGAACTTCAACCTGTACAACGAACTTATTAAGCTTTTACTCGAGAGTGATTGATGTGACACAGGAAAGAGCGAGGTGGGTTGATTGCATATACCTGGACCTAAAGAAGGCATTTGACAAGGTACCTCACAAGAGACTGCTCTGGAAGCTAGAACATGTAGGAGGATTGAAGGGTGGTTTGCTGAAGTGGATGGAAGACTTTTTGAGCAACAGTGAGATGAGAACAGTAATAAAAGATCAGAAGTCAGGATGGTGCAGTGTGATAAGTGGAGTTCCTCAATGATCAGTATTGGCCCCAGTGATGTTCTTGGTCTATGTAAATGATATGACGTAAAGAGTGAACAGTTATATGAGCTTATTCGCTGATGATGCTAAATTACTAAGAAAAGTAGAAAGTACAGAGGACTGTGAGCATTTACAAAAGGATCTAGATAAGATTTTCAGATGGAGTCAATTATGGGAAATGGAGTTTAATGCTAAAAAGTGTAAAGTGATGGAAATGGGCAGTAGCAAAAAGAGACAGAGAGGAAAGTATTCGATGGGAAATGAATGGATATAATCAAAACAAAGGTCGAAAAAGATCTGGGAGTATGAATTACGGATAATTTGTCACCTGAGAAGCATATAAACAAGATCACATGAGATACATATCATTTGCTGAGGAAAATAAGAATGGCATTCAAATATCTGGATGAAGAGATGATTAAGAAATTGATAACATCTTTGATTCGACCAAGGTTGGAATATGCGGCAGTGATTTGGTCACCACATAAAAAGAAGGATATAAGGAAGATTGAGAGAATACAAAGAGCAGCCACAAAAATGGCTCCAAGCCTGAGAGATTTACCATATGAGGAAAGACTTTCAAGACTGAAACTCCCAACTCTTGAGAAAAGAAGAGAAAGGGGAGATTTTATAACAGTGTATAGAGCATCAATGGGTCTGGAAAAAATTGATAGAGAAGATCTGTTTGTCTGGGACGATAGAAGTACAAGAGGTCATGAGAAGAAATTGAAAAGGACAACATGCAAAAGGGACATAAAAAAATACAGCTTCCCGTATAGAAGCACAGAAGCCTGGAATAACCTTGATGCAAAAGTGATTAATGCAAGAAGTATTCAGGACTTCAAAGGCAACCTGGATAATAGTAGATTTGGAGACGGGACAGTACGAGCATAGCTCTTTTCCTGTATGTTACGACTAGGTAAACAGCTAGGTAAATACACATAACTCTCCCTCCACCGCGTTGCTTAAATTTACGTTAATTTCACATAAACCCTTCTGTGGTGAATAATCCGGCATTACAATAATATCAAAATTGCAATGTGTTTCGGAGGGCCTCCGCCGAACCCCTGAGACTGGCTCACCGAACCCCTGGGGTTCGATCGAACCCAGGTTAAGAACCACTGCCCTCACATGTCACCTGTCAGATTTTTGGGTTAAAACTTTCTGGTTGTATGAAAGTGAAATATCAGCTCTTCTCAACTGCAGATTAATACAATACATGGACACTGGTTACATAACCTGACCTATCTGCCCCCCTCCCCCGCTTAGTTCTTTTAACCTAGTAACCGGACATTGGTAACCTAACCTAACTGATCAACCTATTGCTGGTATTTAATTTCTGAATGCAGAAACACGGGTAAAAGCTGTCTAAATGTATACATTGGGTCCTGTACCGTCGCCGAGAATAGGAACACTCACTGACGTGAAAAACTTGGAACACTTGCCGAAGGCGGCGAGAGTTCTAATTGGCGAGAGTTCCAGGTACCATCCATTTTCAGACGAAACTATTTTTCTGATATATTTTGATGTGTTTTGAAAGAATCTGATCTTTGTTTTTCTAGGCAATCCCTATTTCTTTTTCTTTTTTTAGCCTCTTGACCCCACCAGTGAAAAACTAGAGATTTTCAAGAAAAATAAACCAGATTATTCCAAAACACATCAAAATCTACCAGAAAAATATAGGTCAGAATTAAACTAAACTAAAACTAACCTAACCTGGCTGCTGTCCGTGAGGGGGTTTATGGTATTCTCGTCTACCGGATCTCTCGTACCCGTCCCGAGAGTTGCAACTGTTCACTTTGTCAAGTGTTGCTATTTTTCTACGACTCAATATATCTATACCGTATTTTACGGCTTATAAGACGCATTTTTTCCCCTCAAAAATACCCTGAAAAATACTCATGTGTCTTCCAAGACGAATGTTGTAGGAGGTTAGCTTAGAGAAATATTCAATTCAGTCTCTTATATGATGTAACCTCAGTACTTACCTGTTACAAGTATTTCGAATACCATAAGAATTCAAATCAACTAATCTGTCCTCACACTGTGATGTTTATTATGGTACTGGTGGGAGCCATTCTGCCTCGGCGGATTGGTGCCAACAGCACCAACTATCGGCTGCTAGTGTTGATGTATCATTTACCACCAGGCTGTCACACGTATCACAAGCTCTTTTCAGTCCTGGAAATTATCACCCATGGCGAATTCATCAAAACTATTTATATACATGTATACTATCGCATACAAGCTAGAAGTTGTACGATACGCCAAAGAACATGGGAACAGAGCAGCAGAAAGACATTTCGGACCACCGCCTACCGAGAAAATTGGTAGATTTTACTACCACCTACCGGTAGAAAATCTGTTTTTTGTTTTGCTTTGAAATTTCTTTCCCAAATCAGGGTGCGTCTTCCAAGATGCAGCGTCTTATAAGCCGTTAAATACGGTATATATATTTATTAAGCATTTAGCCGAGTTTCTGTATACCTAGCCTAAACTAACCTAACCTTACCGTCAACGAGAGTTCCCGGTTTGTGATAATGATAAAAGATTACGCACTCCTTCATAAGATAGTAAACAAAATAAGGCAGGGTCACTAAAACTAATCTTAACCATCTCTTACCTTAGAGTGATGTCCTCTCTTTGTAGGTGGTTTTCTACTATGATTGCTAATAACATGCTCTGCTTTTGAATGCTTGTGAGTGATGAGTGGAAGTGGATTGATCCTTTTGATGTTGGATGAACTTGTGGTTACTTCTGCTGTGTTTTCACTTTCTAGTTTCCTGTTGTATGTTTCAATGACTCCAGGCCACTCTGCTGACCACGGAAATATTGTGGGATCATTAATAATGTAGGTTTTGAGGCCACCAGCAAAATGCAAGCTATAAACACTTGTACAGGTGGATTGAGTCCACAGATTGTCATTTCTTATCAGCTTTATCTAATTTATCTTTCTATTCTCTGCTTTAGGAATTTGGTAGAACCGTAGAGAAGGAGTTCGTCTACTTGTTGCAACACAATATGGAACACAACAGTTTGCATGAGGCATATTTAAGGACACAGTGTTGCGTTTCTTCACTGTACCGCCCGCCCGCTTAGCCTCATGACCCCGACTTATCCCCACAATGCACCGGGTAAACAAACTGTGACGTAGTTATTGGTTGGGTTCATTCCAAGTTATCAATAATGCCAGTCTCCTTTGTGAACAGCAGATCTAGTCTTGCGGGTGTGTCCTCTCCTCGGAATCTTGTCTCTTGGTCAACACATTGGGTCATCACATTACACATTACTAAGTTAGGTAACTTGTTACCCCATGAGTCATTACTTCCCACTGCAAGGCACTTCCCCCATTTTACCTCCTTACAGTTAAAATCACCCATCAAAATCAAGGCAGCACTTTTCTCCATTATTTTCCCAGTTGTCCGGTTGTGTCGTTCAACATTTCTTGATATTCATCACCTCTCCATGATCTAGTTTTTGGTGGAACGTATGCCACGGTAATGTCTCTTTATCCTTATTTACTAGTTTCTAAGCTTATTTGAATAAATTCTGATTTTCCTTTCCCATCTCCACTTTAGATACTTTCAATTCCTTTTTGACTGCAATCGTAACTCCTACTTTATTATCTCGGTCTCTTCTCCACAGGTTATATTTTCCATCTTCCAATTGTGCTTCCACACACTTACTCAATTTCGCCTCCACCAAGCACAACATATCTGGTTCCTCGTTTCTCAAAGTCACTTATCTCTAAACTTGCTGATCTCAACCCGTCAACGTTGGCATACTATTTTTAGACTCTTGCCGCAGCTTGCCAAACTATTCCTCTCGCTCCTTCCCTCTGCCGATACCATTTCTTGATATTCCTGTCCATCACTCGTCAGTAGAACTTTGCCTTCTCCTCCTCCGTTCTCTGTTAGTTTTTTCCTTGGCCTCTTGTACTAGTTCCCTGACCTCTGCCCTCTCCTCCTCATTAGAATCCCTTCTCAACCATACTGCTTTGAACTTTTCTTTCCCGGCAAGTTTCAGCAAGTTTCCAAGTCTTGTTCATTAACTCATTTAGTGTAACTTGGGATCAAAATTTCACCTTCATCGGCCTTGCTCCACCTTCTTCAAACTTACCCAGTCGATAAATTTCTTCAATTTCATCTTGGGCTTGTAAATTTATCTCCAATACGGTTGACACAATTTCCTTAGCCACCACAAGTTCAACCTTCTATCTTTCCATTCTTACTGGCATGGATGTCTCCTTTAATCCTGTTATAATAACATCTCTTTTTGTCAGCTGCATCTTGTACTAAATTTTCCTTAGTCTTTAGAACCTTAACAACTTGCTTTTTCTAACTTCTACATTTCTATTAGGGAAGGTGTACTTCTAAATGTTGTTCTGGCATCTCCCTTTTCCTAATTTTTTTGTATATCCTCTTGTGTATATTCTCTTTGTTTCCGAGTCAGTAGTCTCTCATTGTCTGTTTCTTCCATCTTATTTATCAATAAAAAAATTGTTATTAAGTCTCCTCTTTCCCTTCTTTGCTTAAGTGTTGGTAATTTGATCTCTCGCAACCTTTCCTATTAATTTGACTAATTTGACATTAGTCCTTTATCACCCTTCCTAAATATGGGGACTACATTTATTTTCCTCCACATTAACTGCACTTCGCCTATATCAACCAATTTCCTAACAATGTGCACTAACGATTCACTAACAATCTCTTTGCCTTCTTTTAATACTCTGGGATAAACTTCTTCTGGTCCTGGTGACTTTATATTCTTCATTCTATCTATAGCCTCTTCGACCATTTCCCTAGTTATCACAATATCTTTGAGTTTCTCATCATCGCTTCCTCTGAACATCTGTTCACTATCAGGTATCGTCTGTATATCCTCCTGAGTAAAAACACTTAAGAAATAATGATTTAAAATGTTCAGAGGGATCGATGATGAGAAATTATGTAGATAGATAAAGGACTAATGTCAAATTAGTCAAATTAAGAGGAAAGGTTGAGAGAGATAAAATTAGGAGAACCAAGACAATGCAGAAAAGCAAGTTGTTAAGGTTCTAAAGACTAAGGAAAATTTAGTACAAGATGCAGCTGACAAAAAGAGATGTTATTATAACAGGATTAAAGGAGACATCCATGCCAGTAAGAATGGAAAGACTTGGAACACTTCGGCAAGTGTTCCAAGTTTTTCACGTCAGCGAGTGTTCCTATTCTCGGCGACAGTTCCAGTTCTTGATCTTGATATTACAGGACCCAATGGAACCAGGACATTTAGACAGCTTTTACCCGTGTTTCTGCATTCAGAGATTAAATACCAGCAATAGGTTGATCAGTTAGGTTAGGTTACCAATGTCCGGTTACTAGGTTAAAAGAACTAGCGGGGGAGGGGGGCAGATAGGTCAGGTTATGTAACCAGTGTCCATGTATTGTATTAATCTGCAGTTGAGAAGAGCTGATATTTCACTTTCATACAATCAGAAAATTTTAACCCAAAATCTGACAGGTGACATGTTAGGGTTACTTAGATAATGGTAGGTTCAATTAGGATTAGTTGATCATATGAATGGCATCACTGCCATAAATGCTCAGAAAACAACAAAATACATTAGCAAAATAAATCCTGGGTATAGAAATCAGGGTTTTTTGTGAAGCAATTTACAGAAATCTTGTGGTCACTGGAAAAAATGGCACATGAACAAATGACACATTAGTCAGGGTGAGAAAAAATGGCACTTTATTGATGACACATCCTTGCTTTGCCGTGCTTTGTTTTAACTCAACTCTATACTTTGAAAGCAAAAATGAAGGGACTTTCTTTCGAAACATAAGAATGATGGGCATATAAAAACAAAACAATTTTTTCATAGCCAATACTTTATGGCATTTTTCCAGTGCCATTTTTCCTGTGCCAATATATCCTGTGCATTTTAATCTCGCCCTTATTGCAAAATCTATTTCTTGAGAGACCATTGGTTACCATGGTCTTAATGGTGAGAAGGTTATTTTGCTCCCTTTCTCTTGCATAGCTAACGTAGTACACTGTTGGTACTTAACTCTTCTATTTTTACAGAACACTTCACATGGCGTAAAAACCAATATGGCTCAAGGTTAACAAGAGTCAGCCTTCATCTCTGATGCTGAATCTGCTGAAGAAGCTGACATGCTGAAGTCAGCATCTTGGAAGACCTAGAACCCAGTCAGGTGTGTGATGACCATCTCCAGCAACAGAATGCTTCATTGCTTGCACCAAACAAGGCAAGTTCAGTATTTAAACATACATTTTTATCAGTATAGATTTACTATTAGGTCCTAACAATATGAGATATAGTGTGATATATTATTTTTGTTAAATGTGGTAAAAACATCTCGGATAGGTGGTTTCCTAAACCTGTCTAAAAAAAAATCCCCTTTTTTTTTTCATTTCCAGAGACCCAATCACGGGATTTTATAAAGTAAAGATGGAGGCATACGCTGCGCGTGGCCTCGGTGCTCATCTCTGTTGCATTAGCCTTTGAGCCTGCTGTGGTGGGTGAGAACCCGCTACCCCGGAACACTGGGCTAGTGTGACATCCGGGTTACCACAGTTACCTTTCCCAGGTTTCCCCCAGGTACCCATTTATCGACCATCCCCGAAAGAAAGAATGAACAGCTGGGTTGGCTGCATGCCGACTGCCCTGGCCCGGATTCAAACCAGGACCTGCAGATTCGTAGCTAGGCGCGTTAGCCACTACACCATGGAGACGATGGATGGAATAAAGGTCATCTATATTTGCAAGACACTTCACTTGATGTCAGCAGCATTGCAACTGAAGGCCAAGATAACGCGACAGCCTTCATATATGACAAAGATGATAATGTCAATGACGAAGATAATAATGTCACCATTACCAAGAATCCAGATCAGCCATACTATAGAAGCACCCATCTGTTGCTGAAGAACGATTTACAAGATCTTTTAGACAAAATAATGCATGAGTTGACGAAAGATGACTCCCTAAATGATGTGGTAACATTGAAAAAAATTTGAAGGTTACTGTTCAGCTCCTAAAAAATGTTAAGGAAGAATATGAAATTGTTACTGAACTCAGGGATTGGGATAGATTTCTTCTTAGAAGGTTTCAGGGGTTTGATGAGGACATTAGATTTTGCACTGGATTATACAGTTATGCAGCATTGATGGCATTTTATAGGAACCTGCTTGAGCCTAATGTGAATAAGATCAAACATTGGGGAGCTATTTATGCAGATACAAAACATATTAGTCATGAAATTACAACCAGTAACCAGTAAGTTTGGTGGGCCAAAAAGGAAATTACAACCAGTTGATTAAATGTTTTTAAGTCTGGGTAAACTCAAGCAAGGATCAGCAAATCAAGATTTAGCAGAAAGGTTTAATATTAGTGACAGACATGTCTCCAGGATATTTCAACATAGGTCAAGTTCATGCATAGTGCACTTATGTCTATAAACTGTTGGATGTCCCGTGGAAAAGTTTGACAGTACATGCCAGCTTGTTTCATGGAGCTGTACAGGGATATACGATTATACGTGTTGTTATTGAATGCACTGAAAATCCTTTGCAAAAGCCATCTGACTTTGAGTGTCAGTGTGCCACATATTTTAGCTACAAACATTGTAACACATTAAAAGGTTTGGTAGGAAAAAGCCCCTCAGGTATTTACCTAGTTGTATTTACCTAGTTGTGTTTTACAGGTTCTGAGCTACACTCGTGTGGTCCCGTCTCCGTATCTACATTTATCCAGTCTTTCTTTCAATTGGTGCACATTATATGCCGATATCACTTCCTCATTTAGTCCATTCCAAACTTCTACATTTCTATGAGGGAAGCTGTACTTCTTTATGTTGTTCAGGCATCTCCCTTTTCCTAGTTGTTTTGTATGTCCTCTTGTGTATCGACCTTCTCTTTGTTTCCGAGTCAGTAGTCTCTCATTGTCTGTTTCTTCCATCTTTGTTATCAGCTTAAAAATTGTTATTAAGTCTCTTCTTTCTCTTCTCTGCTCGAGTGTAGATACCTTTATTTCTTTCAACCTTTCCTCATGAGAAAGTTCTTCTAGCTCTGGTACCATCTTTGTTGCCAATTCTCTGTATCCTCTCCAGCTTTTTCACATGCTTCTTTTTGTTTGGGGACCATACAATGGCAGCATATTCAATTTGTTTGGTCGGATCATTGTAGTAAATATCTTTCTCATCATATTTGTGTCCATGTAATGAGATGCCACTCTAATATTGTTTAACATCCTGTATGTATCTCCAAATATTTAATTTATATGTTTTTCTGGTTGTAAGTTATTCTGGATTATCACTCCCAGTTCCTTTTCTTCCTGAACCTGTGCAATTATATCATTTCCCATTTTACATTGATTTATATCTCTTCGCTTTTTCCGATTTCCATCACATGACACTTATTTACATTAAATTCCGTTTCCCATCTTCTGCTCCATTCGTAGATCTTGTTCCGGTTATTTTGTAGTGTTTCACAATCTTTATAGCTTTTTATTTCTCTTAATAGTTTTGCATCATCCGCAAATAGACTAATATAACTATTTATTTCCTCCATCATATCATTGACGTAAATCGTGAACATTATTGGTGCCAACACTGATCCTTGTGGTAGGCCACTAAATACGTTTTTCCATTCAGACTTTTCATCCTTCACTACTGTTCTCATTTCTTTTCCTCTCAGATAACTTTCCATCCAGGTTTTGATCATCCCTTTGATTCCTCCTATATTTTCCAATTTCCAAAGTAGTCTCTCATGTGGAACTTTATCAAATGCCTTTTTAAGATCTATAGATATACACAGTCTGCCCATCCATCTCTTTCTTGTGTTGTATCAATTACTCTCGAGTAAAAGCTTATTAAGTTGGTCACACATGATCTCTTTTTCCTAAAACCATACTGCCGGTCTGTTATTATTCCTTCATTTTCTAAGTATTCCGTCCATTGCTTCTTTATTATTTTCTCACATATCTTGCATACTGTGCTAGTTAATGACACTGGTCTATAATTTAGTGGTTCATCCTTCTTCCCATTTTTATATATTGGCACTATATCTGCTCTCTTCCACTCCTTTGGCACTGTTCCTGTTGTTAATGAGCACTTTATTATATCATATACTGGTTCAACCAACTGCTTTCTGCACTCTTTTAAAACATAACCCGACACTCCGTCTGGTCCTATTGCTTTCCTCTCCTCCAATTCCTTCAACAATTCACAAACTTCCTCTTTCTCTATTTTTATTTTCCACTCCTTTTTGACTTTTTTCATTCCTAGCGGTTCATTGAATTTTGATTCTTTTGTGAATACTTGCTGAAAGTTTATATTTAGAATTTCACTCATTATTTTTGGATCTTCATATATCATATTACCTACTTTCAGTCTCTCCACTTTGTCCTTATGCTTGATTCTTCCATTGATAAATCTGTAGAACAATTTGGGTTCTTCCTTACACTTTTCAACTAGTATATCCTTCTCATAACTCTTCTCTTCCTCTCTCCTTATGCACACATATTCATTTCTTGCTAATTTATAGTCTTCTTTATTTCTTTGTGTCCGATTTTTCTTTACTTTTTTCCATGCCTCATCCCTTATTCTCTTTGCCCTCTCACATTTTCCATTAAACCATTCTTTCCTTCCCTTTTCTCTTGGTGTATATAGTGGTACGTGTTTTTCAATTCCTTTCTCATATATGCTCAGAAAAATATTGCATTTCACTTGCACATCGGTCACTCTTTCCATTTCTTCCCAGGCAATTTCTTCATAGTATTTTTCCAGTTCTTCCATGTTAGTTTTTCCAAAGTCTCTTCTGTTCCTTTTGTACAATTCATCTTCCTCCTTTATTTCCTCTTTTGTCTCCATTTTTAAGATTATAGGGTCACTTATTCCAATGGGGCACCCATAATTAATCTCATTTGCTAGGTCTATACCTTTTGTTAACACTAGGTCAAGTCTTGCTGGTTCGTCATCTTCCCTATATCTTGTGTTTTCTGTCACCCATTGAGTCATCGTGTTTTCCATTGTCAGTTTCAACAAACTATCTCCCCAGGTATTTTCATTTCCTCCTTCAAATGTCTCCCATTTTACTTCCTTGCAATTAAAATCTCCAACCAGCAGCATCTTTTTACTATTCTTTATTATTTTGTTTAAGTACTTCAAGGTGTCTTCTAATACTTTCTCATGTTCTTCCTTGTTCCAGGTATTTGTTCTGGGTGGTACATAGGCAGCCACTATTGTCTGTGTTTCTCTATTTCTGACTTCTATCTGTACACTCACTATTTCAGCTCTTCCTTCTCCATACTCCACTTTTCTTACTTTCACCCCTAATTTTGTCAGTATCATAACTCCACCACCTCTTCTACCACATCTGTCCCTTCTCCACATGTTATATTTATTACTTAGTATCACTTGATCTACCTTTACTAATTTTGTTTCTGCCAAACATACTACGTCTGGATCTTTATTTAATAAGTAATCTTTTAGTTCTAGCCTTCTTGGTATAATTCCATCTATATTTGTATACATCACTTTCATTTCTTTTTTTGCATCATTTTTCGTCACCCCATTTTCCTTTAGTCTTTTTTCTGTATAGACCACTTTCTCACTCTTTCGTTCAGAACCCTCCAAAAAAAGTTGCTTTTTCTTCCTCTGTTCTTTCTTCATTTCTCTGTTTTACTTCTTCTTAGATTTCTTTTAACTTTTTCCTTTCTTCTTCATTCAGTGCTTTTTTATATAGACTTCCCTGAAATCTGCAGTTGATGTCAGTCTGAAGGCTCTCTCAAGAATTTCTTCTGTTGCCGTCTGCGATCTTAGTCATAGTTTTATGGGTCTTTCTTTGCCTTGTGCATAAGGTCCCAATCTTACTACTTCTTCCACTTCATCTACAAATCTTGCCTCTTCTTCCTCATCATTAAGTTTAATCAAAACGTCCTTTACTGTTTTTACTTCTTCTCTTTCTCTCTTTAATCTAAACAAGATATTCTTCTCCTTCAGTCCAAAAATAATCACACATTTTTTCTTCTCTGCTACATCCCTTATTAAATTCTCATTACTTTTCTAAACTTTTACTACTTCTTTCTTAACATGTCCACTTTGCTCTTTCTTTTGTTGTTCTCTAACTTCTTTAAAGTCTACTTTGGCTTTCTCTTTCTCTTCTTGCCAGTTATTCACTTCACCCTTCATCACATTTTCCACTTGCTCTTTGACCATTTTTTCTCCATTTTCACATTTTGCTTAAGTTCATTATTCTCTTTTTTTCAATTTCTCCATCTCTTTTTTTTTAACTCTTTTTTTTTCCTTTTTATTTTGCTTTTCCTTTCTTTTCAGTTCATTTAGTTCTACTTTCAGACCTTCCACTTCGTCATAGCTTCTTCTCAAACCATCAAGTAAACACTTCATACATTCGAACTCTTCAATCAGTCTCTTCACGTCTAGTTTGGTCCTGTCTCCCTCCTCCTCCACCCTGACCACTCTGGAGTGCAGAGTTCCCTTCTTTACTTCATCATTAAACCCTGAGAAGTCTAACTAGGTTATCCTAAGCTCCTTTCCTGACTTTGGGGTCTACGTCTCCGTCATGTTGAAGAAAAAAAAAATCCGTTTACAAATTCTAATAATTAATTCTAATAATAATAATAATAATAATAATAATATTTCTAATAATTCTTTTAATCTTAGGAATATAGACTGGGATGTAATTATAGGAGACAATGATGCAGAGGAATTGTTAAATATAGTTCAGGATAACTTTCTTAGGCAAGCAATCAGGGTCAGAGGTGGGCGTTATCGCGATAAATTATCGCGATAACGATATCGGGTTATTGGTTATACGATGAAAAAAATCCTGCGTTATCGATTCATCGGTATCGCTGATACTTTTGGTTCCAAGCTAGCGATAATCGATAATTTTATTTTTTGGTTCCAATTTAGCACAGGGGCGAGCAGCACATGCCTTGGAGGCAGAAATAGGTAGGTCCGAGCTGGGAACCGAACAACGGTCTAAACCCACAAACAGTTAAAAACAGTACTTTTCATTAGTGAAGAGACAGGATAACACATTGAATTTAGAAGATATTAGTGTGCAAAAGGTAAATGAAGGGTTTTCTAACAGTTTACTGATAGCATTTAAGATTTTTTATTTAAAATATCAATATCGTTATCGCTAGTATCGGAATTTTTGATTTATCGATTTATCGGTTATCGCCTTATCGGGCGATAAATTTATCGCCAGTTATCGATTATTGGTTATCGCCGATAAGGTTATCGTTATCGATTTATCGGTTATCGTGATAAATTTTTTCTTTATCGTGCCCACCTATGATCAGGGTGCCTACTAGAAGAGATAATATTCTAGATTTATTACTGACAAACAGGGAAGATTTAGTTACAGAGATGGAGGTTGGAGGTACGTTAGGGAACAGCGATCCTTGTGAAATCAGGTTTTGCTAAAAATGGGAAGCAGGAAATGGAAGTGTTAATAAGCAAAGAGTACCTGACTTCAGAAAGGCCAATTATGCAGGATTAAGAAGACACCTGGAGGGGTAAACAACAGCGTGAGGACAGATTACGTAGTTGATTTGAATGTCTTATGGTATTTGAAATACTTGTAACAGGTAAGTACTGAGGTACTGAGTACTGAGGAAGTACTACAACATTCATCTTGGAAGACCATTAGTATTTTTCAGGGTATTTTTTTGGGGAAAAAGTGCTTCTTATGAGCCGTACACCTCGCACCGGAATAAATAAGCATTTTTCAATGTTTTCAATACCCCTAGTTTCGCGATCCTCGAGTTTAGCACTATCGCGCTAGAGGATCGCGAAGCTCGGGGTATTGGAAACATTGAAAAATGCTTATTTATTCCGGTGCGAGGTGTACGGCTCATACAGTCAGCGCCATTGATATTGGCGCGAATTTTTTGTGCAAAACACACGTGACGCAACACACAAAAAAAGCGAGATCCTCTCACTCTCAATGCCCAAGGCTGACTAATGCTTTCAAACTTGGTGAGTAGCAAGGTCAGTTTTTGTCTACATCTCGCGCGCCAATATTATTGACGGATTTGAACCAAGGTTTAGGAGGGTGCTTTGTTCTGCGCCAGTGGTTAGCAGTGTCTGTTCGCCAGTGGCGTAGCATGTTTCACGCCAATACCAATGGCGCTGACTGTAAGAAGCACTTTTTCCCACAAAAAATACCCTGAAAAATACTAATGGTCTTCCAAGATGAATGTTGTAGTACTTCATCAGTACTCAGTACCTCAGTACTTACCTGTTACAAGTATTTCAAATACCATAAGACATTCAAATTCCGGCCTTCGGAAGAAAGCAAGCGCGAAACTCGGGAGGGTACTGTAGTTGTATTTACCTAATTGTGTTTTACAGGGCCTGAGCTACACTTCGTGTGGTCCCGTCTCCGTATCTACATTTATCCAGTCTTTCTTTCAATTGGTGCACATTATGTGCCGATATCACCTTCTCATTTAGTCCATTCCAAACTTCTACATTTCTATGAGGAAAGCTGTACTTCTTTATGTTCAGGCATCTCCCTTTTTCTAGTTGTTTTGTATGTCCTCTTGTGTATCGACCTTCTCTTTGCTTCCGAGTCAATAGTCTCTCATTGTCTGTTTCTTCCATCTTTGTTATCAGCTAAAAAAAAATTATTAAGTCTGCTCTTTCTCTTCTTTGTGTTTCTTCGAGTGTTGGTAACTTTGTGTTTCACATAGAGCGAATTCACATAGCACGACCTCGTTTATCGATCAATTTCTCGTTTTATGTTGGACCTTAAGTGTATTAACACAGCATTGTTGACAACAAATTATTTCGATTTAATTTTCTTTCCAAATACATGCCTTTCACATTAGGTACACAAATATGTTTCATTTTCAATAGAATTGCTTTCTCCCCCCGTAGAAAAGTAGGGTGGTACATGATAAAAAAAAACTGATTTTTATGCTTATTGTTTTTTGTGTAAAATTATATTACTGGGAAGGATCTTAACCCTCTTCTGTTACCGTATTTTACGGCTTATAAGACGCACTTTTTCCCTTAAAAAATACCCTGAAAAATACTTATGCGTCTTCCATGACGAATGTTGTAGGTTAGCTTAGGTAGCTATTCAATTCAACCTCTTATATGATGTAACCTCAGTACTTACCTGTTACAAGTATTTCAAATACCATAAGACATTCAAATCAACTAATCTGTCGTCACGCTGTGATGTTTACTAAGGTATTGGCAGGAGCTGTTCCGCTTCGGCAGATTGGCGACAACAGCCATTCCGTGTATAAGGAACTTTGTTTGTTACATTAGATGAAAGTTTGGAAACTCGTGTACATGGAGCCATCACAAATACTACACACATACAGGAAAATTAAAACAATATATGGTGAGGCACAGGAGGCAGGCAACGTAGTGAAGCACGGGAGGACGTGAGAGGTGTTTACACTCAGGACGACAAAGCCAGACTGATCAGGCGCCAGGCACGCAGTGGGGAGATACTGTTGATCAAGTACCACAATCTATAATACCTGATAAATGAGCCCTGTGTTTTTTGTGGGCTTCTAACCTGAATGACTTTTCCCACTATCCATCCACGCGTCCAAGTTCCCAAATTTATTCTTAAAATGGCTTGTGGAGAGACACATTTAGTTGTGTTTTTTAGTAGGTGCCAAAAAACAGAGGCAAGATAATGTCAATCAATTACCATACCACTTACCAGTAATCGATAACAATAACAGTCTAAGCCATAGCTAACATATTCACAGGTGATATTACTGAAGAAGCTGATATGTACAAGAACTGAGATAAACTAAGTAAATTTCTACCCTTCACTAACGTAACAACGAATATTTGTTTCCCTTATTCATAAAAATTCAATATGCTCGTAATCTAGGCGTAAGTATATTGTAGCAGTAAGTGTTTAACCCCTTCACGTCCAGGTCTTTCCTTTGCTATATAAAATTGTCTGTTATCGAGCCATAAAATTACGAAAAGTAACTGAATATACCAAATTAGTTAGTGGACAAGGATACTAAACAGGACATATCTATAAAATATTGCTTATGTCACTAAGAAATTGTCTAATGGTACCCAAATTACAATGGAAATTACGTTCTGGGTCTCAAGGGGTTAATATCTATAAGCTTTGTTGTAAAGTTATCTGTTTTGTGCTGTAGCCAAAATGATCTTATCAGTTGATTGAGACTGCTACTATGCAATAAGATTATGTCTCATAGAGTTCAAAGGGACCACATTAAATTTGTGCTACTTTTCTAATTTTGTCAGAAATTTCTACAATAAAATAAATAAATTAGGAAATAGTGAGATTTGCTTTAAAAAAGCTTGTTTAAGTCGAAACAGAGAGAATGAATCAGTCCACAAAATTGAGGTTTCACTTCATGTAGACAGCAAGCATAAGACCAGTAGTACCTAAAAAGCTACATGAAAAATGGTCAAAAGGCAATCATACCATCTGAATCATACTAATAAATGTACCATCAACATATCAAATTATGTATGCAATTTTTTTTACTAACTAGCTATACTTAGTTTAAAAAGTAATGATAAAACTCAAATATGGCAACAGCAAAAAGTATATTATTGTCAGCAAATACATTCTCGTTACATAATTCATTATACAGTAAACCCTCTCTAATTCGAACTTCGGATAATTCAACCTGTTTCAGTTCCAGTTTGAATTTTTCAACAACTTTCCATAATCCGAACTGAAGTTTGAATTGTCCGAATGTCCGCACATTGTTCAAATTGTCGGAGTTTTCTGCAGTATCTTCCATCTCCTTTGTGCCATCCACTTCATCAACCAGCCTCCACATCGCCTCCAACACATTAAGCACCTCAAGCACTGAAGACTTTACCTTACATATCCCCAGAGTGACACCACTGTTGCGTTCAGTAGCGGTCACCCCCAACTCACACTCTCCCTACTGAACGATATTGAACGCTTCACAATAAACATTGCTACCGAGATAGCAGCTGCCAAAAAAATTCTCTGTGGCTATTCGTATTATTGCAGAATAACTTGCTGATGACCCTGTATTTGATGCAGCAGAAGTTACAGCATCAGGAAATGAAATATTAAGGAGGCGAGAAGAGGAGAGGCTTTCTTTGCCCTTTGTTTACATACCCTTATTGTGGCACGAGCTGGCAACTATGTGGCGATCCACCTCCCAGGGTGTAGTGCGGGGGCATGCGCTACACATACTCTATGCTGCCGTCACCGTGCGCCTCCGTGTGCAGTTGTGCGCGTTGCCTTACTGAACACAGCCCTTGCCTGAAGATGCTATAAGTGACTCCTGAGTGCTCAATGTACAGTAGTACTTTCTTAGTGTTAAGTGGTTAAAGGGATACAATTAAGTGGTCAAAGGGATACAATAAAGGCGATGTAGGAAAAGATCTTACGGCTGGTAATCAGGGTAGAACAAGAAGTAACGGATTCAAGCTGGAAAAGCGTATTTAGAAAAGAAATAGGGAAAAACTCGTTCACAAATAGGGTGGTAAATGATTGGAATGGACTCAGTCGTCAGGTGGTCAGTGCAGAGTCGATACAGATCTTTAATAAGAGTCTGGATAAATTCATGGATGGGGAAGAGAGGTGGATGTAGGTAGTGATAAGTAACAAGAACTACCTCGTGTAGGTCTCGCGGCCTCTTGTAACTTCCTTATTTTCTTTATGTTCTTATTTTCTTATTTCAAGATTTAAGTATTAGCCATATTTTAGTGAGTACAAGTACTACAATTTGTGCTGTTTTAGCATGTTTTAGTGAGTTTTTATTGTGTGGAGGGGCTAAAGGTAACCATCGGATAATTCGGACTTTAGGCTAATTCAACCCAGGTCTCCCCCCAATTAGTTCGAATTAGAGAGGGTTGCAAACACAAGTACATCAAAATCAACATTCTATCAACATTTATAAAAAGCTACAAAATGTTTTATAACATTCAGGCATGGATTCAAAAGGAGATTAAAAACATAATAACTTATTACAAGATCAGAAATCATCTTATAGAATGCACTCTGATGCATGTGTTCTAATATAATGGCATATGTTTAGAAGCTACTATTGCTCAATCTTTCTATGGCACCATCAAGCATACATGTCTGATAATATTGTCACCAACCGATTGTGTGAACCTGAGTCCAGTAGCTGTTCCTGAAGCTGACCAACTAATGTAGGTTCCTGCAATCTCACAGCCTGGAAGAAAAGCTCTACCTCATGCACGTGGCACTCATTTACAGCAGTCAACACAGCATACAAGTCTGGACAGCACCTCACAACACGCACACAATAGTCTGCTAAACTCTCCTTTAGTGAGCTTAATATGCTTTTAGTATCTTTCTCTTGACAACTTTTTTCTTTAGTGCTAAGAGAGATATCTTTGTTTTCTTTCTCAACATCACTAATACTCAGTATTGGGTCCACAGCTTTCTCAGTCGTAATTCCTTTGTCCTTTCTTTGTTTTTCCCTCTTTGAACTTGTCTCTACTTCCTGTTCAGTGCTTGTAGTAGCCTTCTGACCTGGCTGTACTGTTGATGAGCAATCCATGTCCATGTCATCTTCCTCTGAAGAACAGGTGTGTTGTGTGCTCATACTGCTAAGTCTACGATGTCTTTTTCCTGAGTTGTTCCTTAATCTCTTTTTTTCATTCTGCCCTTTTTGCCCATCCTGAGGAAATTAAAACCATGGTGGAGTCAATTAGGAAATATCCAAAACCAAATAAAGAAATTCATACTAAGCATATTAGCAGTTGCAAAGAATTCTTTGAAGAATTACTTGTAATTAAATTGATAGTGACACTGACAGATGGGATTCCTTTTGGGATCAATTTAGTGGTAATATTTATCCTAGAACATATCTAACTGGTGAAGTGAACTAAATCACTTCAATGACTAACTCTGGATAATGCACAAATACAATCTCTGGATTTCCCTATGTATAAGAATGTAGTTGATTTATTACTAGCAAAAGAAAACTGGGTGAGATTAGATATATTTAGCATGCAAAATTATCAATATTAAATCATTCTTACACAGTTGTTTCTATCTGATCTTAGAGCTGAGATTGAGATAAATCTAAAAATGTCACAAAATGTGACTGAGATGAGTACAGTTGGTTGTGCCCAGTCCCCAGAGTCCAGAGTAAACAAAAGATTCCCATCGCTGTGGTATGAGAGTATTTACCTGAAAAGTGAAAATACGCACAAACCTCGTTTTCCCGGACTAATAGGGGGGGAGCACTGGTCCGGGAACCGCAAAAGTCCGGCAATCGCAACATTCCGATGCCATTACCCACCCCCGGACGTTTATCCTACTCTAGTATTTACTAGATATTGGCAACCGCCAATATCAACTACCCCGCCGCGGACTTTTACATCCGCTGAGCATGCTGCCACCTGGCGGGAGGCAGCAGAAAGTGTTCAATAGTCTCAAGAGACATTCCTGCACCAGGGGCAGTGGGGGTCAGGGGACTAACGGAGGCCGTGCAGGTGAACCGTGAGTGTCGTGTGCCCAAATGTAAACAATACGACCGCTGAGCATGCTGCCACCTGGCGGGAGGCAGCAGAAAGTGTTCAATAGTCTCAAGAGACGTTCCTGCACCAGGGGCAGTGGGGGTCAGGGGACTAATGGAGGCCGTGCAGGTGAACCGTGAGTGTCGTGTGTTCAAATGTAAACATTACGACCGCTGAGCATGCTGCCACCTGGCGGGAGGCAGCAGAAAGTGTTCAATAGTCTCAAGAGATGTTCCTGCACCAGGGGCAGTGGGAGTCAGGGGACTGACGGAGGTCGTGCAGGTGAACCGTGAGTGTCGTGCCCAAATGTAAACAATACGACCCCTGAGCATGCTGCCACCTGGCGGGAGGTGCGGACACTGACCAGGGGTGGAAAAAAAGAAGAAAAAAAAAAAAACGAAAAAAAAAAAAAAAAACAGAGACGCTGACCTCAGATTTTGTCCGGAAAATCCGATATCCGGGAAATGGAGGTCCAGGAAATTGAGGTTTGTGTGTAGCATAATTTACACTAAGATTACTTTTACACTACAATTAACGAGTGAATAAAATCTGAATTATCTTTATTAATCTTTTTTCTTCATGATGAAACAAATTCCATAACTCTGGGTGCAGCCATTATGGAGAAATTAGCTTATGAGGCAAATTTTGGTGCAAAAATGTGATCTAGTCTGGATGGCTGGCTAGGCTAACAAAAATTTTGGAATTTTATTTAATAAATAAAAAATTAAAAAATAATAAAAAATTAAATTTTTATATTTTAAGTCGTTCGTTCTATAGGGGAAACGCTCTATGCGAACATGTTTTATGCGGGACCCTAGTGTACTCTTGAGTAAAAGCTTATTAAGTTGGTCACACATGATCTCTTTTTCCTAAAACCATACTGCCAGTCTGTTTTTATACCTTCATTTTCTAAGTATTCCGTCCATTGCTTCTTTATTATTTTCTCACATATTTTGCATACTGTGCAAGTTAATGACACTGGTCTATAATTTAGTGGTTCATCCTTCTTCCCATTGTTATATATTGGCACTATATCTGCTCTCTTCCACTCCTTTGGCACTTTTCCTGCTGTTAATGAGCACTATATTATATCATATACTGGTTCAACCAACTGCTTTCTGCACTCTTTTAAAACATAACCCGACACTCCGTCTGGTCCTATTGCTTTCCTCTCCTCCAATTCCTTCAACAATTCACAAACTTCCTCCTCCTCTATTTTTATTTTCCACTCCTTTTTGACTTTTTTCATTCCTAGCGGTTCATTGAATTTTGATTCTTTTGTGAATACTTGCTGAAAGTTTTTATTTAGAATTTCACTCATTATTTTTGGATCTTCATATATCCTATTACCTTCCTTCAGTCTCTCCACTTTGTCCTTATGCTTGATTCTTCCATTGATAAATCTGTAGAACAATTTGGGTTCTTCCTTACACTTTTCAACTATATCCTTCTCATAACTCTTCTCTTCCTCTCTCCTTATGCACACATATTCATTTCTTGCTAATTTATAGTCTTCTTTATTTCTTTGTGTCCGATTTTTCTTTACTTTTTTCCATGCCTCATCCCTTATTCTCTTTGCCCTCTCACATTTTCCATTAAACCATTCTTTCTTTCCCTTTTCTCTTGGTGTATATAGTGGTACGTGTTTTTCAACTTCTTTCTCATATATGCTCAGAAAAATGTCGTATTTCACTTGCACATCGGTCACTCCTTCCATTTCTTCCCAGTCAATTTCTTCATAGTATTTTTTTCAGTTCTTCCATGTTAGTTTTTCCAAAATCTCTTCTGCTCCTTTTGTACAATTCATCTTCCTCCTTTATTTCCTCTTTTGTCTCCATTTCTAAGATTATATGATCAATTTTTGCAATGGGGCACCCATAATTGATCTCATTTGCTAGGTCTATACCTTTTGTTATGACTAGGTCAAGTCTTGCTGGTTTGTCATCTTCCCTATATCTTGTGTTTTCTGTCACCCATTGAGTCATCATGTTTTCCATTGTCAGTTTCAACAATCTATCTCCCCAGGTATTTTAATTTCCTCCTTCAAATGTCTCCCATTTTACTTCTTTGCAGTTAAAATCTCCAACCAGCAGTATCCTTTTACTATTCTTGATTATTTGGTTTAAGTACTTCAAGGTGTCTTCTAATACTTTCTCATGTTTTTCCTTGTTCCAGGTATTTACCCAAATTGAAAAAAACGAAAGATGAGAAAATCGCATTTTCATTCCTCTTTCCAATGATACAGTATATTGTTTATTAAACTCGGTACAATAGTGGCGAAGTTATTAAAGGAAAACAGGAAAAAGGGAAGTTTTTCAGTATCGAGGTTTCAAGGCGCGCAGCTTTTTAAACCGCGCGCCTTTAACCCTTACGCGGCGGGCGACTTTTTACTTCCCCGTGCACACCAGCCGGGCTAATTTGCTCTAAATCGTCTCTTTACAGCAACAATTTGTAAAATAACTACGGAAGCTATACGGAAGCAAAAATAATCGTCGTTTAGCTTCATCTTTCTACTACGTTATGCAAGTATAAATAACTTTCTAGGTACTCTGGATACCTCACAGTAAGGTGATGAAGTAAAGTATTTTTTGCGTCTCACGAGGCTTTCTGAGCTGACTGCCGTTCGAACGTTTGTGTACGGTCAAGGCTTTGGCTTCTCTTTCTAGCCATACACATTTTATTAATTCTAGTAACTGTTCATTGTATTATCATTATCACTATTATCATCATTATTATTACTAGTAGTCGAGACGTGGGATATTTTGCTGACCCCTTTTTCCTTGTCGTCTTATCTCGCCATTTATCTATCTTCCCCTTTCACGGATATCACTCATCACCAATCTTTCCTTCGTTTCCTTCCACTCTGTTTATCAGTTTTCTTTTTCCTCTCGTTTCCCCTATTCAATGATTTTAGAGGCGTAGAAATTAGACGTCGCTTAGACGGTGGAGACTGCTCACTATATAGGCTGACGGAAGACGACATTCTGCGTCTATATATATTGGCTCCTCATGACAAACTGAGGCATATCGTGCGGAGTATATGGTGTACTTACAGAGCTGAAGGGTACTGTAGAGGTCAAAATCAGGCAAAAATTAATAAGGCGTAGCACTTCCATGTCGCGAAAAAATAATACCCTCTCATCACGACAGTTTTTGGGTCGGCTGAGGACTGCCCTATGAGGCACGTGTCGGGATGAGTAATACCACATATTTCAACATAGACACCATTTGTGTGGTGGAATTTACTCCCATTTAGTGTAATACATGTCTACACAACAAGAGGTTGCTGTAGGGACCAAAATTGGGCCAAAATCTTAATGACGTACTGGTACGTCACCCGCCTTCCTCGCCCACCCTACTATGGACATATGAGTACGTCACCCGCCGTGTAAGGGTTAAACCTCGATACTGAAAAACTTGCCTTTTTCCTGTTTTCCTTTAATAACTTCGCCACTATACACTACCCTCCCGAGTTTCACGCTATGCGAGTTTCGGGATCCTCGAGTTTCGCGCTGAGTCCTAAATTCTTATCATCCTGACTTTCGCGTTTTTTGTGTGTGTTTGTGTGTGTGTGTGCCTACAGCGCCGTTAGGCAGTGACCTCCAGGAGTGGGATGGTAGGCCCTGGAGGTTAACTTGAGGGCTGTAATGGTTGGCCCTTGCCCGTGGTGGCGCAGACAGAATTTCTATAGTGACGCCTGTGATTAGAGGCTCATGCCGCCCCGTGTCCTCCGATGCACTCGCAATCGAAGGTGTATCCGAATGAGCAGCGTGTGGGTGTTCTTAGGCCACTCAACGGTGCAGAGAAAGATTTAAAGTGGATTATACAGCCCTCATCAAGGATCGAACTCGGATCACCGAGAACGCCACTCGGAGACTTCTTCTTCTTCTTCTGACCCTTTCTGCTTAGTATCACTTTGTAGGTCGTCTGTCAAGCTCGTGCTCGAGCTTGACATATATCTTGACACTAACCACTCTGCTACCGCCTCCCATAAGAGACGTACGGGACACGTCTTCCTTCCTTCCTGCTTAGTATAGTATTATAATAGGCTTAGTATAGCTTGTAGTTTTGCTTTGTTTTTTTCCCTTTGTTTGTGTTTTTCTCTACAGGAGCAGCCGGTGTCGAATAAGATAGGTAACACCTCAAAATAAGTAGCACCTTACCTTACACCCCTGTCGTTCCTTACTATTTACCACAAAATACTCCTTTATAAGTGATTAACCATGACGTGTGTGGTACTGTGGTTTCTGGAGGTACTGGAGGAGACAGGAGAGAAGAGAGGAAGGCATTGTGACAGTGTTATTGGCGTATAACACTGTCACACAACCATCAGCTGACAAGATATGTGTCAAGCTCACTCACTCAGACCAAAACAGCATCCGCTGGGTGACTCCCAACTCGAGCTCAATCTCAAGCTCCTCTCCTCCCTCCTCTTCTCTACATAGTGTTGGCCGAAGCCACCACCCCGGGAGGCGGGTCACAAACCCTAGGCTAACACCCAGTACCCATTCACTGCTGGGTGGACAGGGGCTTGGGACATTTTCAGGATATTTTTTTGGGGAAAAAGTGAGTCTTATAAGCTGTAAAATACGGTAGGTACACAGCCCTCAAGTTAACCTCCAGGGCCTACCATCCCACCCCTGGAGGTCACTGCCTAACGGCGCTGTAGACACACGCACACACACACACACCAAAAAAAAAAAAAAAAAAAAAAAAAAAAAAAAAAAAAAAAAAAAAAAGACTAAATAAGCCTTTTTACAGTGTTTTTAATGCCAGAGTTTCGCGATCCGCGAGTTTCGCGCTATGCCTCCGGAAGAAAGCAAGCGCGAAACTCGGGAGGGTAGTGTAGTACCGAATTTAATAAACAATATATCATTGGAAAGAGGAATGAAGATGTGATTTTCTCATCTATCTTTTTTTTTCAATTTGGGTAAATCAACACCACTGGGTTACGGGCAGTGGATGCCGATCCTCCCATTGACGAAACCGAACCCTCTATTGACGAAGTCAGAGAGGCTGTAGCAAAGTTGAGGGGTGGAAAGGCAGCTGGTGTCTGTAATATCAGTGCGGAACTCCTCAAAGCTGGAGGTCAGGCCATGATACGCAGGTTGCATGCTGTCCTGACTGCCGTGTGGCAATCAGGTACCATTCCTCCTGACTGGAAAAGGGGGCTTGTTGTCCCTATCTGGAAAGGGAAAGGGGACCGTCAGGACTGCAACAATTACCTCGGTATTACACTGCTTGGCGTGCCAGGCAAGGTGCTTGCCCATCTATTGCTGACATGGATCTGCAGTCATCTGCTGAAGCATCAGAGACCTCAGTAATCTGGGTTCACGCCTGGTAAGTCAACAACGGACCGTATCCTAGCGCTTCGAGTCCTGGTGGAACGCCAACGTGAGTTTCGATAGGGGATGCTTGCAGCCTATGTTGATCTCAAGAAGGCGTTTGACTCAGTGCATCGTGAGTCACTCTGGGATCTTCTGCGACTTCATGGGATTTCTGCAAGGACTATTGGTTTGATGACTGGTCTTACTCTGGGACTGAGAGTGCTGTGAAGTGTGGGGGAGGTGTATCCAGTTTCTTTCCTGTTAATACAGGAGTGAGGCAAGGGTGCGTCCTTACGCCATCACTTTTCAACACTTGTAGGGACTGGGTATTGGGCAAAGTTGTAGATCAAAGTGATTGTGGAGCATCCCTCGGCAACACCAAGATCACTTATCTTGTTTTTGCCGATGATGCAGTAATCTTTGCTGAGTCGCTGGAGGTTCTGGTGATGGCTCTCGAGGCGCTGTACGAGGAGGCACAGCCTTTGGGACTTGAGGTCTCTTGGCTTAAGACCAAGGTCCAGGTGTTTGGAGACTTACTAGATGAAACAGTACAGTCTGTTCATGCGAGCGGTGAGGACATTGAAATCTTGGAAAGTTTTTCATACCGGTAGTGCAGTCCATAATGACGGCGGGTCAAGTCAAGAAGTCTTACATTGGCATTGATTGGCATAGCCCACGGTGTTATGGAGTCGCTCAGCAGGAGTATTTGGCGTTGTCGGTAGCTGTGCAGGAGGACAAGGATACGGATCTTCAAGTTGCTTGTGATCCCTGTCTTACTCTATTGTTGTGAGACATGGACACTAAATAGGGATTTGAAGAGACGAATCGATGCCTTTGGTAATAAATGTTTTCGCAGAATCATGGGGTATCACTGGGATGATTACGTGTCAAATCAGCGATTGCACCCTGAGACTGAATTGAGGCCTATTACCTGCATACTCCGTCGGCGCCAACTTCGGCTATATGGGCATGTGGCACGCAACCCTGAAACCGATCCTTCCCATCGGGTTGTATCTGTAAGAGACAATCCGGCGTGGAGGAGGCCAAGGGGGCGCCCACAAGGCTCGTGGCTGGGGCAAGTTGATGTTTCTTTTCGATAGTGCTGGGAAAGGAGCCTGCATGGGGACTCGCGCGTGGTGACCCCCGGGAGTGGCGTCGTAGGGTGGGCGAGGCGACGCGCTCCCCGGCGTACGCCCCCAATGATTAATTGGGTAAATAATTGCAAATAATACCAAATAAATTTATGAGATCCATAAAAAAAAAAAAAAATCTTAACACTTAAGAAGAATAAAATTCAAAATTCTTACAAGATGAATCGTTTGGATATTTAGTAATGCATTTTTTGGTAATTTTTTTCATCAGTGGAAGTCATTGGATAAGAACGTTATTAACCCTTTCACGCACGGTGACGCGATCGTGTCAAAACGGGCCCGTGTACATCTTAACTTTTGACGCTAATTGCGTCAAAAAACATTAAAAAATTCGTATTAAAAAAATAAAATAAAGAAATTTAAACCAAAAATAAAGTATTTATCAGAATCGCGTCAAAATTTTCTGCGTAAAAGATCCAAGCTAGGCCTGTAAAATAAACTAATTGTCAACTCGCTCGTGCGAATGGATTTAAAGTGATAAGGGCCCGTGTCCCTGTTCACTCTCAGCAGGCAGCGTGTTAGCCCGCCTTCTTAGCCATCCGTCTTCCAACATGTGTTTCAGTTTTCCTCCATTTTCTCAAAATCTACTGGCCATATGAAAATTATAATGGTAGCGTTGGAATCCTCATAAAAGTCCGCTTTTATTGGCATATAAACCATAAAAAGTCGACTCAGGAAGTATCGAGCTACGAAGTGGTGAACGTAAGTATTTCTTATTTCTCTTTACTCAATGTTTTTTGAAGTCGTTAAACTCCGCTATTTATTTGCATTTCTTGTGATTTTTGTCTTTCATAAGGCAGAATAATCTCTTGCGAAACCAACGATATATAATAATGCCAGGAAAAAAGAATAATCGTGGTTGAAATTGATAACATAAACAAAACATTCGCCGCACAGTCAGGACCATTCTGCGGGGCAGCTTAGAGAGCCCCAAATTGATGTCGCAGTGGACGGAAAAACTTAATAAACTTTTCGTGCGTGAAAGGGTTAAGAGTTAAATTTCTTTAAAATATAATTATTTTTTTTGCAGTTATGTATCGAGCTATGGATCTGAAAATGAGCTAGGATTATTTCGGCATCAGCATACTTTTGACATAAATAAAAAATCATGACAATACACTGATAATTAAGAAATGGTGTGACACTCCCCTTAAGAGTCACTCATGTGGTATTTTTTTTAATGCCTTACTAAAGTCCAGGTATACAATATCATAATCCTCATCTTTATCTGCTGCCTCATAAACTTTCCTATAAAAAGTCAATAAATTGGTGAGGCATGCTCTACGCTTGGTGAATCTATGTTGTGAATCATTTACCAAACTATGCTTTTTTAAATGCTCTCTAATGTTTTTTGCTTTAACAGATTCTAATAATTTACCTACCACTGAAGTCAGACTAGCGGGTCGATAATTTGACATTAATCCTCTATCACTCTTCATGAAAATGGGGACTACATCACCTTTCCTCCACATCAACAGCACTTCCCCTATGTCAACCGATTTTATAAAAATGTACAATAACGACTCACTAACAACCTCTTTGCATTCTTTTAATACTCTGGGATAAACTTCATCTGGTCCTGGTGACTTAAACTTCTTCATTCTATTTATACCCTCTTTCACCATTTCCTTAGTTATCACAATATCTTTTAGCTTCTCATCTTCCTCACCCTTAAACATTTGTTCACTATCAGGTACCAATTGCGTATCCTCCTGAGTAAAAACACTTAGGAAATAATTATTTAAAATTTTACACATATCATCTCCAGAACTTACCATCTCCCCCTGAACTATTTTGTTTGACCCACCAATTCCCTAGCCTTTGTTTTATAGACCTGAAAAAATCCCTTAAGGTCAGTCTTTGCCTGACCAGCAACCTTAATTTCATAGTTTTTCTTTGCTGTTCGTGTTAACTTCTTGACTGTCCTAGCCATCACATTATATTGACCTCTGCTCACCTGTCCTGCCTTAACCCTCTTGTACATGTTCCTTTTTAGTCCTATGTTGTGTTATAAACTTGCAATCATCCTTTCGGGATAATCTTTCCTTGATTTTATCGCCCTATAAGGAATATTCATTTTCTGACCTGCATTTAAATTGCTAACAAAAAATGTATAAGCTTCATCAGCACTGACCTCACTGACTCCACCCTGACATCAGACCATACCTAATCCTCTATTCAACCCCAGTTGATCCCTTCCAGGTGTCTTCTTAATCCTGCATAATTAGCCCTCCTGAAGTCAGGTACCCTATGTAAATTAACATTTTTAGAACCTTCCTCCCATTTTAAGCAAAACCTAATTTCACAATGATTGCTATTACCTAACTGATCTCCAACTTCAACCTCCGTAACTAAATCTTTCCTGTTTGTTAGTAATAAATCTAAAATATTGTCTCCCCTTGTAGGCTCCTTGATTGCTTGCTTTAGAAAGTTATCCTGAACTCGTTTTAACAATTCCTCTGCGTCATTATCTCTTACAATTAAATCCCAGTCTATGCTCTTAAGATTAAAGTCTCCTACCACGCATAATCAATTATATCTACAAACCTTGCTTATTTCTTGCCATAGAGGAACTGAGTCCTCTTTACATAAGTTTGGAGGCCTGTACACTATACCCAAGACCATTTTGTCAGTTCCCTCGCTAACTTCCACCCATATAGACTACATTATCATCTGTTTTTATAACATTGTTAACAAAACACTGCAATGTATCTCTTGCATAAAGTGCAACTCCTCCACCTCTCATGCTTAACCTGTCCTTGTGGAATAACTTGTACCACTCTATCTCAACTTCTGGATTAAACACTTTGCCTGACATATCTAACCATGTTTCTGTTAATGCTATTATATCAAAATCTTCTGAACTAGTTATTCCTCTCAGTAAATCTATCTTGTTTAAAATACTCCTACAGTTTGTATAGTAAACCTTTAAGCTACTCTTCTTCATCTTATCAATTTTCCCAATAGCTGTAACTAACCCTTTCTGCTTTCTCTTCTTAGAACTCCCTTTAGTTCCCTGCCTTTTAAAACTTTTTCTAGTGTCACTGGTTTCTAGTTGCCTGGCCGTGCAGGTCTGGGGGACTGGGATGGTGGTCTGAAGCTTTTGCTGTGATCAGCTTGCTGGCTAATCATTGCATGAGGAACGGTTGGTTGTTTATTGACAACTGGGCCCGATTCTTCGGTAAGGACAACCTGTACGCCAGGAACAGGGTACATCTCTCTCATAAGGGGGTTGGTGTGTTGGCGTGGAGAGTTGAGAGTGAGATGGAGGTCAGGGTTTTTTTTAGAGGCCAGGAGGGTGTGAAGGTAAAGAGCAGTAATCATGGTAGTCAAGGAAGGAATACAGTTGGTCAAAGAAGGAAGAAAGACAGTAGGATTAGGAAAAAGACAAGGGTAAAAAAGACAGTCAGCGTAAATACAGCTAATGGGAAAATTGACAAGATGATGAAGTACAACTTAAGTGTTAATTATACAAACTGTTGGAGTATTTTAAATAAGATAGATTTACTGAGAGGAACATCTAGTGTAGAGGATTTTGATATAATAGCATTAACAGAAACATGGTTAAATATGTCAGGCAAAGTATATAATCCAGAAGTTGAGATAAAGGGGTATAAGTTATTTCACAAGGACAGGTTAGGCAGGAGAGAAGGAGTTGCACTTTATACCAGGGATACATTGCAGTGTTGTGTTAACAATGCTATAAAAACAGATGATAGTGTCGAGTCTATATGGGTGGAAATTAGAGAAGGAACTGATAAGATGGTCGTGGGTGTAGTGTACAGGCCTCCAAACTTATGTAAAGAGGATTCAGCTCCTATATGGCAAGAAATAAGCAAGACTTGTAGATATAATCGATTATGCGTGGTAGGAGATTTTAATCTTAGGAACTTAGACTGGGATTTAATTGTAGGAGACAATGAGGCAGAGGATTTGTTAAAACTAGTTCAGGATAACTTCCTTAAGCAAGCAATCAAGGAACCTAATAGGGGAGATAATATGCTAGATTTATTACTAACAAATAGGGAAGAATTAGTTACAGAGGTGGAAGTTGGAGGTCAGTTTGGTAATAGCGATCATTATGAAATTAGGTTTTGCTTAAAATGGAAAGTAGGATCTAGAAGTGTTAATAAGCATAGAGTATATGACTTCAGAATGGCTAATTATGCAGGATTAAGAAGACACCTGGAAGGGATTAACTGAGGTTGTAGGATGGAGGGGAAGGTGGGGTCTGAGACTTTATGAGACAGCAGATAATGATAAGGACTATCATATAGTAAATCTGGACTTTAGTAAGGCATTCGATAAGGTACCACACAAGACTCTTAAATAAGGTTAAGGCACATGGAATAGATGGGAATGTTCTTCGTTGGATTAGATCTTGGATAAGTGATAGGCAGCAAAGGGTTACAATTAATGGTTCTAAATCTGAATGGGGGCAGGTAACAAGTGGAGTTCCACAAGGGTCTTTTTTGGGTCCATTACTATTTTTTATGTACATCAACGACTTAGATAGTGGGATTAGTAGTGATATCAGCAAGTTTGCTGATGATACTAAGGTAGGTAGAATTATTAGATCACAGTCTGATGTAAACTATTGCAAGGAGACTTAGATAAATTAAATGAGTGGGTAGTCAAGTGGCATTTGGAATTTAATATTGATAAGTGTAGCGTAATTAATGTTGGTAGAAAAAATCTGGTACAATCCGGTAATAGGTACACTATACGCAATGTATCACTGAAAAGATCAGAAGGTGAGAAAGACGTGGGAGTGCGGGAAGGCTCAGACCTCCGTACTAGAAATCAATGTATTGAGGCTAGAAATCGAGCTAATAGGGTGTTAGGATTCATTACCAGGAATGTTAAAAGTAGAAGTGCTGAGGTTATTCTAAAGCTTTATTTGGCTCTAGTCAGACCTCACCTAGACTATGTGGTACAGTTTTGGTCTCCATTTTACAGGATGGATATAGCCTTGTTAGAACCAGTGCAGAGAAGGATGACCAAAATGATACAGGAACTGCGTAACTTTAGTTATGAGAAGAGATTGAAGCTATTAAATTTACACTCACTCGAGAGGCGTAGGGTAAGGGGCGATCTGATAGAAGTTTTTAAATGGTTAAAGGTATACAATAAAGGAGATGTAGGAAAAGTTCTTACGGCTAGTAATCAGGGTAGAACAAGAAGTAATGGATTCAAACTGGAAAAGCACAGATTTAAAAAGGGAATAAAGAAAAACTGGTTCACAAATAGGGTGGTAAATTATTGGAATGGACTCAGTCGTCAGGTGGTCAGTGCAGAGTCAATAGGGAGCTTTAAAAGCAGGCTGGATAAATTAATGGATGGGGATGAAAGGTGGATGTAGGTAGTGTTAAGTAACAGAAATTACCATGTGTAGGTCTCATGGCCTCTTGTAGCTTCCTTATTTTCTTATGTTCTTATGTTTCCCTTGCTCTGACCCCAGTTTCCATTCCTCAGCTGCCTATCTTAAAAAAGCCTGCATTGCACCTACTTCCCATTCAAGGGATTCAGACAAGCTCTGAACTCCTCTCCGTGAAAGGTGCACCCCTTGCCTGTGGTAGAGGCTGTCCTGTCCGAAAAAGCGGTCCCAGTTATCAACAAAGGCCCAGCTTTGCAATGAATTGCCAGCTGGCAATTCAGAGCAATCGCCCTGGAATACCACACGTCATCAACAGGGTGCCTTGGAAGGACACCACACACCACAGAGACCCCACCCCTGTCCCTAACCTTACCTAAAGCCTCCTTGAACTGCCGCAGCAGTTTTTCACTCCTTAAACGATCAACGTCGCTTCCTCCTGCGCTCAGGCAAGCGATGGGCTTGGTCCCTTCGCCTGCCATGCACGCCTCTATCCTATTGCTAACATGACCTATCCCCGCCCCTGGGAAACACACCCGCTTCCTACGCTTCTTATCTCTGTCACAAAAAGCCCTATCCAGAAATCTAACCTGACTGTCCCCGACAACCAAGATTTTACCTTCGGGTAGGGATGTATCGTCTGCCCTTTTGTCCTTTATTTAACACAGAAAATAGAGCTTCAATGCATTTTCCATTATAATTTAATCCATACATCAAAATCTTTTATAAAAAGTCCTATACTGTACATTTTCTCTATGTTGTTGAAGTACAAAGAAATGTTTTCCATTGACATGCACAAGCAATTTCATGTCTATAGCTTCAGTAACTTACATCTACACAAAAGCACTGCAAGACTTAAAACAACAGTCAGAAAACTTTGTATGCTTAATCTTACCTGGACAGCAACGTAGTGAAAGCTGGCTCCATGTGTGAGGGCCAGTAACTTTCCCACATGCAAGAGAATACTTGGGTGGCGCATGGTTGGTACCAACAGTTCACACAAGCCTAACACATAAACTAGCCTTTCTGCTCTATCCTCTTCATACAGCTTTTCCACTTTTTCCATTTTAGCCATGTGTTCCACATACCTAACCAGGATTGGCTCAAGGAGTGATTCATACTGGTCAAAGCTACCTGAAAGAAAGAATTTGAGTTAGGAAAAATTTCACAATTTCTGATTCAAATTTTCATTTCTATACCTTTTCTGATTTGGTCTATGAGATTTGTAGCAACATTTGGAAGTATCTCTGCGTTATAAAACATATCAATAAATACTAACTTATGGTCTGCACTGCTGGCGTAGCCACAAAGCTATAGAGAATAAGCACCCCACGGTTGACAGCAAGTGGGTCCTCTTGTCCCCCACTTTTCTCCCACTGCTTTAGAAAGTGTCTCATCACCTCCACAACTCCTTCAATCAGACCTGTCAAGATTCATATTAAGGCTTCATTTAGAACATCAGAAAATGGACAGCAGTCATATGCCCTCACGAGAACACTACGAGTAAAGCTATCTAAACATGGAATTCTATCGCAATACTCTGAACAGTCCCCAAAGGTAAGGCCTTAACAGAAGGTTTCAATTCCTCCTCTCCATACACTACAAACTTGTATATTCCAGTCATCTCTCTTTCCCATCGTCTCTGTTTCATGTACAGTATGTATAGGGACCAGTACTTGCATGATTCAATGAAGTGGAGATGTATTTTGTGCGTTTATATGATAGGATACAATAGGTAGTGAGAAGTGTAAATATTCACGATTAGGTAGGTCTGACACACGCTGTGGCGTCCCTTGTTCAAACCATACTGCGCCAGTCTGCGCCCTGTACTTGTTCTGAGTGCATCCCGTGTGTGTGTACCCTTCCTGCCTCACACCAATAAACGCAGCTTTCCAAGGAGAGTTACCTAACCTGCATACCTTAAGAGCTAACAACAAGAGGCTCACTACCGAGCTTACATATGCTTGCGATGATGCGCGCAGATACGTTCCACAAAATCTACTCGTATATCGTAGATCTTATATATTGAAAGCATTAAGACTGCATAATGTCTAATAGGCATGATGCTAGTGGTTGTGCTTATTCTTGGGTATTCTTGGGATAGTTCAGAGGTTCGCCTCGCAGCCGTGGTGGTCCACCGCTGCTCCCGTTCCTGGCGTCCCGTTCCTTCAGGGTCACCTGGTCTGGTAGGGTGTTGGAAGTCCGGCATCTTGCAGTATAGCCCAGCACCGGGGGCTCATCTGGTACTGTTTGCAGGAATTTGTGCAAGCCAGACTTGAACTGGTCACCTGGGCAGCCAGTAATGCCTCTCACCTTTTTTGGTAAAGCATTGAAGCTCTTTGGCCCTTCGTGAATCATGCTTGATGTTAGAAGGGTCCTGATCCTCGCTGGAGCTTTGGTTGGTAGGCTTCTCCTCATGCATTTACGTCTAGTTCTATCGGAGGTGTATGACTGCAGTGCTAAGGGTGAGGGATTGAATACCTGTCCCTCCAGAATCTTCCACATGTATATGACCCAATACCTATCCTTCTCCGTTGTTGTGAGTAAGGCCCCAGTTCCCTGAGTCTGTCCCAGTAACTGTGGTCTTTCATTCCTTGGATCTGCCTCGTGAATGACTTTTGCACCCCTTCCAGCTGCTGGATGTCACCTCTCTTGTGAAGCGACCACAGCTGGCTGCAGTATTCGAGCAGCAGCTGTATTAAGGTCTTCCAGAGGGTCAGCATTGTTTGGGGCTCCCTGGTGATGAAAGTCCTTAGTACCCAGCCTGCCATCCTCTTGGCTTTTCCCACTTTCTCTGCAATGTGGTGATCAAAGGAGCAGTTTTCACTGAGGTACACACCCAGGCATTTGACATGTGGCTGAGCTAAGATTTCCTTTCCTCCTTCAGTGTACAGTTTTGTTGTTTCCTTCATGTCCTGGTTCCGTCCGTGCCTCAACATCTCAAATTTATCATCATTGAAACTCATATTGCTTGCTGCTGCCCAATGGTATACTATGTCCAGGTCTTGTTGGGGGCGGGGAACATCATCAGCAGTGGTAACTGGAAGACTCACACTGGTGTCGTCGGCAATTGAGGAGAGGAATAAACTCCCCACCCTCTCACCAATGTCCCCCATGTGGATCAGGAAGAGGAAGAGGAGAGGGCCCAGTACCGATCCCTGAGGGACTCCACCTCTGCTTCTTCTGATTTGTGTCCATCCACCGTCACTGCTTGGAGGCATCCTGCGAGGAAGACATGAAGCCACACCCCCAGTTTTCCTGTTATGCTAAGGGCTTTGATCTTGTGCAGTATGATGCCGTGGTCCACTTTTCAAAGGCTTTGGCAAAATCCAGGAACACGACATCCACGTTCTTTCCCTCAGCTTCCCTCTGATTCTCCTAAGCCTCAGAAGCGCAGCAAATCTATAACATTAGAAACTAAGTTGGACGTCTAGTGACGATGTACTAACCCCAAGTAAGCTCCTAACCCCAGGACCCAACTGACAACTCCCAGCCACCATTTCTTCACCTCACCCTTCAAGTTCTCTTCCATTTTGTGAGTACCCACTTTCAAATATTATTAACTTCAATAGTTATGTATCTAAATTTTATATGCATGTACCCAAAAATATATTTATAGTTGTATTTTATGACAAAGTCAGGATGTGATTTTGATCTGAAGAATGTATCTCAACTTTTATAATGGGAGTCAGTGAGAAAATAGGATTTGTTTCACGCATTTTTGCTTACAACTCAATTTTCTAGGAACATAATTTGTGCGTTGAATGGGGCATAAGTGTATATGCCGTGATTCTAACGACATCCAATATGATCACTGTGATACAAGTAGATAGGTTCTACGGAACCTCCTTGCACTGTTGAGCACGCTACTGTGAACAGTCCTCACAACAAATTTCTCTATTACTTACTGTCTTATTAAGATCTTTGAACAAACAAAGTAGCTAAATCGCATCCAGAGGAATACTGGCTGTCAGGTGCCTTGCTTGGTATCCATGTGAGGTCATTGTCAGCATTTTTGTTTTGATTTGGGAGGTTCACGTGGACAGATGTCTGCTTATTTTTCCTAAGTAGAGAGGAATATTGTATCTGCAGTTGACGGAGATAGGTCATGTCAGGTTGAATTTTTTCCAGATTTCTTATTGGCCTGGAAATTTGTTTGAAAATATCTGAAATATTTTGCTGTATATCTTTATTTCATTTCATTTTAATAACTTGAGGTGTGGCTTCCAAGTGGTTCTTTTCCTCAAAATTCTCCCTACTCAGAGCTCAGTATGTCACACGAGGAATGTGGAAATAATTTTTTTTTTAAATCCTATTCTATCTACAAATTTACTTTTGTCATGTTTATAGTATGAAATACATATATAGATATCTTTACATACTAAAAGTTTATTATGCAAATAAGAAAACAATAATAAAGTAAAATTCACTGGTAAGTTTTACTGCATTTGATAACTATGAATTGCTGCAATAAGGGAGGAATGAATGGCTGAGGCAAGCTTCGAAGGGTTCTGATACGTGGGAGGGCGGCGATGGTGGTGTCAGCGGCAGCAAGCTACCAATACAGCCAATGCTTACAACTCCTATCTCCTTTATTCAGTTAACATCATTCCATGCATTTAATGGTGTTTCTTTTTGTCTTTCCCTTTTGATTATTACCGTAAATTGCGGCATACAAGTCGACCAGGCGTACAAGTTGACCTCAAGATTATTAGCTCAAGATTACAGGTTAGGTCTATACTTGCCTTATAAGTCGGCCCCCAAAATATGGTAGGCTACTGGTGGGCCAAAGCTTAAATCTGGATAGGCTACGGTACGGTATACGGTAACCTGTTGCAAAAACATATATCACCACACCACTTATATGAAGATATGAATCTTTACTATAGGTCCGCCTCTTGTTTTCACTTGAAAAACACCATAGTCCCCTGATAGTACCGCTACATGCTGTATATTATAGTAAAACACGGTAGTATGACTGGACTGCACTTACCGGTGCCCTCTGCCATTTGCATATGTGAGAAAAAAACCAGCCCATGGCGCCACTAACCCCACGCGGCTATGAAACTATGGGTCCGTTACACTGCCGACACTCAGCTTAATGACCCTTATACACTGAACAGGCTAACAAGGCTTACTAAACCACCGGAGGCTCACCGGAGTGGCGCATATTGTAGTTGTCTGACTGGACGCTTGGGTTAAGTGGTGTTCCCGTCAGTGTTTACAATCTGTGTATCAGCTGTTTCCATCAACTGTTGGAAAAAGCTGTATTCAATACCCCCACGTTATCCACACGCCGTCTAAGTCGACCCCTAGTTTTGGAGAGATTTTTTCAGGCTCAGTCGACTTGTACGCCGCCATTTACAGTACAGGGAGGTCCCGAAGATACGAGCAGTTAGGTTCCACCTGGCATACTCGTAAAGCGAAATCTCGTATAACGAAACACATAACTAATGGTAAAATATAGGTTTGGTTCCAGGACCATCAATTAAAAAAAAAAAAAAAAAAAAAAAAAAAAAGACGTGTTTTTCAAGCTAAAATAAACTACAGCCAAATTCCCAACATCCGACCTCCAAACATCCGACTTGTCCAAACAACCGACTTTTTTCACCACCACATTGTGTCTTGTTTTGGCCATTTATTTTATTTAGTTTTTTTTTTAGTTTTTAGAAAACATTAATTTGTGGCTTTATTTATGCATGAATTTTACTTTCGCATATACCACTGGATCGGCCTTCAAGAGCTGCATCTTTTGTGTTCTATACCATTTTGTCCTTACGTTTATGGTTACTGTGATATCCGAACATCCGACTATTCCAATTATATAATTATCCGACCTACCTTCGGTCCCCCCAAGGTCGGATAATTAATACTTAGCTGTATAGCAAACACAACAAACACACAGCGTCTATATTACCCACACTGTACTACCTATTCTGTAGAAAAAGCATTCTGAAAGAGAAAATAGCACACAAAATAACATAACTGCACATTAATTAAACATAAAACATGCATAACAAGCAAAAAAGACATTGTACTGTAGGGGACCCCGCGTGATACAAAAGAGGGTAGTGTAGCGGTCCCAAGGTTGGGGCAACACACCTGGCTAATTACCCTTAAGGATCAGGCTGCGCCATATTCTTAATTACCCTTCAGGTCACGCCTTGCTAGGGGTGACCTGACTGCGGTCCCAAGGTTGGAGGCGCACACCTGGCTAATTACCCCTAAATGTCAGGCCGCGCCATATGCTTAATTACCCTTTAGGTCATGGCTTGCTAGGGGTGACCTGACTGGGGTCAACCAAATTCCCCTTTGTCCAGCCTGGGAGTGGTAGGGCGCGTATTTTGAACTTGATAATTTTACTCACCCCAGTTTGAATGTCGTAGCATTGGATTTTTTATCTCGTATATTGAAAATAGACCCTAATTTACACATCTCGTATCATCGGATTCTCGTATACCGAATGCTCGTATAACGGGACCTCCCTGTATATTCATACGTAAATGTAAGTTAGCTACTCTACAATACTGACATGTTAGTAAGTCCGACTTTGTGGGCAGGTGTGGAAAGTATACTGTCTGTGTATTATGGCTATGAGACATCACTGCATGCCAAATTTGAAGGATCAGACCTGCGCGGACCCGCATCTCACATGAATAGGCCTGCGTATCTCACATAGAGGCGGCTATTCATGTCACCATGTATTTAAAAAATCCCCTCTCAGATCCGTTTCTTACAAGGGACTACTGCATATATAAGACTATTATGTAGCTGATGGATGATTTATGTATTTGCTTGTTAAAAATTTTAAACTTGCATACCAAAAATTCAAGTAAATGGCAGTAATTGGTTGGTAAAATGGCACCATTAGTAGGCTGCAGGAGTGTTATCATTACTCCCTCCATTTCCCGTACCGCACACACTCGCTGACAGCCACAAAGCATCACCATCCGCCACTACTCTCAACCGTCCGCCTCTACACTTCTATGTGCTAAACTTCAAGGAAGATCAAGAATTCATCCTACAGACTACAGACTTCAGACTTGAAAAGAAAGATTACACATTTTTTGTAATAAAATATATTTAGCCTAGGTATTGCAGTTTTATTGGCAATTTTTTGAAATACCCTAAAACCCATAAAGTGCCCAATCTGAGTGCACACAAATGCGCATAACAACCCAAAGGGTAAATACTCCTCTCGTAAGAGTTTAAAAGGGATTAAATTGCAAGAAGGTGGAAAAACAGGTCAGGAAGAGTACTAGAGTTTAATAGTGATATATGATGCAACTCACCTGATTCAGAGTAGTGTGCAGCCATGTAGCACTGATCAGCAGGAAGCCAAAGGTACAGAAAAGCTTCTAGGAACTCAAATACAGCATTCAAAAGGTTATCTGAAAATGACATCATAACACTGTAATCTGATAGTTACAAACCCACTGGTAACTTCTTTGTGACTAAAGACAATATATACAATATCTATTTAGGGGAGATTTAAGGGGACAATATTTAGGGAAGACAGTGGCAGAGTCACGCAATGGTTCATAACCTTTTCATCGGTTCGCACCCATTCCAGACTCCCAACAATTTCTTGCACCCTCTACTCCTGAGCACTAGCTCATAAATAGGGAATTGGTAAAAGACCATATTAAAATATCCAGGGACCCTCGAATGGATTTCATATAATACATATACAGGAGAACCTCGTTTATCCGGCACCCACGGGGGGGAGCGCATGCCGGATAACTCATTTTGCCGTTGTTTTGAGAGTTACTCTTATGGAATCGCCCAAAATCCCTTTTTTTTTTTTTTTTTTTTTTTTTTTTTTTTTTTTTTCCCCATCACAAGGAACCGGCCAAGGGCACAACAAAAATGGGTAACACAAAGCCCGCTTAGTTGCCAGTCCCTATAAAGAAGACAGTAAGAGAATAAAATAAAAAAGAGGGGTGAGCCAATTTAGTTCGGGAGGTGTCTTGTTACTCTTCTTTTGAAAAGATGTAAGTCATAGGAAAGTGGAAAAATAGAAACAGGAAGAGAGTTCCAGAGTTTATCAGTGGAAAAAAAAAAAAAAAAAAAAAAAAAAGCCTGGGTCGATTAGTGCCGTTGTTTTGAGGCTGCCGTTGTTTTAAATGCCGGTTAAACGAGGTTCTCCTGTATACATGTATATATTTACATTAAAACCCCTTTATCTCGGCATTCTTTATGTCGGTAACTTCTACAACTCGGCAGAGTTTCAAAATATTCTATAAAAAAATTAAAATCCTAAATTTCTCATAAATGAAAAACAATTTATCGGCAAAATTTTCCTCATTTAAGCCAAATGCTGACTTTTTCAAGCCAAAGCCTGTGCCCAGGGAGTCTCAGGCCTCCACCAGCAGTGAGTCCTCCGGCAGCCTTATCAGCACTGTGTCGTCAGACTTACATGAACATATTTTTCAAAGTGACAGTGATTAGTTATGCAGTGAATAAGTTATGCAGAGTAGTGATTACCGTATTTGCCGGCGCATAAGACGCACTTTTTTCCCTTAAAAAGGAATGCAAAGTTCACCCTGCGTCTAATGCGGCCATATTAGCGAATGAGAGGTCGGGCAGAGAATGCAGAACAGCCGGTGGTGTATTACTAAAGGGGTCTGGAGTGATCTGTGTTGAGCAGTACTGAGCAAAAATGTGTAAGTGTGTTAGCAACAGTAATGCATAATACTAAAAAAGGTTGGAGTTTAAGAGAAAATAAGAGCTGGGGCAACAAGATAGCGATTGTTGCTGCCAAGATGGCCGTGTCAGATGTAAACATCATCCACCCCCCTCTGCTGCTCTCCATTGTAAAACGTCTGATAAAACGTCTCGGCGACGCCCTCCGCGCACCCACCATGGGTCATTACCGCTCAGACTCCTCCCCGCACCCATGGAAAAGACAAACATCCCACATATTAGATGTAGCCTTAACCCGCATTCGACTCGGGCCACACAAGTCGACACAACAGTTGGAAGGAGATGATAGAAGGGAGGCAGAAAATGGTGATGGAATTTTCGCTGGAATGAGTATTGTTGATAAATGGAATAGTGAAACAAAGAGCGTGTTAAAGTTATATTTGAAGGAGTGTGAGCGGTGAGAGGAAGATGTAGTATCTTGGGGAGTCTGTCTATACACACAAGGATGGAGAAAGGGCGTCGTGGCTTTGTAGTTTATTTGCCAGTGAGTCATTGTACAACGTAGGGACAAGAGGTGCGCGGCGTGTGTGTCTCTGTGTGTCCTGTGGTTGACTGAATTACCTGGTTGGTGTTGCAGTTGTGTCGGCGAGGACAAGTCAGGTCAGCGTCAGGTCACCCTCGGGCCTCTCTCTAATCCTGGTCCCAGACAGGGGGGTAGCCTAAGCCGATGCAGGTGTGTATGTGCGTGTGTGTGTTAGCGCCGCTACAGTGGTAAGCAAGGTGGGATAGGAGATAGCATTGGCCTTTGTACCACCTCGACCCCTCAATCCTCACCCCTGTACCTCTACGGATAAGGAAACTGTATGAAAGAGTGCTAGTAAAAAGGCTGCAATGGTATCTGTAGACGGGACAAAAGTCTTCCGCACGGTACACCAAGACCAAGACCCCTCACGGCGCCACACCGTCCCCCTCAAGGCCGAATCACACCATACCATCATGATGAAATTGGTGACAGGGCACCGTCTCATCACATCCGTTAGAATTTCTTACATTCAAACAAATAGACGTGTTACACTAAACGGTGCGCCGCCATCACGGCTCCAATACACCACCGTCCTGTCACGTAACGGTTTCTGGGGAAGAATATTTTAACGTAATGAGACTGTGCCGTGCTGATAATTGTCATTTTCTCAAGGCTTTATGTACCCAAAACAATGTCTTTTAGAGTTCAACTCCTCTTCTTCATCCAACAGAAGTGCTATTAATGCAAATTTCTTCAAGCATAGCCTCTGAGGCACCATGTCTGCTTAGAGGGTGAGCAGGAACTGCCGAAAATTACGGAACCGTGACGAATAGTGTGAATACAAGGCACGGCTGACGGAACGCTGCCGTGATTTCAGAGTGTGAATCAGCCTTCACCTGTACCTTCCTGAAGAAGACTAATCAACCCTCGCGACTGTGATAGATTCATAGGTGTAAACCAGGGCAAATATCGTCGATCCCGACAACGGAGCCCTTCAACAATTACAACAATAACAACAAGGTAGAGATGGTTACCTTACAGTGTTATCTAAATATCTTCGTGAATTTTTGTTATTGGACAACTACCGATTTCGAGGCCGAAATTTAAGTCCTCCTGAATAGTTTTGATGTGTTTTGAATTAATCTGGCTCTCGTTTTTGTCGGAAATCAATGTTTGTTTACACGTGTGTGTGGGGGGGGGGGGCAACCTGCCCCTCCAGGTCCGCCAAACATTGCTACGCTTCACACTGCCATATTATTGGTAATTTTCGTTATTTCTCTATATCATCTGTTACTAAACCAAACCTCACCTCTAACCTAACCTAATCTGATTTAACCTAACTTAACTTTCTGGCTTTCTGTAGATTTTTGGTACTACGTGTAATGCCATTATTATTCAATTGCGCCATGGGAAATGGGGTTCAAAATACTCAGAATGAAGAAAGCTACACGATGGTGTCGGTAAGAGTCCTAGGACTTTTGAAAGCCTACTACCAAAATAATACCAATATCTATACTGCAAATTTTCCACAAAGTCTAAACACATAGCAGAAAAGCAACAAAGGCATACCTACAACATTAAATCTAAGCTATATGTCATAGGTAGCAAAATTTCAGAATATCAATTCGTGGGGGCATCCTGCAATATATTAAGATTTATGACCGATATTGGTTACACTGTCATTCTCTTTACATTTTAACGAGTATAATTTTTCATTCACATTCATTGCACTGTGAATATTGTATTTAGGTACATGCTCATAATCATTTGCTTTCCCCTACAAATCCTTTTTTTTATAATAACTTGATAAATTTACGAAATTTTTTTTTTTTTACCTCAAAAACACCAATATTTTTTTTCTTCACAAAACCTCTTTGTAAAATAGGGGTGCGTCTTATGCGGAGGTGCGTCTTATGCAGAGGTGCGTCTTATGCGCCGGCAAATACGGTAAGTGTTTTAGTGAATACCGTATTTGCCGGCGCATAAGACGCACCTCCGCATAAGACGCACACGTATTTTACATAAATATTTTGAGAAAAAAAATGATTAGTGTTTTGAGGACATACCGTATTTTACGGCTTATAAGATGCTGCATCTTGGAAGACACCCTGATTTTGGAAAGAAATTTCTAAGAAAAAGAAAAAAAACCCACCAAAAATGTTGTCCGATATACAGGAGAACCTCGTTTAACCGGCATTTAAAACAACGGCAGCCTCAAAACAACGGCACTAATCGACCCAGGCTTTTTTTTTTTTTTTTTTTTTTTTTTTTTTTTTTTTTCCCCCCACTGATAAACTCTGGAACTCTCTTCCTGTTTCTTTTCAAAATAAGAGTAACAAGACACCTCCCGAACTAAATTGGCTCACCCCTTTTTTATTTTATTCTCTTCCTGTCTTCTTTATAGGGACTGGCAACTAAGCGGGCTTTGTATTACCCATTTTTGTTGTGCCCTTGGCCGGTTCCTTGTGATGGGGAGAAAAAAAAAAGAAAAAAAAAAAAAAAAAAAAAAAGAAGGGGATTTTGGGCGATTCCATAAGAGTAACTCAAAACAACGGCAAAATGAGTTATCCGGCATGCGCTCCCCCCCGTGGGTGCCGGATAAACGAGGTTCTCCTGTAGTCATTTTCACGCAAGAACACTCACTATTCATTATCTTCATTCAGCACTGCTCATCAGCCATTTGTATTTTCTAGCTTGTATGCGATAGTATAAGTAAATCGTCATGTTGGCTGGCTGAACATGTGCACGCAGGTCGGACGGCGGGAGTGAAAAAACCTACCCCGCCGGTGTGTAGCTGCATGCCTGCCTGATGTGCCGATCAGCTGAGTCTGGCTTTGTTGTCCTGAGTATCACGCCCTCATGTGCCTCACTACGTTGCCTGCCTCCTGTGCCTCACCACGTATTGTTTGAATTTTCCTGTATGCGTGTAGTATTTGTGGTGGCTGCATGTGCATAAGTATACAAATTTTCATCTGATGTAACAAACAAAGTTCCTTATACACGGAATGCCTGTTGGCGCCAATCTGCCGGGGCGGAAAGGCTCCCGCCAGTATCATGTAAACATCACAGGGTGAGGATAGATTGGTAGTTGAATGTCTTATGGTATTCTACATACTCTTAATAGGTATGTACTGAGGTTACATCATATAAGAGGCTGAATTGACTAACTACCTAAGCTAACCTCCTACAACATTCGTCTTGGAAGACGCATGAGTGTTTTTCAGGGTATTTTTTGGGGAAAAAGTGCGTCTTATAAGCCGTAAAATACGGTACTTACTTTTCGTAAATTAATTAATAGTTATAAAAAAAAAAAGGTTTTGTAAGGGAAAACAAATGATTTTGAGCATGTACCCAAATACAATATTCACAGTGCAGTGAATGTGAATGAAAAATTATACTAGTTCAAATGTAAAGAGAATGTGTAGGGTAACCACAATCGGTCATCATTTATTGCAGAATGCTTCACGAATTGATATTCTAATATTATCTACCTATGACATTTAGCTTAGATTTAATGTTGTAATTATGTCGGTTACTTTTCTGCTTTGTGTTTAGACTTTGTGGAAAATTTGCAGTAAAGATAATGGTATTATTTCGGTAGTGGGCTTTCAAAAGTCCTAGGATTCTTACTTCCATTATCGTGTACCTTTCTTCATTCTGTGTATTTTGAGCCCCATTTCCCATAGCGCAATAGAATATTAATGGCATTGGCAGTGTGAAGCTTAGCAATGTTTGCGGGGCGGGCCTGGAGGAGCAGGGCGGGCACCCCCCCAACACACACATGTAAACAAACATTGATTTCCGACAAAAACGAGAGCAAAATTAATTCAAAACACACCAAAACTATTCAGGAAAACTAAGTTTCGGCCTCGAAATCGGTGGTTGCCCAATAACAAAAAATTACCAAGATATTACACTGTAAGGTAACCATTTCTACTTTTTTGTTATTGTTGAAGGGCACCGATGTCGGGATCGAAGATATTCACCATGGTTTACACCTGTGAATCTATCACAGTTGCGAGGGTTGATTAGTCTTCCTCAGGAAGGTACAGGTGAAGGCATGATGGTATGGTGTGATTCGGCCTTGAGGCGGATGAAGTTGTGGTGCCGTGATGGGTCTTGGTGTGATGTGTGGAAGGCTTCTGTCCTGTCTACAGGTACCGTTGCAGCCTTTTTACTAGAACTCTTTCCAGTTACAGTATACAATTTCCTTATCCCCAGAGGTACAGGGGTGAGGATTGAGGGATCGAGGTGGTATAAAGGCCTACCCTGTCTCCCATCCATTTACAGTGGAGAGCGGCAGCGGGACTACGGGAGGGGGGTGATGTTTACATCTGACGGCCATCTTGGCAGCAGAAACTGCCACCTTGTTGCCCCACCTCTTGTTTTCTCTTAAACTCCAACTTTTTCTTGGTATTATGCATTACTGTTGATATTATTAGTAACTCAGTTACAAATTTGTGTTCAGTGGTCTACTGCTCAACACAGATCACTTGAGACCCCCTTAGTAATAAACCAACGGCCCTTCTGATTTCTCTGCCCGACCTCTCATTAGTAATATGGCCGCATTAGACGCAGGGTGAATTTTGCATTCCCTTTCTTGGAAAATAAAACCGTCTTATGCGCCAGCAAATACGGCATATATATATATATATATATATATATATATATATATATATATATATATATATACACACAAACCTCGATTTCCCGGATATCGGATTTGCCGGAAAAAATCCGAGTTCCGGGGATATGTCAGTCTCGGACAATTTTTTTTTTTTTTTTTGTTGTTGAAATGCCTGGTCCTGTTCGTAAATTGACCAAGTTGTCCGGCGGTCCGAGCATCTCCTGTCACCCCTGGTCAGTGTCCGCGCCTCCCGCCCGGTGGCAGCATGCTCAGCGGTCGTATTGTTTACATTTGGGCACACAACATTCACGGTTCACCTGCACAGGCTCCATCAGTCACCTGACTCCCACTGCCCCTGGTGCAAGAACATTTCTGAGACTATTGAACACTTTCTGCTGCCTCCCGCCAGGTGGCAGCATGCTCTCAGCGGTCGTATTGTTTACATTTGGGCACACGACACTCACGGTTCACCTGCACAGCCTCCGTTAGTCCCCTGACGCCCCCACTGCCCCTGTGCAGAACGTCCTCTTGAGTACTATTGAACACTTTTCTGCTGCCTCCCGCCAGGTGGCTGCATGCTCAGCGGACGTAAAAGTCTGCGGCGGGGCAGTTGATATTGTCGGTTGCCGTACAGTAAATACTAGAGTAGGATGGACGTCCGGGGGTGGGTAATGGCACCGGACTTTTTTTTTTTTTTTTTTTTTTTTTTTTTTTTTTACTTGACCGATCCCACTTTGCGCCGGACCCAGTGACCCCCCTAAGTCTGGGAAATCGGGGGTTTTGTGTAATCCAAATATATTATAGCTTATTCTAGAAAACTCCATTATAATCTTTAATATTAAATTTCTCTGCCCCCCCAGTAAAGCCCATAAAACTCCGGGGGGGCATGTATCTTCCGGAATTTGATTAATGGCATGGAATGGAGGGTTTTTTTTTTTTTTTTTTTTTTTTCGCGCCCGGTGGGTCCGGCCAGGCCCCGTTTTATTGGGAAAACGAGGGGGATAAATTTGGGCCCTCCTTTTAATTTTAGGCCCTATATTCCGGCACAAAATTAAAGCATTATTGGGATTTGAGGCAGTTTTTGGCAAAGGAACTTTATGCTTTTAGCCTGGTATTCGAGGTAAAGGGGAAAAGAGGCGGCCATAGTTTTGGTTTTGTAATTGGCCATCCCTTTAATATTCCCCAGCAATAAATTAGCCCTTTTGGGTTTTTGGGGGCCGGGTTGGCAACCCCCTATTAATCCGGCTGGACCGAGTGGATAAAACGAGGCTCATAAGTGGTTTTTTTGCAACTAAATCGAAAGGTAATATAAATGAGGGCTTGGGTGCCCTTTTGGGGCCCTGCGGCAGAAAAAAGATTTAAAAAATTGGTTTTGGCTCACTCGGTGATCGACCCCCCGGTCTTCAACGCCCCGGGTGAGGGCTACTATCTGCTACCCCGCGCCTCCCAAAGACTCCCACTCAGGGTTTTCACGGCGTTTTCAGGCCCTCACCACTTCTTGGGAACAGTCAGAAATTTTCGGAAAATTATGGTATCCTCGGAATATTGTGTTAAACGCCACTCTCTTCGTTTCCCACTCTTACCGTCCCACTGAAAATTGGTTTTATCTTTTAATGTCAAATTTTTTAAAATTTTTAGAAACCAAAATAAAAGGATTGAAATTGGCATTTAACAATTTTTCGGCAACCACCCCTATCGTGCCGAAGTTATAAGGTTTTTAAATGTTATATTTTTTTAAATAGGGGGGACATGGTCCGGCCCCTGAAAAACCGGAACGCCCCCCGTTATCTATTATAACTTTATTATATATATATTAAAACATGGAAACCAAAAAAAAATCTGGGCTTTCCCACACCTAGTTTATTATTACTCTAGTATTTAATGTAAATTACAATATAAAAAAAAAAAAATTAGTTCGCTGTGGCCATACGCCACCTGCGGGCCAAAAAGTTTCTATCTAAGAACTTCCTGCAACCGAAAATTTCAACAAACGGAGCCGGCCCGGGCGGTGCCTTTTAAAACATCGCTGGGCATGCTGCCACCTGGCGGGAGGCAGCAGAAAGTTTCAATAGTCTCAAGAGTTCCTTGCCCAGGGGCTTGGGGTCAGGGACTACGAGGGTGCGGTGAACCTATGTGTGTGCCCAAATGTAAACAATACGACCCTGAGCTGCTGCACCTGGCGGGAGGCCGGACATGCTAAAGTTTTTGACAGGGGGGGACGCTACGGACGGATAAACTTGTTGTGTTCCCAAATGAAAAAAACAATACGACCGCTATGGACATGCTGCCACTACGGGAGGGCGGACACTGACCAGGGTGACAGGAGACGCTCGGACCGCCCCGAAAAACTTTGTCAATTTACGAAGGACCAAGCATTTCACCGTATATATAAAAAAAAAAAAAAAAAACAAAAAAAAAATTGTCCGAGACTGACACATCCCGGACCTCGAATTTGTCCGGCAAAATCCATATCCTGGAAAGGGAGGTCCTGGAAAATCGAAGTTTGTGTGTGTGTATTATATATAATATATATTTAACTATATATATTAAAATTTATATATATTATATTTTTATATATTATATATATTTTATATATAATATAAAATAATATATATATAATATATTTTCATACCGTATTTGGCCGGCGGCATAAAGGAGACGAAAAAAACCTCCGCAAAAGGGACGCACCCTATTTTACAAGAAGTTTTGAAGAAAAAAAATATTGAGGTTTTTGAGGGGAAATTTTTGGGTTTTCGTAAAATTAAAAGGGTTATTAAAAAAAAAAGGATTTGTAGGGGAAGCAATGATTATGAGCATGTCCCAAAATATAATATCCAAATGCAAGAGGGTGAATGAAAATTATGCTAGTTAAAATAAAGAGAATGAGTGGTAACCAAAATCGCATAATCGAATATATTGGAAAAGGTGCCACCCCGAATTGATATTCTAATATTTGCTACCTATGACAATAGCTTAGATTAATGTGTAGGTAGCCTTTGTTGCTTTTCTGCTAGGTGTTTAGACGGGAAAATTTGCAGTATAAGATATTGGTATTATTTTGGTAGTAGGCTTTCAAAAGTCCTAAGACTCTTTACCAACACCATCGTGTAGCTTTCTTCATTCTGAGTATTTTGAGCCCCATTTCCCATGCGCAATTGAATAATAATGGCATTACACGTTTACCGAACATCTACCGTTCCCTTTCAGCCCAGAAAGTTAAGTTAGGTTAAATCAGATTGGGTTAGGTTAGAGGTGAGATTTAGTTTAGTAACAGATGATATAGAGAAATAACGAAAATTACCAAAAATATGGCAGTGTGAAGCGTAGAAAACGTTTGCGGGGCGGACCTGGAGGGGCAGGTTGCCTCCCCCACATACACACATATAAACAAACATTGATTTCCGACAAAACGCGAGCCAGATTTAATTCAAAACACATCAAAACTATTCAGGAGGACTTAATTTTCGCCTCGAAATCGGTGGTTGTCCAATAACAAAAATTCACGAAGATATTAGATAACACTGTAAGGTAACCATCTCTACCTTGTTTTATTGTTGTAATTGTTGAAGGGCAACCTTTGTTCCGCGATCGACGATATTTGCAATGGTTTTACACCTACGAATCTATCACAGTCGCAAGGGTTGATTAGTCTTCTTCAGGGAAATACAGGTGAAGGCTGGTTCACACTCTGAATCACGGCAGCGTTCCATATGCCGTGCCTTGTATTCACGTATTCGTCACGGTTCCGTCATTTTCAGCAGTTCCTGCCACCCTCTAAGCAGACATGGTGCCTCAGAGGCTATGCTTGAAGAAATTTGCATTAATTAGCACTTCTGTCGGATGAAGAAGAGGGGTAGAAATCTAAAAGACATTGTTTTGGGTACATAAAGCCTTGAGAAAACGACAATTATCAGCACGGCACAGTCTCATTACTTTTAAAAAATTCTTCCCCAGAAAAACCCTTACATGACAGGACAGTGATGTATTGGAGCCGTACGGTGGTGCACCGTTTAGTGTAACAGTCTATTTGTTTGAATGTAAGAAATTCTAACGAATGTGATGAGACGGTGCCCTGTCACCAATTTCACCATGATGGTATGGTGTGATTCGGCGCTTGAGGGGGACGGTGGGGGGCGCCGTGAGGGTCTTCGTCCCTTGGGTGTACGGTGTGGAAGACTTTTGTCCCGTCTACAGGTACGGTACCATTGCAGCCTTTTTACTAGCACTCTTTTATACAGTTTCCTTATCCGTTAGAGGTACAGGGTGAGGATTGAGGGGTCGAGGTGGTAACCCAAAAGGGCCCATGCTATCTCCTATCCCACCTTGCTTACCACTGTAGCGGCGCTAACACACACATGCACATACCACCTGCATCGCTTAGGCCAGCCCCCCGTCTGGGACCAAAAGGGTTAGAGGCCGAGGGTGACCTGACGCTGACCTGACTTGTCCTCGCCGACACAATTGCCACACCAGCCAGGGAATTCAAGCAGCCAAAGGAAAACACAGAGACACACACGCCGCGCACCTCTTGTCCCCCACGGTTTATACATGACCCCGCTTTTCAAATAAACTACAAAGCCACGATGCCCTTTCTCCATCCTTTGTGTGTATAGACAGACCCCAAAAGATACTACACATCCCTCTCACCGCTCACACTCCTTCAAATAAAACTTTAACACGCTCTTTGTTTCACTATTCCATTTATCAACAATACTCATTCCAGGAAAATTCCAACAAATATTTTCTGCCTCCCTTCTATCATCTCATTCAACTGTTGTGTCAACTTGTGTGCCCGGGGTTGAATGCGGGTTAAGGCTACATCTAATATGCGGGATGTTTGTCTTTTCCCTGGGTGCGGGGAGGAGTTCTGAGCGGTAATGACCCATGGTGGGTGCGCGGAGGGCGTCGCCGAGATGTTTTATCAGACGTTTTAAAAAGGAGAGCAGCAGAGGGGGATTAATAATGTTTACATCTGACACGGCCCTCTTGGCAGCAACAATCGCTATCCCTTTTTGCCCCAGCTCTTATTTCTCTTAAACTCCAACCTTTTCTTTGTATTATGCATTACTGTTGATAACACAGCTACATTTGTGCTCAGTGAACTACTGCTCAACACAGATAACTCCAGACCCCTTTAGTAATATACCACCGGCTGTTCTGCATTCTCTGCCCGACCTCTCATGCGCTAATATGGCCGCATTAGACCAGGGTGAACTTTTCATTCCTTTTTTAAGGGAAAAAAAGTGCGTCTTATGCGCCGGCAAATACGGTAAAATATATATTATATATATATATTATATAAAATATATATTATATATATATATATATATATATATATATAAAATATATTTCAGGGAGGTTTCCCCAAATACGAGGGAGTTAGGTTCCACCTGGCATACTCGTAAAGCGAAATCTCGTATAACGAAAACACATAACTATTGGTAAAATATGGTTTGGGTTCCAGGACCCCAAACAATAAAAAAAAATTAAAAAAAGAAGAAAAAAAAGACATGTTTTTCAACCTAAAATAAACTATAGCAAACACAACAAACACACAGCGTCTATATTACCCCACTGTACTACCTATTCTGTAGAAAAAGCATTCTGAAAGAAAAAAATAGCACACAAAATAACATAACTGCACATTAATTTAAACATAAAACATGCCATAACCAAGCAAAAAAGACGTTGTAATGTAGGGGACGCTGGTGATACAAGAGAAGGTTGTACGTTCCCAAGGGTTTGGGGCGCACACCTCTAATTACCCCTAAAGGTCAGGCCCCAAACCATATGCTTAATTACGCTTCCAGGGCACGCCTTGCTAGGGGTGACCTGACTTTCGGTCCCAAGGTTGGGGCCGTACACCTCCAATTACCCCCTAAATGTCAGGCCGTGCCTATCTTAATTACCCTTTCAGGTCACGGCTTTCTAGGGGTGACCTCAACTGGGGTCAACCAAATCCCCCTTTGTCCAGCCTGTGGGGGAGGGCGCGCATTTTGAATTGATAATTTTACTCACCGAGTTTGAATGTCGTATCTTGGATTTTCGATTGTTTGTTTTAAAATCTCGTTTGGATTTGGGTTAAAAAAATACGGGGCCCCTAATTTTTTTTTTTTTTTTTTTTTTTTTTTTTTTTTTTTTTTTTTTTTTTTTTTTTTTTTTTTTTTTTTTTTTTTTTTTTTTTTTTTTTTTTTTTTTTTTTTTTTAAAAAAAAAAAAAAAAAAAAAAAAAAAAAAAAAAAAAAAAAAAAAAAAAAAAAAAAAAAAAAAAAAAAAAAAAAAAAAAAAATTGGTAGCAATCGGAGTTCCTCGTAGAGTTTTTTTTTTTTTTGGGTATGGGCCTGGTGACCCTTTCTGTAGTAATTTTATTAGTATTATAACAAGTGGGTTTACCTAACAACCCCCGGGGGGCTTTGTTTTTTTTTTATCGGTTTTGGGGGTGTTTAAACGGGGTAAAAACCCCCCTTTCCCCCCGGTTTGGGGGGGGGGCCCTTTTTAAATTATAATTTTATAAAATTTAATTCTATTTTTTGGTTTTGTTTTTTTAAAATAAAATTTAAAATTTTGATTTTGGAAAAAAGGCCCCCTTAATAAAATTTTTTTATTGTTTAAAATTTTTTTCGTTTTTAAATTTAAAATTTTTTCCCTTTCATAATTTTTTCCCCATTGTTTTGAAAACCTTTATTTTTAACCCCCAAAAAAACCCCCATTTTTTTCGACCTTTGAACTCATCCCCCCCTTTGCTCCCCATTTTTCTCCCTTTTTGCTGTTGGCAGGGGGTGGAAAGGGGTTAAAACGTTTCATTTTCCCCCCCCTTTGTTGGTTTTTTTTATACTGTTACTGTTAAACGCTTTGGGTGGAACCGGAAACCGTTAACTGCAACTCACCCTCCGCCATTTGCTTTCGCCAGTGTTTATACTCTGTGTATCAGCTGTTGGAAAAAACAGCTGTGGGTGGAACTGCCGCTAAACGTACTGCACCCCACCCCCCCGCCATTTGCATTCGCCTGTGTGAGCACAACACAACAGAGATGCTTCCACGGCGAGTAACCACGTGAAGTGAACGAGTGAGACGGGGGATGCTGGGCGGATGTTGTGGCGTTCGCTGTGCCAACTAGTGGCGGCGTATCTGAAGCTCGCTCGAAAACATAAAAAAAAAAAAAAAAAAAAAAAAAAAAAATCGCTCGTAATTCGGATTTTGGCTCGCAACTCAAAGCAAAAAATTTTGTTCGAACGACTGCTCGTAACTCGGAAAACTCGTAAGTTGGGGCACTCGTAAGTCAAGGTACCACTGTAATATATATAAATATAATATAATTATATATATATATATATATATATATATAATATTATATATTTATTATATATATAATATTAACCACACAAACCTCGATTTCCCGGGAAACTAATAGGGGAGCACTGGTCCGAGAACCGCAAAATCCGGAATCGCAAGTAAAAAAAAAAAAAAAAAAAAAGTCCGATGCCATTACCACCCCGGACGTTTATCCTACTCTAGTATTTATGTCCGGGCAACGACAATTCAACTACCCCGCCGCGGACTTTTTACGTCCGCCTGAGCATGCAGCCACCGGGTGGAGGCAGCAGAAAGTGTTCAATAGTCTCAAGAGACGTTCCTGCACCAGGGGCAGTGGGGGTCAGGGGACTAACGGAGGCTGGGGGCAGGTGAACCGTGAGTGCGTGTGGCCCAAATGTAAACAATACGACCGTTTGAGCATGCTGCCACCTGGCGGGAGGCAGCAGAAAGTGTTCAAAAGTTCAGAAATTTTTTGGGCACCAGGGCAGTGGGAGTCAGGTGACTGACGGGGGGCTGTGCAGGTAAAACCGTGAATGTTGTGTGCCTAAATGTAATCAATACGACCGCTGGCATGCTGCCCCCTGGCGGGAGGCGCGGAAAACTGACCAAGGGGTGACAGGCGACGCTTAGACCGCCGGCAACTTGGTAAATTTACGAACAGGACCAGGCATTTCAACGTATATAAAAAAAAAAAAAAAAAAAAAAAAATTTGCCCGAGCTGACATATCCCCGGACCTCGGATTTTGTCCGGCAAATCCGATATCCGGGGGGAAATCGAGGTCCGGGAAATCGAGGTTTGTGTGTACTGTCGGACCCCGCCGAACACGATTTTCGCCCTGCACGAAACTCGCACTTCACGAATTAGGTTAAAATATCCCATGACTTGCCGAACACGAGTTTTACTCGCGATAACAAAAATTTTGAATTTCCCCGCGGATGTTGTCGATGCTGTCGGCGGCCATTTTGGCCGGGGACAGCCTGGGCACGCTCAGCCTGGGCCGCCAGAGCTGCTACACGTAGTCTTTCTCTCTCTTGCTCGTGCTGCTGTTGCCTCACGTCGTGCGCTCCTGTTGGCCATGTTTTTCCAAGCGTTCGGCTCCACCTACTCCGGGGTCAAGCGAGGAAGGGGGAAAGTGTTGTCCCTAGCGGAGAAGATGGATGTGCTTGCTGTGATTGATAGGGCCTAGGCTGGTCTGCTACGGGCAAGAAGTTTGGCCTGCATGAGGCCACTGTTCGTACCATCTGGAAGCCCCTGTAAAAAATAAGACAAAGCGTGCGAGAGAGTGCTGATGCCCTCAGCAAGGTGGCTTCTGTGAGCCGACGTGACCCGCTGCTGGGAAAAGATGGAGAAAATACTGAACAGTGAGTTAATGATTTTTCCATATAAATAAAGTTTATGTTATTGTGTGTGTTGCTACATGTGGTGTGCTAACAGGTGCTCGGGTGGTGTGTAAGGGTGTTACAGGTGAGTTAATTATTATTCATATGAATGAAGTATGTTTATTTACCCTATGTTACTACGTATATTACTACGGGTGTGTGTGTGGTGTGTGTGTGTGTGTTGTGCTACGTGCAGGTGTGTTAACAGGTGCTGCGGTGGTGGGGGCTGTGTTGAGGCATGTGTGTGTGTGTTGTGCTACGTGCAGGTGTGTTAACAGGTGCTGCGGTGGTGTGGGCTGTGTTGAGGCATGTGTGTGTGTGTGTGTGTGTCGTGCTACGTGCAGGTGTGTTAACAGTTGCTGCGGTGGTGTGGGCTGTGTTGAGGCGTGTGTGTGTGGGGTGTGGTGTGTGTGTGTGTGTGTGTGTGTGTGTGGTGCTACGTGCAGGTGTGTTAGCATGCATGCATGGGGTGTGTGTGTGTTTGAGGCATACCGTTGTACAGTACCATTGTATTTACGCATTGTTTTTTTCTTGTCTTTTACGCATAACAGGTGGATATCAGAGCAAGTGGACCAGCGGAAGAGCAACGTGGACGGCGTAGCCATCCCGGGAAAAGGCGAGGAGCATCTACGACCCCCTAGGGAGAGAAGGAGCCTTCTGGATCCTCCCCCTGCCCCCGGGTTTATTTGCCAGCCATGGGTGGTTCCATAGATTCAAGCAGCGTTTTAGCCTGCACAACATTGCTCGCACAGGTAAAACATTCAATATATTTTCACACTTCTATCTATCTAATATTGACTCGTGCTATATTCCCGTAATGAAGAGCATTAAATATTTTTTCACACTTCTATCTATCTATCTATTGACTTGCCATATTCCCATAAGAAAAGGTTTTTCTTTTGTTTTTTTTCACAGGGGAGAGTGGGTCACTGATAAGGAAGGGGCGCAGGCATACCTCAGCACCTTCAAGTCCCTGATTGAAAACAGTGACTACCTACCTGAGCAGGTGTTCAACGCGGACGAAACTGGCCTATTTTACAAGAAAATGGGCAATAGGACTTACCATCCACAAAGGAAGTCAAGAAGTTACCAGGATTCAAGGCATTTAAGGACCTCTGACACTGCTGTTTGTGGGGAATGCTGCAGGGGACTGCAAGATTAAACCGCTCCTTGTGTATCGTGCTGCCAACCCACGTGCTCTGAAGGGACTCAACAAGCATTTCTGTCAGTGGTATGGAAAACAAACAAGAAGGCATGGGTGACAGCGAAGGTGTTTGAGGAGTGGTTCCACGAACATTTTGTGCCAAAGTGCAGCTCTACATGTCCAAGAAAAATCTGGCATTTAAGGCAGTTCTGCTAGTGGATAATGCTGGTGGACACACTTCACAGGCACTTAACCTGGACCATCCGAATGGGGTGCGTTTCCCACCTTCCCCCAAGACAACTTCCCTGTTGCCAACCGATGGACATGGGGGGTGATCAGACATTCAGTGCAACTACCAGAGGGCTGTGTACAGAGAAGCACTCAAGAGGATGGAAGACGACAGCGACGATGACTCTCATGGACTTCTGGAAGGCCAGTACAACATCCGACATGCTCTTTTGACCATCAAGCAGGCATGGGATGAAGTGAAGCCAAGCACCCTTAATGCCTGTTGGTATGCACTCTGGCCTGAGTGTTCAACGACTTCAAAGGGTTCCCTGCAGTCACTCAGCAAATGAAGGACATTGTAGACCTGGCACACACTGTTGGGGGTGAAGGGTTCTCGACATGACTGAGGAGGATTGTGGCAGAACTCATTGACTCCCATGGAGCAGGCCTTCATGGAAGAGATTATCCAAAATGAATGAGATGACCAAGCAGGTGATGATGCTGATGAAGATGAGACACAGAGACAAGGCCTGTGTTTACCATCATGAAAATTTAGAAACTTGCTGAGGGAAGCAGATTAACTTGACAAGGGGCTCTTCACTGACCAAGACCCCATACAGGAGAGGAGCATCAAGTTCAAGAGAGTTGTGGATGAAGGCCTTATACCCTACAAGGAAACTTTAAGGGAGGGATGGAGGCCTCTGCTTGCCAAAGCCCATCACAGCTTTCTTCAAAACCATCTCCAGCCAGACACACCAGCCAAGAAGCATTCTACACCTGCTACACCTCCTGTTCCTACCCCCAGCCAGGCAGCCTGTTTACTCCTGGGTACACCAGATAATACTACCTCATCAATGTTTATCTGTCTCTCCCATCCCATTATGTGGCTTTGATGATCCAATGATACAGACAGTGAGTGATCTCCACCCAGCACACCAGCCATGCCTCCTGCTAACACCAGCCAAGCAGCCTGTTACCTCTATTTTTTTTATATTTTAAAGAAAAACCATTTTCTAGTTTTAAAAGGGATTTTTTATTATTAATAAAAATATTAATTGTAATAACAGTTGTTTCCTTCATCTTATTCACCCAAAAATAGTAGTAAACATTTTTTACCCTCCAAAAATGAGGGTCTGGGGAACGTAACCTATTTTTTTACTTATTTCAAAAAAAAGTGAATTTTTTTTTTGACCCCCCAAAAAGTGATGGTCTGGGAACGTAACCCTATTTTCCCATTGAACCTGTTATTCGCCGAACACGAATTTGGGCCCTGCACGACGGGGTCAGGGCCGTAACTGTCGTGTTCGGCGGGGTCCAAAGTATATATATTTTATATATAAAATATAATATAAAATTATATTATATATATATAAAATAAAATTTTAATATATATATATATTTTATATATATATAAAATATTATTGTTTACACCCGCAAAAAAATGTCCGTATGTAGGTGTGTTTTTGTGGGTTTTGGGGGTTTTGTGGGGGGCCCTTTGGGGGGCGTTGGGCTACCCCGAGCCTCATCCCGGGATTACCCAGTTTTTAAATGGGTAGGGGTTTTGTGTAAAATTTTTAAAATGTAGTGGAGGTCTTTTTGTGTATGAGGATGCGAGTATGGTGTATGTTGTTCAGATGAGACTGTGTTTTTGTGCTGAAAGTATGTGTGGGGAGGGTGACGAATGGTTGAAGGTTGAGTCTGCGGTGTCGGCCTGGGGCACCAGGAGCCCCAGGGGGAGCGCGGTTGTGCCGGAGATGGGAGAGAAGAGCAGTGAGAGGCACGAGGGAGGAAGCTGGTCTTTGGAGGCGGAGCCGGTTTTTGTCCGTGGAGGTGACAAGGGATTACAGGGAGGTCCCGTATAACAAGCATTTGTTTATCGAGAATCCGATGATACGAGATGTGTAAATTAGGGTCTATTTTCAATATACGAGATAAAAAAATCCAATGCAAACGACATTCAACTGGGGTGAGTAAAATTACCAAGTTATTTCAATCAATCAATCATTGGGGGCATACGCCGGGGGGCGCGTCGCCTCGCCCACCTACAACGCCACTCCCGGGGGTCCACCACGCCGAGTTCCCATGCAGGCTCCTTTCCCATACCAAGCAACTCTCGACAAGAAACTCAACTTGCCCCAGCCCCCGGCCTTGGGGGCCGCCCCCTTGGCCCTCCTCCACGCCGGATTGTCTCTTACAGATACAACCGATGGGAAGGATCGGTTTCAGGGTAGCGTGCCACATGCCCATATAGCCGAAGTTGGCGCTGACGGACTATGCAGGTAATAGGCCTCGATTTAGTCTCACGGTGCAATCGCTGATTTGACAGTAATCATCCCAGCGAATACCCCATGATTCTGCGAAAACACTTATTACCAAAGGGATTTATTCGTCTCTTCAAGTCACTATTTAGTGTCCAAGTCTCACAACCATAGAGAAAGGACAGGAATCACAAGCGACTTGAAGATCCGGATCTTTGTCCTCCTGCACAGGTTACCGACAACGCCAAATACTCCCGCTGAGCGAGTCCATAACACCGTGGGCTATGCCAACCCGCCGTAAGGCTTCTTGACGTGACTTCCGTCATTAGGACTGCGCTACCAAGGTATGTAAAACTTTCCAAGATCCTCAATGCCCTCGCCACACGCATGAAAAAAACTGTACTGCTTCATCTAGTAAGTTTTTCCAAACACCTGGACCTTGGTCTTGAGCAGGAGACCTGAAGTCCCAAAGGCTTTGCCTCCTCGTGCAGGCCTCGAGAGGCCATCACCAGGACCTCCAGCGACTCAGCAAAGATTACTGCATCATTCGGCAAAAAAACAAGTTTCAGTGATCTTGGTGTTTGCCGACGGATGCTCCACAATCACTTTGATCTACAACCTTGTCCAATACCCAGTCCATACAAAGCGTTGAAAAGTGATGGGGCAAGGACGCACCTTGCCTCACCCCCTGTATTCACAGGAAAGAAGGGATACACCTTGCCCCCCCACTTCACAGCACTCTCAGTCCCAGAATACAGACCAGTTATCAAACCAATAGTCCTTGCGGGGAATCCCTCGAAGTCGCAGAAGATCCCAGAGTGACTCACGATGCACTGAGTCAAACGCCTTTTTGAGATCAACATAGGCTGCAAGCATCCCCTGTCGAAACTCACGTCGGCGTTCCACCAGGACACGAAGCGCTAGGAAAAACGGTCCGTTGTTGACTTACCAGGCGTGAACCCAGACCGCTGAGGTCTCTGATGCTTCACCAGATGACTGCGAATTCTTTGCCAGCAATAGATGGGCAAGCACCTTGCTGGAAACGCTGAGCAGTGTAATACCGCAGTAATTGTTTGCGTCCTGACGGTCCCCTTTCCCTTCCCAGATAGGGACGACCAGCCCCCTTTTCCAGTCGGGAGGAATGGTACCTGATTGCCACACGGCAGTCAGGACAGGGATGCAACCTGCGGATCATGGCCTCACCCCCAGCTTTGAGGAGCTCCGCACTGATACAAAACACCAGCTGCCTTTCCACCCTTCAACTTTGCTACAGCCTCCTGACTTCGTCAAGAGAGGGTGCGGTTTCGTCAATGGGAGGATCGGCATCCACTGCCTGTAAAACCCCGTGGTTTTTGAAGCTGCTCAGTTGGAGGGTCCACCGTGAACAACTGCCCAAAGTACTCAGCCCAACGGGCCATTGCCCATCCATTTTCCGACACGAGGTGCCCATCTGCTGTTCGAATAGCACTCGGCCCCGAGAGGAAGGAGACTTGGAAAGGAGCTTCTTCAGGCTCGGTAGGCGGTCGGAGGTCAATTACGTTCAAAGACCCGACATCCTCAGCGAGACTCCTGACATACCTCTCCAAGTTATTTACCAAAGTAAATTACAATCTATTTACTAAAATTATAAAGTCATTTATGACTAACTACCCTCCTGAGGTTTCACGCTATGCGAGTTTCACGATCCTCGAGTTTCGCGCTGAGTCCTAAATTTTATCATCCCGACTTTCGCGCATTATATCCCCGAGTTTCGCGTTTTGTTTTTTGTTTTTTGGTGTGTGTGGTGTGTGGTGTGGGTGTGTGTGTGTGGGTGTGGTGTGTGTGTGCCTACAGCGCCGTTAGGCAATGACCTACAGGAGTGGGATGGTAGGCCCTGGAGGTTAACTTTGAGGGCTGGGGATGGTTGGCCCCTTGCCCGTGGTGGCGCAGACAGAATTTCTATAGTGACGCATGTGATTAGAGGCTCATGCGGCCCCCTGTGTCCTCCGATGCACTCGCAATCGAAGGTAGAGTTAATTGGGGAGCGGTGGGTGTTCTTAGGCCCCTCAACGGTGCAGAGAAAGATTTTAAGTGGAATTTACCTCATAAAGGATCGAACTCAGATCACCGAGAACGCCACTCGGAGACTTCTTCTTCTTCTTGTGACCCTTTCTGCTTAGTATCACTTGTAGGTCGTCTGTCAAGCTCGTGCTCGAGCTTGACATATATCTTGACGCTAACCACTCTGCTACCGCCTCCATAAGAGACGTACGGGAACACGTCTTCCTTCCTTCCTGCTTTGTATAGTATTATAATAGGCTTAGTATAGCTTTTAGTTTTGCTTTGTTTTTTTTCCATTTGTTTGTGTTTTTCTCTACAGGAGCGCCGGTGTCGCATAAGATAGGTAACACCTCAAAATAAGTTTGCACCTTACCGTACACCCCGCCGTTTCTTATATTTACCACCAAAAAAACTCCTTTATAAGTGATTAACCATGACGTGTGTGGTACTGTGGTTTCTGGAGGTACTGGAAGAGACAGGAGAGAAGAGAGGAAGGCATTGTGAAATGTTATTGCCGTTTTAACACTGTCACACAACCATCAGCTGACAAGATATGTGTCAAGCTCACCACTCAGACCAAAACAGGATCCGCTGGGTGACTCCCAACTCGAGCTCAAACTCAAGCTCCTCTCCTCCCTCCTCCTTCTCTACGTAGTGTTGGCTTTAAGCCACACCCCGCGGAGGGGGGGTCACAAACCCTAAGATAACACCCAGTACCCATTCACTACGGGTGGACAGGGGCTTGGGGCCTTTTCAGGATATTTTGTGGGGGGAAAAAGTGAGTCATAAAAAAAAAAAAAAAAAATAAAAAAAAAAAAAAAAACGGACTAAATAAGCATTTTTTCAGTGTTTTTAATACCCGAGTTTCGCGCTAATGCCCCCGGAAGAAAGCAGGGGCGAACTCGGAGGGAGTGATATGATTTACTATGGTGTACGATAATCATCTGAAATAGATCTCTGGTGGCTCGGACGGAAGGTGGCTACAAAAATCACATCACGGACGATGTTTTTTTTTTTTTTTTTTTTTTTTTTTTTATATATAA